>JAWWLS010000122.1:4293544-4304386 GCA_035040975.1 Myioborus melanocephalus | reverse complement strand
AAAATCCCTCAGGGAAAATCCTGCAGGGAAAATCCCACCCTCAGTGTGACAGTGGCTGTGTCCCAAATTTCCAGCTGTACCAGGTGTCCCATGCCATGGCTGTTCCCAGAGAATTCCCATCTCTTTTTCTGGCATGTCCAGCCCTGCTGCTGCCTCTGCTTCCTCCTGCTGCCGTGAGCTCCCTCTCCTCTCCCTCTCTCCCTGCCGTGACTCATTTCTCTCTGGCCAAGAGAAATTCTTGGATTTTTAAAGAAGCCCTGGGAGGGTTTTGTACCTGCAGAGGCTCCCAGCAGGTGCCACGGAGATTTTCCAGGTTGGATAAAGGGATGGGAGGAGGGATGGATGGATGGATGGATGGATGGATGGATGGATGGATGGAAGACTGGATGGGAATCTAGAGCTCTCAGAACCCAGGACCCGGTAGATGGAGCCAGGTTTGGAGCTGGGAATGGGATCCCACACCAGAAATGGGATCCTGGTGCAGGATTGTCCCTGTGCTCAGCCTGGATGGAGCGAGGATGGGATGTTCCAGCTGCTGCAAAGTCTCTGGGAAGCACCAGCCAAGCGCTGGGAGGGAAAAGGAAAATATTGCAGCCTCAGAAGGATCCTTGCAGGTTGTGAGGAGCCCCAGCCTCACCCTGCTCCAGGGATGGAGCTCTTTGTGGAGGGTGGGAATGGCTCCAGCTCCACAAACCCGGAGCACTGCCCCATCCCTGGAAGTGTCCCAGGCCAGCTTGGAGCAACCTGGGACAGTGGAAGGTGTCCCTGTGCCCAGGGATGAGCTGTAAGGTCCCTTCCCACCCAAACCATTCCAGGATCCCATGAGATGGCCTTGGCTTCCCTCTGCTCCTCTGCTGCTCTCCAGGGAGGCACAGGACACTCCCCTCCCTGCCAGGGACACTGCTGTCCCCATCCCAGGTGACATTTCCTGCAGCTCATTCCCTGCTCCCTTCCAGCTGGGGGTGAGGGGGAGCTGCCACCCTAACCCTGAGCCCCTCTGGACAGTGACAGAACTTTGGGATCTGGAATTATCTCATTCCCCAGCATCCCACCACCCTGAGATGGGAATTCTGGAGTGTCTGAGAGTCCCCAAATCCCATATCACCCCCTCCCACCTCAGCGTGGCTTTCCCAGCCCTTATCCACCTGCTTTTCCTGGTCAATATTTACACTCCGCCTTTCCCAAGGAATTCTCGGTGCCTCCTCCATGCCCCGGCACGCTGCCAAGGGCAGGGAGGGCATCACCACCGGCTCCCATCTGCACCTCCCAGAGCAAACTCCAAACTTTCCCTGGCAGCAGGGGCCCCTCGGGAGCCGTGGGTGCGGCCACGTGCTCCTGGAGGAAAGTTTCTCCTCCGTTTTTGTGATTAATTCCTTCCTCCCACCACAGCCACCCGCAATCCCATCTATATCCATGGCTCCCCACTCCTCCTCAGCTGTAAAATATTTATAAATCCCTACATTAGGGCTCTTTTCCTTTTTTTTTTTTTCCTGCCTTTTTTTTTTCCCTTTCTCCCCTGCCGGGCTCCCCGGCTCTGCCGAGCTTCAGGAATTGCTTCATTTCCATAAATCTCGGGGAAGCTGTGAGGAATAATTTCGGTTTTTTGCTCGGGGAATGCGCTGCTTTTTTTAATTGCACTCATCTGCAGCTCCTTAGCAATGCATTATTGATGGTTATTATTCCAATAAAGAAGCCGTTCTTGGTTTGTTGCACTTGGAAATGTGTCTGGTTTTCCCTATTCCCTCTTTCTTTCTGTTTTGGGGAGAGGTCACCTTTTCAGCCAAGATTTTTCCACTCGTTTTCACCCCTTTTATGGGTATTTCATGCTTTTTTTTTTTTTGATATTTCACCCCTCTTTTGGATATTTCACCCCTCTTTTGGATATTTCACCCTTTTCTTGGTATTTCATCCCCTTTTTGGGTATTTCACCTCTCTTTTGGATATTTCACCCCCTTTTTCTTTTAGTATTTCTCTCCTCTTTTGAGTATTTCATCCCTTTTTGGGGTATTTCGTCCCCTTTATGGATATTTCACCCCTCTTTTGGGTATTTCGCCCCTCTTTTGGGTATTTCACTCCTTTCTTTTTGGTATTTCACCCCTCTTTCGGGTATTTCCCCTCTCTTTTGGGTGGCACCACAGCTTTGCCCTGTGTCATCAACACCCGTGATGTCCCCTCATTGTCACCCAGCCTCTTCAAGCACCTGAAGGTGGGGTTAGAGGGCAAATCGACCTTTCTGGAAGCAGGAATCTGGAGGATCCTGGAGGATGGGAGTGTCTGGAAGCTCCTGGTGGCTCTGCTGGAGCTCCACGTGTGGCACAGGGCCTGCCCCGCTGGTCCGGCCTCCAAATTTTGGATTTTGGGAATCTCTTGAGGCTTTGAAAAAGCTGCTCCCAACCCCACAACTTTGCGAAGGTGACAAAATCGACCCTGCTGGGGTCACCCCTACCCTTGGAGGATTTCACCTCCACTCTCTGTGGGGTCACCAAGATCCAGGTGGGACCAAGAGCATCTCCAGCTCTTCCAGCGCCTTCTCTCCGCATCCCCGGAGGGAAGAACGGTCCCAAAGTAGGGCTCGGGAGCTCCCCCGCCTCCCCGGCTCGGGGCTGACAGCTCGGGAGTGACGGGCAGAGCGTTTTTCTCCCTCTCCCTCGCTGTCACTTCGCTCCCCTCCCTTTCAGCACCGCCCACCGCGCTGTCACCGCCGGCAGCGGGGACTTTCCTCGGGCCCACGAAGGTCCCCGAGCTGTTACCGCGCTGCAAACACCGAGTACAAGGTTCCTCCTTGATGTGAGGAATGAAACGAGGTCGGAACTGGAGGGATAAAATGTTCATTTCGGGATCTCGGGGGGTTTTCCCTGGAGTTGTTTCCCTGGGAGTTGTTGGGGAGGGGAATGGGGGGATCCATGGAAAAGCACGGATCCAGCATCCCGGAATTCTCCTTCATCCCGCCCAGAGGTTCCTCCTGACCTGTCACAAATTTTGGGGGTTTAATGAGGGGCCCTAAACAAATTTAAATCCTGCCGTGCTTCCAACCGGGGATGTGCAGGATAGGGAAGGGAAAGGCTCCGAGGCACTCTGGTGATGAATTCTGTAGGTGAGCAAACAATTTCATCTCCTAATTACAGCCATGAAGCAAAAATCCCTCCCAATCCCCAAATTCCTCCTCTGGCGTTTTCCCTTCTCCTTTCAAGGCTCTTTTCCCTGATGAAGGAGCTGCTTAATTAGGAATTAACGGGGCTGTTGGAGTAATTGGGAGCAGGAATGAGCTAGGAGAGGTTCATTAGTGCGGTGATGGGTAATTAGCAGTTCCGTGGCTGCAGGAATTTTTTTTGGGGGGGGGGAGGTGGTCTCCAAAGGCCTTGGAGTGAGGGGAAAGCCGGGAGCAGAGCCGGGAATTGGTGTGGATGCCATGGGACCGGGATGGGACCTTTTTCCATTGGCATCCCAAACTCCAGGCAAGAATCCAAGCCTTGAACAGGCACCTCTGGGTGCTGCAGCTCAGGGATGAGCAGGGAGAGGGAGAAGAGGGAGAAAAAGCAGGAAAAATCCTTTAAATCCCCTTTGTAGCAGCTGTGGGAGCATCTCCAGCTCCGTGGTCCCTGCAGTGCCCCCAGGACCCCGCGGCATTCCCGGCAGAGCCTCTCCAGGGTTTATTTATCCCCGAGCAGTCACAGCGCTGCTGCTCCTCTCCCTATATTTAGCCCTTGAATGGAGAGAGATTTCACAGACGCCTGACTCTGCCTTGTGCTCCAAAGTCACTCAGTGTTTCCATGAGAAACCCGGGGGGTCCAATCCGGAGCTCCGTGACAAAATCCTTCCCAAAATCTTTCCCAAAATCTTTCCCCAAAATCCTTCCCAAAATCTTTCCCAAAATCGTTTCCCAAAAATCCTTCCCCAAAATTCTTCCCAAAATCTTTCCCCAAAATCCTTCCCCGTGTATTCCAGCGGCGCTGGATTTACCCCGTCCGCCCCCTCCGGGGATGAGATCAGGATCTGGCCCCGGGTTTTGATGGGTTTGTAACTTGGCTGATACAACTCGGCTGATTTAATTCATTCTTCGGGCTAAAAAACTCCACCTACAAGTTCCCAGCCTGGGAGGCATTAAAAGCAAATTAATCCAAATATTAGAGGCTGGGTTTAAAGGGAAATCATCATGGAAGACAGATTTCTTTTTTGTTTTTTCATTCTTTTTTTTAGGGAAGAGCCTGGGGGAGAAGTTTTCTGTTTTGGGGTTATTTATTTTACCTTGGTGCTGCTGGGTCTCTTCGAGGCCTGGCACTGCCCACTGCTCTGCTTTGCCTCCAGAGCAGCCAGAAAAGCACTGGGAGAAGGAAAAAGGTGGCAAAAATTGGGATAACAGCTGAGATTCCCATGGGGATTTAGGGCCTTGATGGAGAACTTGGGTGCTGCTGGTCATTGTGGGGGTTTGGCTGATTTTCCAGGGAATGGGAAGGGAGAGGCCTTTGGGATGTGGTGGGGATCCAGAGGAGCTTGCAACAGGTGCTGGGTGCAAGGAATGAGAGAAATCCATCCAGGAATCCACTCAGAAATCCACTCAGGAATCCATCTGGGAATTCACCTGGGAATCCACCCAGGAATCCATCTGGGAATTCACCCAGGAATCCATCTAGGAATCTTTTCAGGAATCCACCCAAGAATCCCTCCTGCACCCAGGAGAGAGCTCCTGGCTGGATCCCAGCTGGGAAAGGAGATTTGATCCCTGCATGCATGGCCACAGCCATGGAAAAAAAAAGGAATAAATCCCAATCCAGCCGTGATCCGAGGTGGATGAGGAGAACAAAGGCTCAGCCTGGCCCTGCAGGGACTTCCCAGTGGGATCCAGAATCTCCCTCAGAGCTCTCCTGTGAGCTCCTGACAAGAGCCCCAAAATCCAGCCTGTCCCTGTTGTCACCCTAAATCCAGCCTGTCCTCACTGCCACTCCAAAATCCAGCTTGTCCCCATTGTCACCCCAAATCCAGCCTGTCCCCACTGTCATCCCAAATCAGTCTGTTCCCACTGCCACCCCAAATCCAGCCTGTCCCCATTGTCATCCCCGTGCTCAGGGGTTGTGTCCTTCTCCCCTGCTCCGGGTGCACTGTGGGGACACCTCTGTCACCACCCCGGGGGCGGCCAAGCCACCAGGAGGAGCAGGTGGCCTGTGGCTGAAGGGAGTGGAAGCAGAGACACACACAGAGGGTCCCAAAATATTCTGTGAAGGAATTTTTCCCCTCTGCAGCTTGTGGGTACAGCTCGGTGCTGATTTGGAGATGACACTCCTGCTCCTGCCAGGATTTTCCCTTTTTCCTCCATGTGCTTCTCCTTAAACGTGGCCTGGAAGAAGCTCTGGGGCTGTTCATGGTTCTGTTCAGGAATCACCACACACGAATCACATTTCCCACACGAATTTTGGCTGCTCCTTCCCGCAGCCACTGCCCCAGGTGGAAAATCTGCTTTTCCCCCATTTCAACCCAAACCCAGGAGCCTGAGGAGGCTTCAAATTCCCAGCATAGCCGAGCTGCCCTGCTCACACGGCTTCCCTGAGGCAGGAAGGCTGATTTCCTTCCAGGAGCCAGAATCCAGATGGTCAGAGATTCCTTCCAAGCTCCCAGAACCTGTTGGAAAAGGCCATTATGTCTCAATAGCAGTTTTGCATTGGAAGTGGTGGCTGCCAGCTGCTCCAGCACCTCTTTTCCAAGCTGTTCCTTGCTCATGGAGAACCAGTCTGGTCAGGGCTGGCAGATTTTGGTGGAGGAATAAAATCCCTGGGTTTATTCCCATTTTTTTGTGTCAGGCAAATGTGGAGCGGTTCAGTGGAAGAGGCCTGAGTTTGGTTTTTGAGACTTGTTTGTCCTTGTCATGAGAATCCCCAGCCCTGAAATATTTTATTTTCAGTAGGAATATTTTATTTTATTTTATTTTTAGTAAGAATAACCCTGTGAACTCCCAAGGAGGAATTGAGGAGGAATTCCAAGCCCAGGGCATTTTCCTCTTCCCAAAGCTCCCAAGGATGCCGAGATGGAATTAAATCCAACATGGGCAGCTCTGATGTCGTTTAGGTGACTCCAAACAACATTCCCTGCTCCAAAACAACCCCTGGATCAACTCAGCTGAGCGGGAAGGTCCATCCCGGTCAACTGAGGGAGGGATTTTACTGAAAAATGTTACAGAAATTAATTCCCAGGCCTGGCCTCCACATCCAGGCCTGGCTCAGGCCTGTGCAGCACCTCAGGGCCTGGGGGACTTGGGATGTAGAATTATGGAGGTTCAGGCCCTCAAGGGGGGAAAAAACCCTTGGGAGTGCTAATGGGAGGTTAATGAGGGGCTAATTAGGGGCTGTGGGTGTTCCACTGGTTTAACTGGAGGCGCTGGAGCCCAAACTGGGCCTCGGGAGGGGATTCTGGCAGGCGCCCCCTCCCAGCCCTGCTGGGCCCGAGGCCATTGCGTGTGGGCAGCAGGGCCAGAGCTTTTCCTGCTTTGGGAAGGATTCCATGAGGGATTTTATTCGGGTTTCTTCAAAAAAAGGGGTGAGGGTGTGATTTGGGACAAGGGGGGTTGGTCATGCTGGACCCTGGTGGCTCTCAGGGTGATGGTGGCCCATGAGGGGACATGGTGGGTCAGACCAGGGGATCAACACCAAAACCGCTAAAAGCCCACAAAGAGCCCAAATTTTGCCACAGGTCACAAAGTTCCTTCTGCCTCCCCCACACCTGGAGTGGGGAGGGGATTGGACATGAGGGTGCCCTCGCATTTTGGGGTCCCCACACTGTCCGAGGGGGTCCCCACATTATTTTGTGTCACACTCCCTGCCTTGCCTGTGGGATCCTCCCACTGTTTGGGGTGCAAACAGTCTCTTGTCCTGGGGGGTCCCTAAACTTTCTGGGGGTGCATCCCCTCCACTCTTCCCTGGGGGTGCCCACATTGCCTGGGGGTGCAAGTATGGGGATACTGGGGGTGTCCCCACCCTTTCTGGGAGTGCACCCATTGCCCTGTCCAGTGTGTCCCCACCCAACCTGGGGGTCCCCATATTTCCTGGGGGTGACCCCACTCTTCCCAGGGGTGTTCCCACATTGCCTGGGGTGTCCTCACCCTACCTGGGGATCCCCATATTGCCTGGGGGTCCCCATATTACCTGGGAGTGTCCCCATTCTTCCCGGGGGTGTCCCCACCCTGCCTGGGGACCCCCATTCTTCCCGGGGTGTCCCCAACCTGACCGGGGGTCCCCATCCTGCTTGAGGGTGTCCCCATTCTTCCCGGGGGTGTCCCCAACCTGACCGGGGGTCCCATATTACCAGGGGGGTGTGCCCCCCATTCTTCCCAGGGGTGTCCCCCCATTACCCAGGGCTGTCCCCACCCTTTCCAGCCGTGCACCCCTCACTCTGCCCACGGGCTCCTGCCCCATTTTGGGGTCCTGCCACCCCGCTGTCCCCCCTGTCCGTGCCCTTCACCCCGCTCCTCTCCCCGTCCCCCTTAAGCAGCCGTCGGGGCGTGCAGCCACCTTAAGGGAGCCCCTCCCCCGGCGGGCTGGGACGAGCCCTCCCCCTCCCTGCCCGCCGTCCCCTCCCTCGCCGGCCCGGCCCCGCACGGCCCCGCACGGCACGGGGGTTGCCATGACAAGCATTTTCTCCCGTTAGCTCCGGGACCGCTCCCCCTCCATCCCATGGCCAGTCGCGGGGGCTCCGCCGCCAACCGGGCGCCGTGGGACCGGAGCCGGTGAGTGCGCGGGGGGACCCCGCCAGCGGGGTACGGAGGTCCCCAGGGGGGGTTGGAGGTGTTGGGGACACTGCGGGGACGCACGGGAGTGGCGTGGGGTGGCCGTGGAGGGGGTTCTTTGTAGGAGCGGGGGGCGCGGGTGGGTGGGAGCATCGCTGTCTCCGCTGTGCCGGGCGGGTGGGGCGCGGGCAGCGGGGATTTCACCGCCCCGCTCCGTCCCAGTGCAGCAGGTGGGATGGGGGGGACTCACCGTGGGGTCCTACATCACGGGGGGGCTCGGTGTGGGACCCCCCCGACCCCAATCCCAATGTGGGAGTGGTGGGGTGATGGGGTGAGCGCGGTCCGGCCGCTCCGGGGCGTGGGCGGCTGCGGGGCGTGCAGCCCCCAAACATCTTGTGGGGGGCAAGCCCGGCAGCCCCCCCGGTATTTGGGGCTGGGGAGGACGCTCCGGTCGGATCCTACAACTTGTTGCCCGCCCTTGAGGCGGCTGGTGGGGGGCGCGGGGGTTCCCGGTCGCGCGTGTTGCTGGATTTTTTGGGAGGCAGCGAGTTGTGGCATTGCGGGGAGGAGGAGGATGAGGATGATGGAGGAAGGAAGAGGCGGGGGAAAGGGAGGGGAGGGGGGCTTGCGGCAGCCCAAGGACAGAGCGGGGAAGGTGCTGCGTGGGTGGGTTTGGGGTGGTTTTTCCCCACCTGTGGGGTAGAAAAGGGGGCTGCTCCCTGCCTGGAGTGGGGTGACTCGGGTGGGGGGCGGTGGGATGCGGTGAGGAGGGTGGGATGCGGTGGGGAGGTGCGTGGGGGTTGCCCACGCCACGGCTGGGCACGTCCCCCCTCCTGCCTGCACCAATCCAGCTGGGCAGAGCCACGGCAGAGAAAACAGGAGTGGGGAGGCGGAAAATAAATTAAAAAATAAATCAGGAAATCTATTGGAAGCTCGGCCAGGCTCTGGCCTCGTCCGCCTCCTCCTGCCTCTGCCCTCAGCGCTCTCCCTGCATCCCAGCCCCGGCTCCGGAGCCTCCCAGCATCCCTGGCCTGGCTCGGTGGGTCCGTGCCCCCCGTGGGCTGCCCGGCGGCGGGGGCGGGGGGGCTGTGCGGAGCTGGGTGGTCCCTCCCTGCTTCGCCAGAGGCGAGTAGAGATGTTGGGAGGGGAGGAGGGACAATAGGTTATTGTGCTCTTATCTCTGGAGACCTGAGCTTGGGTGGGGGTTTGCATTGCGAAGCTCAAACCAGTGCAGCCAGTTTCTGCCCGTGGACCGGCAGCCCTGGACGTGGGTGGACGGGCAGGAGCAGAGGGCAGCGAGCTGGGGTGGAGGTGAGTGCTCGGAGCTCGCCAAGGGCACCCAGAGCCATCCTGGGGCCGGGGGGACCCCGAGCTGAGCCCCCACCACCCCAAACTCCCTGGGCTGCGTGGGCAAGGCAGGGGCTGCACCGCTGCCTGCGCCCTGCTTGGCTCCAGACACTGCCCTCAATCTTTCGCTTCTCTGAGCACTGAAACGCACCTAAATTATTAAATCATGAGCGAGAGAGGCTGACGCCCCTGCGCTCCGCCAGCCCCACCCCGCCGCGCCCCGGGGATCCCTGCCCGGCCCTGGGCTTCCCTCCCCGGCTGCCCTCTCTGGTGACCCCCCCGGAACCCTCCCCACGGGCTGCCTGGCGGCTCAGGGGGGCTGAAGGTGCCCCTCGGATCTGAGGGGTGCAGGACCCTTCCTCAATGATGGGCGCTGGGTGGGCTTGGAGGCCAAATTGCCCCCTGCGACTCCCTGGGCCGGGCTGGATCGCCTCGGGTGCGGGGATGGCCGTGGCACGGGGAAGGTGCCAGTGCTGGGATGGGGCAGGTGGAGCTGGGCAGGAGGCAGCGCTTCCCCATTCCTGATTCCTGCCCTGGCACCGCGCATTCCCCGCGGGCTCCGGCCCCGTCCCGCCCTGGCCGCCGGCTGCCGCTCCCCGCCCGAGCCCCGGCTCCTTCCCCGCTTCCTTCCCGCCTGGAAAAGCGCTGGGAAGTGCTGCGAGCGCTGCAGGTAGAGAGGTTTGAGAGGGCGCAGGCTGTTGTTGGGTGTTGGTTTCTTTTTTTTTTTTTTCCTTTTTTTTTTTTTTTTTCCGCTGGCGATGATGACGGAGGGAATTCCCTGCGCTGCCGGCTCGCCGCTCGCGTGCCGTGGGTCCGCATCTCTTCCCGGGGGAAATCTGTCGCTGTCACCCGAGCCTTGCGGGAGCCTCCGGAGCCGCCGTGCCCGAGCCCCCGGGCAGGGCGGGGGCAGCCGAAGGGTGGCACAGGTCCTTGGGCAGGATGAGTAAGAGCAGGGAGGGACGGCTGCTCCTCTCCACTATTGTTCAGCAGTCGAAAGCGCCGGGGTGGAGCTGAGCCTGGAGTTTCCCCTTGTCCCCAAGCCCTGAGAGACGAGCCCGCTCCTACCCCGCCCGCCCCTCGCCGGGGCCGCGGGTTCTCCGCGCGTTCCCCGCTCCTCTCTCGGGTTATGTTGGGGGGTTTTTCTTCCCCCTTTTTCCTGTTTCTCCTCCCTGCTAGGCCACGAGCGGAGTTTTCCCGCAGTGGCCACACGCACCCGTTCCAGCCTGCGGGGATTTGGGGACCCCAAATCCGTGCGGTGGGGAGGACTCGCAGCCGCCGCCCGTTTGCCGCCGCCGCTGCTGCTCCCCGTGCAGGGCCCGGCGAAGGGCTGGCAGCTCTGGCTTCCTCCTCGCCCACGGCTCCTCCCCGCCGGGCACGGCTGCGCCCTGCTTGGGAAAGGGGCCGGTGGAAAACCTGCGGTGAGAGCCCGGGGATCCCGCTGGGCTCCGGGACAGGCTGGGCAGGGACAGCGAGCCCCGGATGGGAGGCGCGGGGTGAGCGTGGAAATGGGTGCGGGTCCTTTGGGAGGTGACCGATGCCGTGGTGATGGGACGCAGGTCCTTTGGGAGGTGACCAAGGGACAGTATGAACATGGCAATGGGATGCAGGTCCTTTGGGAGGTGACCAAGGGACAGTGTGAACATGGCAATGGGATGCAGGTCCTTTGGGAGGTGACCAATGGACAGTGTGAACATGGCAATGGGATGCAGGTCCTTTGGGAAGTGACCAATGGTCAGTGTGGCCGTGGTGATGGGATGCAGATCCTTGGATGGGAAGTGACCCAT
>JAWWLS010000122.1:4176932-4195492 GCA_035040975.1 Myioborus melanocephalus | reverse complement strand
CAGCTGTGGGTTTGGAATTCTGGTTTTGGGATTGAGATCCAGGTTTTAGGGCCAGGATCCAGCTGTGGGGTTGGGATCCAGCTGTGGGGTTGGGATCCAGGCTTCGGGATTGGGATCCAGCTGTGGGATTGGGATCCAGCTGTGGGATTGGGATCCAGCTGTGGGATTGGGATCCAGCTGTGGGGTCAGGCTCCAGCTGTGGTTCTGGGCAGGTTTGGGGCGCTCCCACCCCAAAGCTCCCCGCCTCACCCCGCTCCCGTTGGGTTCCAGGTCGGATCATGCTGAAGGGGGACAACATCACCCTCCTGCAGAGCGTCTCCAGTTAGGGGCAGGCAGCTCCAGCTGGGAACGGGATTGGGAACGCTGCAGGAACGGGATGAGCCACGGGGGAAACCCCTCAGCTCCTCTGGGAATCGTGTTTTGTAGTTTGGGCTTTTCTTTGGGGAATAAAATGGGGTTTTTGTAACAAAATCTGGGAATGGGGTTTCAGTCTTGAGGTGGGGGAAATGATGTCCAAGGGTTTTTCTCTGTGGGGTTGGATTTGGGGGTTCAGGTTTTCCCAGACCAAGCCCTTTATCCCAAAAACAATCCCATCTTCCCCAAATCAATCCCATCTTCCTAAAACCCATCCCTTCTTCCTCAAATCAGTCCCATTTCCCTGAAAATCATCCCATCTTCCCCAAATCGGTCCCATCTTCCTGAAAGTCATCCCTTCTTCCCCAAATCATTCCCATCTTCCTAAAAACCCATCCCTTCTTCCAAAAATTAATCCTTACTTTCCCCAAACAAATCCCTTTTCCCCAAAAAATCCCTTTATCCCAAAACAAATCCCTTCTTCCTAAATTAAATCCCTTTTTCCTCAAGCCAATCCCTTCTTCCCCACAGAAAATCCCTTATTCCCAAAAATTATCTTTTTGTTCATGAAACCAATCTTTTTAGCCCATAAAAATCCTTTTCCCAAACGAATTCCTTTTCCCCAAAAACTTAACTTCTTTATCCCAAAAATAATCCTTTTTTTCCTCCCCAAACTGACCTCTTTATCCCAAAATCAAATCCCTTTTTGCCAAGAAATCCCTTCCCATCCTCCCCCCAACCATGGCTCTGCCTCCCCCGGGGGATTTTTCATTCCCAGCTGGAATTCTTTTCCTGAGCCTCGGGAATTCTGTGGGAATTCTGCCTGGAGCGTCCCAAATTCCTGCCAGGACGGGGAAAAACTTCCGGACGGCTCCGGACAGAAGGGGGAGCTGCGGGCTCGGCTCTGCTCGATCCCGATCCCGGCTCTGCCCGATCCCAATCCCGTCCGGAATTCCCGACTCCAATCCCGGCTCTCCCGACTCCAATCCCGGCTCTCCCCGATCCCAATCCCGGCTCTTCTCGATCCCAATCCCGGCTCTCCCGATCCCGATCCCGGCTCTGCCCGATCCCAGTCCCGTCCGGAATTCCCGATCCTAATCCCGGCTCTGCCCGATCCCACTCCCGTCCGGAATTCCCGATCCCAGTCCCGGCTCTGCTCGATCCCAATCCCGGCTCTGCCCGATCCCCATCCCGGCCGGAACTCCCGACTTCAATCCCGGCTCTCCCGATCCCAATCCGGGCTCTCCCCGATCCCACTCCCGTCCGGAATTCCCGATCCCAGTCCCGGCTCTCCCCGATCCAAATCCCGCCCAGAATTCTCGATCCCAATCCCGGTTTGGCTCTCCCCGACCCCAATCCCAGTCAGAATTCCCAGTCCCAGTTCTCCCTGACCCCAGTCCCGGCTCTCCCCAACCCCAATCTCTGCTGGAATTCCCGACCCCAGTCCCGGCCGGAGTTCCCGGGATCAGGAGGAGGAGCAGGGCCAGGATTCCTGGGGGGGGCTCCCCTTTTCCCGACCCTTTTTTGTCCCCCCCAGAGCCCGGAGCCGCTCGGGGCCCTGCAGGGGTTGGGGAGGAGGGAGGGGAGCCCCGATCTGGGGGCAGTGACGGCAGCGGGGCCCCACAGAGGGGTTTGGGGACAGCTGGCCCCAAAATTCCGTTTGGGGGCCCCATCAGCCGCGAGCCCTTATCAGCAGGGCTGGTGAGATAACGGGGGTGAGATAAGGGCAGAGCAGAGTGGGAGAGGAAATGGGGGGCACTGAGGGTGGGTGTGACACCCCACAGGTGTGCAAATCACTTCTGGGGACTGGTAAAGGACCTGGGACTGGTTTGTGTCACCTCTGCCTGTCCCCAGACGCTGTCACCACCCCGGGTTTGTGTCACCTCTGCCCAGCCACTGCCACCTCTCTGTGCCCCCAGCCACTGTCGCCTCCCCGGGTTTGTGTCACCTCTGCCTGTCCCCAGCCACTGTCGCCTCCCCGGGTTTGTGTCACCTCTGCCTGTCCCCAGACACTGCCACCTCCCCATGTCTCCTAGGCACGGGACATTGGTGTCACCCCCATTTGTGTCATCATCTTGTGTCCCCAGCCACTACCACCTCTCCGGGTTTGTGCCACTTCTGCCTGTGCCCAGTCACTGCCACCTGCTCGTTTGTGCCACCTCCTCATGTCCCCAGCCACTAACACCACCCCGGGTTTGGCCACCTCTGCTTGTCCCCAGTCACAGCCGCCACCTCCACGTGTCCCCAGCCATTGTCACTTCCCCGTGTCCCCAGCCATTGTCACCTCCCCGTGCTGGCGGCTGGAGAGGCCGGGTGACCCCCAGGGACAGGCGGGCGGTGGGGACGAAGCTCTGGAGGGGCTGAGCCCGAACCTGGGGGGCTCCTCAGCCCCGGGGCTGCGCTCGGGGAGAGCTCGGGGCTCTTCCAGCCGGGCTGGGGTCGCTCCAAGGCTTCATCCCGAGGGTGGTCGCAGCCCCGGGGAGGGGAGGAGCCGCGGCCGGGCTGATTCCTGCAGGGACAGCGTTCCCTTCTCCCCCAGCGCCAGCCCGGAGCGCTCCCGCAGCTCTCCCGGAGTTCTCCCGGAGTTCTCCCGGAGCTCTCCCGGGGTTCATCCCGCGGTTCATCCCGGAGCTCTCTCGGGGTTCATCCTGGGGCTCATCCCGGTCTCCCGGAGTTCCTCCTGCCTTTCCCGGCTCTTGGCAGCAGCGAGTCCCTTTCCTGCTCCGTCCATCCCCCGGCCCGCCTCGGGCTGCGGAGGGGCTGGAATTCTGCTCCTGGAATTCCGCCCCTTCCCCTCTCCTTTCCTATTCCTGCAATTCTGCTCGCTCCCTGCTCCTAGAATACTGCTCATTTCCCCTGCTCCTGGAATTCTGCACCTTTCTCTGCTCCTGGAATTCTGCTCCTTCCCCACTCTTTCCCTACTCTTTCCTCCTCCTCCAGCCTTTCCTCGGCCCCTCAGCTGAATTTCCCGGTGGGATCAGCCCCGGGAATCCGCACCAGGAGCGCTCCGGGCCGGGCCGGCCCTTCCCGAGCGCTGCAGGAGCCAAACGCCGCCGTGCCGGGGCAGATTTGGGGGCTCCGCGGGATGGAAAATGGGGATATTGCCGGGGGGATGCTCCTGGAGGCAGAAGCGGCTTCATCCCGGCTGGATTTTGTGCCCTCACCCTTGGAATGTGCAGGGATGGAGGGATGGAGGATGAACCCCCCGCTCTCAGCCCATCCCTGCGGGGTCCAGGGGGTCTCTGGGTGGTCCCATCCCCTCTGGCCGTGCCTTTTTTTCAGGATGGCACAACCGTGCACAAAAAAATTTAAAAAAACCCAACAAAAACCAGGGCGTGGGGAAGGAAAGAAACATTCCTGCCTCGTTGTTCTGGAGCGTCCCACACACGGAGCCGGCCCTCGGGAAAGCTCCGTGCGCGGCCGGGATCTGCAGGGAAAGCAAACAATGGCATCCCCGGGGACAACAATGGCCCATTGTCCTTTGAAGCCCGAACAATGAGACAATGGCCCTCAGTCCGCTCCCTCCATTCCCAGGCACGCCCCCCCCGCGGCCCCGGGACCGCCCGGGCCCCGGGGGCTCCCGCTGGCCCCGCGGAGCCACCGCGCTCGCCGCTCGCTGTCCCCGCGTCCCGCTCCGTCCCTCGTTCCCGGGGTGAGTCAGGGGGGGTCCCCGCGGCCTCTCCCGCTTCGCGTGGGGTGTGTAAAGGAGGAGGAGGAGGAGGAGGAAGGTTTCCCGTGGATCCTCCGGGGTTTCGGTGGCGGGGAGGGGATGGAAAAGTCCCGTCGGGTCACGCGGGCCGTGCCCGGAGAACAGCGGGGCTTTGTTGTCTCCGGGGGTGGCCACTTGTCAGCTCGCCCTGAAGGATTCCTGGGGAATCCGAACCCTCCTCCTCCTCCTCCTCCTCCTCGTGGCGCTGGGAACGAGCCCTCCCTGCAGCGGGCAGGGCGTGGGGGGCAGGGGGTGCCCCCCAATCCAGCGGGGTCTGGGGCACCCCGGGAGCCTCTGAGCCGCTCCCCAGGCCACCTCCAGGGGATCCACCCGCTGTCCCTGTGGTCCCGAGGGTGAATCCCAGCTGGGGACACCGCGGGGTGGCAGCGGGGGTGGGTGGTGCCACCCCGAGGGTCGCTCCGGGAGGGCTCAGCCGCGGTGCAGCGCCGGGGAGAGGCCGTGGAATGTTCTCCTTGTGCCTCCAGAGGCTCCCAAAATCCGGGCGTGGTGCAGATCCAGGGCAGGGGGGAGCCGGGATCGCCGGTTCCAGGGCCGGCACTGCTCGGCTGGGCTCGGATCCGCGCTGGGGTCGGCCCAGCTGGCACCGGGCCCGGTCACCTCTCCGGTGCCACCCCCGTGTCCCTGCCAGCATCCTCGGCCGCTCCACCTGGGGGCTCGTTTGTCCTTTTCCCGGTGCTTTTTTGGCGCGGGGATGGGGGACACGGGGACCCGGCTGTCCCCAAAGGCCACCAGCAGCCTCCAGCTCCCTTTGCAGGCTTCCAGGACCCCCTAAAACCTCAAATCCACCCCCAAATCCGCTCCTGCCGGTACCTACGGGCAAACAAACGCACCTGAATAGGGAATGAATGGAGTGAGAAAAGAGCCCGGAGCACTTTGTGCTCGCAGCGAGCCGGGAACAATCGCTAAATACAAATCAGCGAGAGAAAAGGCAAAGAGAGAGAGAGAGAGAGAGAGAGAAAGGGAGACAAAAGCAAGAACGGCGGCACAAAGGAGAGGAATGAAATGGTAAAGTAAAGTCAAACAAAAAGGAGCCGGGCTGAGACAAAAGGAGGGAACAATATCCCCGAGGCAATAGGCTCCGGAACAATGGGGACAGTGACAGCGGCACAAAGACACACTGTTTGCAAGTAGACGTTATCTCACACAGCCACTGGCAGGCCTGGCCCTGGCGCTTCTATTTTCAGGGATGCTTTTGTGCTGCGCTGAACAATATTCCTTGCATGGCTGCAGATACAGAGATCAGGGGAGGCTTTTTTTGGGGTTTTTTGGTTTTGTTGGGTTTTTTTTTTTTTTAGCCTTCCCGGTGCCAGCTCTGCCATAAAAACAGGTTCAGCCCTTTGGAGGACGCGGCAGAGCGAGCTGAGGGTGATCGGGTGGCAATGCCAGGGGAGGGGGTGGCAGCAGGAGGTGACACCAGGCAGGGCCACGGCGCTGCGGCAGCCGCGGGGGTTTTGGGAAGAACAATCCGGGTTTTGGGATGGACAATTCGGGGTTTTAGGATGGATAATCTGGAGTTTTAGGATGAGCAACCCAGGGTTTTAGGATGGATAATCTGGAGTTTGGGGATGGACAATCTGGAATTTTAGGATGCACTATTCGGGGTTTTAGGAGGGACAATTCGGGGTTTTCGGACGGACAAGCTGGAGTTTTAGGAGGGACAATCTGGAGTTTTGGGATGCACAATCTGAGGTTTTAGGAGGGACAATCTGGAGTTTTGGGATGCACAATCTGGGGTTTTAGGAGGGACAAGCTGGAGTTTTAGGATGGACAATCTGGAGTTTTAGGATGGACAATCTGGAGTTTTGGGATGCACAATCTGGGGTTTGAGGATGGATAATCTGGGGTTTTGGGATGGAGACAACCTGGAGTTTTTGGATGAACAACCCAGGGTTTTAGGATGGACAATCTGGAGTTTGAGGATGGACAATCCTGAGTTGCAGGATGGACAGTCCAGGGTTTTAGGATGGAGTTTTGGGATGGACAACCTGGAGTTTTGGGATAGACAGTCTGGAGTTTTGGGATGGATAGTCCGGGTTTTAGGATGGACAGCCCAGGGTTTTAGGATGGATAATCTGGGGTTTTAGGATGGACAATCTGGAGTTTGAGGACGGACAATCCGGAGTTTTAGGATGGACAATCCGGGTTTTATGAGCTCGCAGTTTGCATTAGAAGAGCCTCGGGACCGGGCAGACCTGCAGGATGGGTTTTGCGGCTCCTTTTGTTGGTTTTTAACCTCTGAAGGTGCTGGCGGGGCTGGGCACGGCTGGCACGGCTCCCTGGCACCCCTTGGCCCTGGAGGAGTCACCCGGGCCCTGTGACACAGGGCGGTGGCACAGTTTGGAGAGGACAATGTGCTGGAGCAGGAGGGGTGAGGATGTCCCTGGAGATGTCCCCGGGGATGTCCCTGCGGATGTCCTGCTCGGGTTTTGGCTCTCCCGGTTTTCCCTGTGGGATTTGGGCTGGTAGGGGCCGTTTGGGGCTGCTCTGTGCCCTCCTGGCTGTGCCCATTCCCTGGAACTCCTCACCCATGGAGAGCTCCGGCCGTGCCTGCGCTGATTTGTGGCATCACGGAGGTGGCATCCCGAAAACTCCTCTTCTGGAACCTTCCCAGCTGTCCCCCAGTGCCTGGCTCACCCCAGGAATCACGGTTACACCCTCAGCAACTTTTTGGTGTTGGCAGCACCCAGATCCACCCCAATCTCACCTTTAGGACATCCCACAGATCAGCCATCCGGGGATCCTCCTGCCCTTGTCCCCATCCCAAATCCGCCCCCTCCTCCCACACCAACCCCTCCAAAACCCCGAGGACATCACCGGGTTACCGAAAACCAGCGGGGGCAGGAGAAATTGGGGTGTCGAGAAGCAGGAGCCGCCCCTATCGGGGGCCGATCTCCTGTTCGAGCAGCTGGGCTCGGCTCCGACTTGAAACAGCGGCGCTTTCTGATATCGATCACCTTATCTGGGGGCACATCCTGTTGCTATTTTGGCTGTTTCCTCCCGTTTCCCCGCCAGCTGCTCGAAACTGCTGCACGGGGAGGGGTTTGGGGCTCCTAAAAAAGGACCCCGAGCTCGGTTTGGGGGTGATGCGACACCTCAGCTGTGCCCGCTGCGAGCAGAGCTTGATTTGGGGCGCTCAAATCAAAGCGGAGCCGCTCGGGAGGGAAAACGGCTCCCGAATCCCGGTATCTGATCTTGCGGCGGGGCTCCGCACGTGCCCCGGGCCGGTTGTGACACGGTCGTGACATTAAAGTCCTTGTCCCCACCGTGGCACCGCCGCAGCAGCGGCTCCGTGCGCTGCCCGGGCTCGTCCGGCCGAATTCCCGTATCCAAAGGGTTCCCTGGGTGATGGGAACGGGGGAAAATCGCCACCCCCAGGACATTTAACCCTCTCCATCCTGCCCTGGCACGCTGGGCTGCTTCTGCCGTGCCAGGGAGTGCCCAAAGTGGCACTGAACACCCCTCAAGTGACAATTTTGGGGTTTTTTTCCCCCCACTCTTTTACCCGTTCCTGTTTCTTATCCTCCCTGTCGGGAATTTCTCCCAGTTCTCCCCCAAACCCGGCTCATCCCGCTGGAATTTTTTTGGCGGAGTCGGGAGCTCTTGGCTGCAATTAGCTGGTATTTAAATCCTCGCTAACCCCTAACACCCTAATGACAGCCGTAATGATGCTCCGCACATCCCGCAGCTCAAGATTACACTCGCTAATTAATTAAACCCCAACCCCCCCGCGCCGCTCCGCTCTCCCCGCGGCCGGGAGAAGAAATCGCTGAGAGTCTCTTAAGAAAAAGGACATAAAGGCAGGGAAATGCAGGCACCAAAACAAGACAAATGGGGATTTGGAGACAATCCGGGCCGCGTCCATGTGACCCGAGAGTGGACGAGGCAGCAGAAAAGAGAAAAATGCCAAGAGCGGAGCGGCCAGGAGAGAAAAAACAACAAAAAAATCCCAATAAAATCCCCCCAAAACCAACGAGCCAGCTTAAAAAAAAAAAGAGAAAAAAAAATGGACCAACAACAAAAAAAGCACAAACCAAAAAACCTAAAAAAAAAACCCGAGGAAAGAAAAGCACCAAGATGAAGGGAGTGACAAAGCATCAAAGGGAAGAGAAACCAAAGGCATCGGAACAAAGGACGAGCTGGAACAAAGCCCCAAAGAGGGGGGAACAAAAGCACTAAATAGAAAACAAAGGCGGGGGGACAAGAAAAGCCCCTCTGTGGGGCTGGGTGGCACCGGGTCCCCGCCGGAGCCGGGCTGGCGGAGGGTGACAGCCCTGGGACAGCCTCGGTGTCGCCTTTGAAGCGACAGCGCCGGGCTCGGGCCCCGGGGGAGGTCGGGGCTCAGCTCGGCCCCGCTGCCCCCCGGGCCCGCTGTGTGGTCCGGCTGTCCCCGTGTCCCTCCCGCTGTCCCTCTGTCCCTCCCAGCTCAGCGTCACCCGCTCCGTGCCCCGCTGCCGCCTCTGCCCCGCGGTCTGGGCACGGCTGGGACGCGGTGGGGACAGTGCCAGGCTGGCTGTGTCACCTCCCCCGTGGTGGCACTGCCGCGGTGTGTGGCTGGGGACAGGGACAGGGACAGGGACAGGGACAGGGACAGGGACAGGGACAGGGACAATCCGAACCGCCTGGGTGAAAAGCAGGTCGGGAATTGAGTCCCCCCTCAATCAGGGGATCCCTGATTGCAGCTGGATGTCCCCAGGAGGGTTGGCACAAGCGGTGTCACACGGGGGGGACACACGGTGAGGACCCCCAGGGTGGGCAGGGGTGGGGTGAGCCTGGAGTCCGACCGGAATTGGGGTGCTGGAAGGTGAATTTGGGGGGTTGGGAAGTGGGATTGTGGTGCTGGAAAGTGGAAATGGGGCGCTAGAAGATGGATTTAAGATGCTGGAGAATGGATTTGGGGTACTGGAAGGTGGATTTGGGATGCTGAAGTATGGATTTGGGATGCTGAAGGATGGATTTGGGGTGCTGGAAGGTGGATTTGGGGTGCTGGAAGGTGGATTTGGGGTGCTAGAAGGTGCATTTGGGATGCTGAAAGATGGATTTGGGGTGCTGGAAGGTGGCCAGTGCCACCAGGCCAGCTGCTGGCACTCAGGGGTGGGTGGCAGCGAGCTCATGGGCAGTGGCAGCGCCTTCACTGCATCAAGCCGGGATTTCCACAGGCCGGGTTTGCTGTCCCAGGTTTGCTGTCCCAGGTTTGCTGTCCCGGCTTTGCTGTCCCGGGCCGGTCCCGATTCTGGAGCCGTTCCCTGACCCAGCCCCGCCGGCCCCGGGGGCTCGGGCGGGAGCGGGGCCGGGCAAAGGAAGGCGATCCTCGGCCGAGCCTTTGCCCTGCGCGCCCCCTGCTCCGGCAGCGCTGCCCTGCGGCTCCGCGGCCCCCCCAGCCATTGTCCCGGCTTCCTCTGCCGGCACAGCTCCGGGAAAGCTGCGGGAGAGATGGGAGCCAGTCCCGGGGCAGCCAGGCAGGAGCAGGGCAGGGACAGGGACAGTGGCTGTGCCCTTGTCCCCATCCTGGCACCTCATTCCTTGGGGATGCCCAGCAGGTTCTGGGGTGCCCAAGAGGTCCTGGGGGTGCCCAGCAGGTCCTGGGAGTGTCCAGTGGGTTCTGGGAGTGTCCAGCTGGTCCTGGAGTGGGTGTTGAGGATGCCCAGCTGGTCCTGGGGGTGCCCAGGAGGTCCTGAGGATGGCCAGGAGGTCCTGGGAGTGTCCAGCAAGTCCTGAGGATGCCCAGTGGGTGCTGAGGATGCCCAACAGGTCCTGAGGATTCCCAGCAGGTCCTGGCAGTGTCCAGCAGGTCCCAGGAGTGCCCAGCAGGTTCTGGGGTGTCCAGCTGGTCCTGGCAATGCCCAGCAGGTCCTGAGGATGCCCAGCAGGTCCTGAGGATGCCCAGCAGGTTCTGGGGTGTCCAGCAGGTCCTAAGGATGGCCAGTTGGTCCCAAGAGTGCCCAGCAGGTCCATGAGAGGTGCCAGGGGCAGGACCAGCAGTGCTGGTGGCACTGGGGGACGGCCACCAGCCCCGGGGCCACCGAGGAGGGCAAGAAAGGAACAGAAAGTGAAAATCCCAGCGGGCTGGGCCAGGGCTGCCATGGCGACCCCAGCAAAGCTCCTGCTCCTCTGTTTTTGGCTCCGTCGCAGGTCCCCTGTCCCCATCCCGTGTGGGGACCGCTCCTCCCGTCCCCTCCCAGCCCTGGAGTGGCTTTGGGGACATCGGGGGTCGCGGGGTCCCCCATAAACTTCCTCCCCCCCCCATGGGTGTCTCAGGGTCAGAGGGTGACACTGAGGGCCTGGTGGCTTTGGGGACACTCGGGGCTGCCCGTGCCAGGGGTGGCACCGGGACCAGCTGTGCCCCCAGCTGGGGAGGGGGCTCAGAGGGGCTGGGGGGGACCTGTCCCATCCTCCCCGGGGTGTTTGCCCAGGTGGGATTGGGAATATGGGAATGTCCCACGGGCTTAATGGGAATGTCCCACGGGGTTTAATGGGAATGTCCCATGGGGTTTAATGGGAATGTCCCATGGGGTTTAATGGGAATATGGGAATGTCCCACTGGGGTTTAATGGGAATGTCCCATGGGGTTTAATGGGAATGTAGGAATTTCCCATGGGGTTTAATGGGAATGTCCCATGGGGTTTAATGGGAATATGGGAATGTCCCACGGGGTTTAATGGGAATGTGGGATTGTCCCATGGGGTTTAATAGGAATGTCCCACTGGAGTTTAATGAAAAATGGGAATGTCCCATGGGGTTTAATGGGAATGTCCCATGGGGTCTACTGGGAATGTCCCATGGGGTCTACTGGGAATGTCCCACGGGGTTTATTAGGAATGTTCCACTGAGCCCCTTTAGGGTCTGGGGGCTTCCCCAATTTCCTGTGAAATCCTCGGGGTGAGGATGGGAAATGATCCCAGGTCGCTGCTCTGCTCTTTGGGATGGGGACAGGGAGAGGGCTGGGAATGGGATGTGGGTGCCCAAACCCCTCCAGAACCCCCAGCTCAGCTCAGCAAACCCCAAACCCCAGCAGCAGCTCCTTCTCTTCCTCTTCCTCTTCTCTCCTGCCCTTGAGTGGAAAAAAAAAAAAAAAAAAAAAAAAAAAAAAATAAAGAAATTCCCAGGGAAGAAAATAACAGAAAATAACGGTGTGGGGGAGGAAAGAGCCGGGAGTCAATGGGAACTTTCCCGGCTGGTGAAACATAAACAGCCCTTCCGTGTTGACACAACATTTTAAAGGTTTCACGGCAGGAATAATAAAAAAAGCTCCTTGTCAACAGTGGCCCGAGGCAGCCCCTGCCCCTCTCCAGCTGCTCCCCTGGAAGGGATTTGATGCCCTGGGGCAGGTGGGTGATGGAATTCCCGGAGCTGCTGTGTGGGGCGCCGGGTTTGGGGTGTGGGGAGATCCTGAGGGGTCCCCAGGTAGGGAAAACCTCGTGGGTCCAAATGAGGTCCTGGTTTTCCATCCCAAAACGAGTGGGAATGGTGTCTGTCTGTCTGTCTGTCCAGCTGGGGGGCTGCCAGTTGTTCCCCTTGCTCTGTGCCAGCCTTGCCATGGCACACAAAAGGAGGTGGGTGCAAAAAAAAAAGAAAGGAAAAAGGGTTTAGCAGCATTTAATCCTTTTAAAAGAATGATTCTGTGGGTTTCCCTGAAATTATGAATTAATTATGAAATAAATCAAATCCCCTTTTGGGATTGGAAAGGGGAAATCCTTTAGGGATTGGAAAAGGGGAAATCCTTTAGGATTGGAAAAGGGAGAATCCTTTAGGGATTGGAAAAGGGGAAATTCTTTTGGGATTGGAAAAGTGGAAGCCCTTTAGGGATTGGAAAAGGGGAAACTCTTTGGGATTGGAAAAGATGAAATCCTTTAGGGATTGGAAAAGGGGAAACCTTTTGGGATTGGAAAAGATGAAATCCTTTTGGGATTGGAAAAGGGGAAATTCTTTTGGGATTGAAAAAGTGGAAGCCCTTTAGGGATTGGAAAAGGGGAAACTCTTTTGAGATTGGAAAATGAAAAATCCTTTTGGGATTCCCACCAGCACCTGGAGGAACCTGGGGATGTTTTAGGGGCTTATAATCAGCAAAACCCTTTGAAAACCCCAAACCTGGGAGTCTGGGAGCTCCAAGAGGCCCCGAGGAAGGTGAGCTCAGAGGGCCTCACCTCGGAGGTGTTTGTAGGGCCGGGGGATGATTGATTTGGGGCATCAGGAAGTTTCCACGCTGGCCACCGGCCAAGCTGGCAAGCAGGGGAAGAATTCCCGAAGCGCTCCCACAATGGGACCGTTCCACTCGGGCAGAGCCTCACAATGGGGCCGGGCTGGCATCCAGGGAAAAGCGGTGCCAGGGCTGCCAGGGCCGCGGGTGCCCCTCTGTGCCCCACCTGGCCTGCCCAGGTGAGATTTCCCGTTCTGGTCCCGCCTTTGCCCTCCCCGGTACGGTCAGGGAGCGACTCCGGAATTCTCCTCAGGAATTTCTGGGGTGCTGGAATGGAATTGGATGGTCAGGAATTTCCAGGGGGAAAAGGGGAGGTGGGGGATGAAAAAGGAGCAAAACTCCGGGTGATCCCCAAGTTGGGAGGTGGATTTTGGAGCAACCCCAAGTTGGAAGGTGGATTTTGGGGCAAAAGAGCAAAATTCGGGGTTACCCCCAAATTGGAAGGCGGATTTTGGAGCAAAGGAGCAAAACTCGGGGTGATCCCCAAATTGGAAGGCGGATTTTGGAGCAAAGGAGCAAAACTTGGGGTGATCCCCAAATTGGAAGGCGGATTTTGGGGCAAAGGAGCAAAACTTGGGGTGATCCCCAAGTTGGAAGGCGGATTTTGGAGCAAAGGAGAAAAACTCGGGGTTACCCCCAAATTGGAAGGCGGATTTTGGAGCAAAAGAGCAAAACTCGGGGTGATCCCCGAATTGGGAGGTGGATTTTGGGGCAAAGGAGCAAAACTCGGGGTTATCCCCAAATTGGAAGGCGGATTTGGAACAAAGGAGCAAAACTCGGGGTGATCCCCAAGTTGGAAGGCGGATTTTGGAGCAAAGGAGCAAAACTCGGGGTGATCCCCAAGTTGGAAGGTGGATTTTGGAGCAAAAGAGCAAAATTCGGGGTTACCCCCAAATTGGAAGGTGGATTTTGGGGCAAAGGAGCAAACTCGGAGTGATCCCCCAGCTGGAAGGCGGATTTTGGGGTCTGCCGCTGGCGCGTTGTGATTTTGGGGATCCCCATCCCCGGGAATGTGGGCTGTGTTCTCCAAAATCCGGGCACGGCTCCACTTCCCCCAGGAGTGAGGGGGCTCCGCCCGGTCCCTGCCCAGCCCGGGGTCTCGGGGTGTCCCCCCCAGACCCCTCCGAGTGCCGCCCCAGCCTTTGGGGGGGTCAGGGCTCGGCGCGGAGCTCCGGGCAGAGCGAGGGAGCCCCGGCGCTGTCACACGTGGGCAGGGGGGTCTCGAGGGGAGGGGACGGGCGCGGGGCCGCCCCGGAGGCGGCTGCTGGCTGGCTGGAGCCGTGTCCCTCCTCCTCCTCCTCCTCCTCCTCCTCCTCCTCCTCCTCCTCCTCGCTCCCTCTCTCCGCCCGGCGCCGGGGCAGCTCCCAGCGGAGGCGCTGGGGACATGGAGCGGACCTGAGGCGGTGGCGGAGCCCGCGGCGGCAGAACCGGCACCGGCACCGGGGCGAGACCGGGACCGACACCGGGGCAGGACCGGGACCGGCACCGGCAGAACCGGCGGCAGCGGCACCACCGGGACTCAGCGCAGCGGAGCTGTGAGTGCGGCCATGGGGGAACCGACAGAGCCCCGGAGGGCACCGGCACAGCCCCGAGGGCACCGGCACAGCCCGGGGGGCACCGACAGAGCCCCGGAGGGCACCGGCAGAGTCCCGGAGGGCACCGGCGCAACCCCGAGGGCACCGATACAGCCGGGGGGGAACCGGCACAGCCCCGGGAGGAACGGACACAGCCCCGGGGCGCCGAGCACCCCGCGGGCTCGGGGAAGACCCTCGGGGTTCGGGGAGCGCCCTCGTGGGTCGCGGTTGAGGGAACCGATCAGGAGAACCCCCCCAGAACCCCTGGGCTTGAGGAGGAGAAGGGGAAAAGGGGGAAAGGGGCGCGGGGTCCGGCCCCGCTCAGCCCCGCCAAGTTCGGGGCTGCGAACTCCGCTGCGAGCCTCCCCCCGCAGCCCCGGGGCAGGAGAGAGGTTAAACCCAGCAGGAAAGGGGTTAAACCCGGCAGAAGAGGGGTTAAACCCGGCAGGGGAGGGGTTAATCCCGGCTCCGGGGTCTGCTCATCCCCCTGTGCGGGCACAGAGCGCGGTCCCCGCTCGCTGATTTGGGGACACGGGGACAGGGGGGACCGAGGCGGTGTCCCCGCGGTGCGCACGGACAGACGGACGCGCTGCGGTGGCCCGGACAGAGCCGCGCGTGCCCTGGGGCTGGGGGGACTCGGCTGTGCCCGCTCGGGGCGCGGTGGGGTCCCCGTTGTCGCCACCTCTTGTCCCGTCCTTCATCGCTGTCCCCACGGGACCGGCGACACTTCGGGCGCATCCCGCCGGCGGGGACAGGGGACACCTGGCCTGGGGACACAGGAAAACCCGGCCGGGGTCACCCGCGGGTGGCGAGAGGCGCCAACACCGCGACACTGTCGCGATAGAGGCTTTGGGAGAGGGAACAGCGCTGAGCTCTGTCGCTTTGAGGGGACAAACCTTGTCACCGTCACTGCGACATCCCCGGGCCGGTGTCGGTGTCCCACAGCGGGGATGGTCCCGCAGATTTGGGGTGAATTTTGGGTTTTTTCGCCCCTGGAGAGCGGTAAAATTTCATCTCAGCGCGTTCAACCCGGCAAAGTTGAGCGGGGAAGGGAAACGCGGGAGCTGCGTGGTCCTGAAGGGGAGGTTTTGAGGCGAAAAAGGAGAATAAACAGAAATTTTCGGCGGTTTCCACCTCTGATGAGCGATTTCCAGGGGGTCGCTGCCAGGGAAAATGTGCTGGAGGCTCGTGGAGCACCTCGGGCTGGGAAAACTCCCCAAGAAAAGCGGGAGTGATGGATTTGGGGAGTGAAAAAAGGAGAATTAGCTCGGTTAATGGGATTTTTCCCCGATAAGGTCCCTCCCTCCCCTATGGAGCCGATAACTCCTGTTTGTAATTCCTGCAATTTCCTCTCTCGGTTCAATTTCATTCTGACGATCCATTCCGGTGACACTGATACACTACTTTTTATTCCGCTCTTTTTTTTACCCTTTTTCCTTTTTCTTCTCTTTTCTTTTGAAAACCAGGCGATTTTCGGATGCTTTTGTGCTGTTAAAAATAGCAGCCGGCCTTTGACAAGCACTGCCAGGCTCTTAGCGATTTTTCCCGACACATTTTCACCCTCATCATCCTCTCCCTCCACACTGATTTATGCCCCTCCCATGCTACCAAAAACCACCACCAAAACCCCCAATTTTTTTTTTTTATCCCAATTTTTCTTTTTAAATCCCATTTTTTAAATCTTTTTTTCCTCTCTTGGAAAATCTCAGCTCCTCCGTTGCTTTTTTTACCTCCACCCTCCCCTCTCCTTAAATCTAAGTTTATCCCAGGCTGGGAGATGTCCTGAGGGGAGAATTTCTGGACTTTTTGTCTCCCTGCCGAAATGTCCATTATTATTATTATTATTGCTCCGGGCCAGGGGAGGGGATCTGCGCCCTGCCAGGCTGGGGTGGGGGAGATGGAGCAGCTCGTAAAGTTGTTATGTGCTCCAGGGGGTTTAAATTTCATTTATGGGCTGCAGGGGAAGGGTTTGTGTCCCTGGGAAGGGAGCACGGTAAAGCTGCTCTGGCATTGGGATTATTTTTAATTTTGGGGTTTGCTGGCATCCCTGGGAAGGGGAGCATTTTAAAACTGCTTTTTCAGTGGGATTGATTTTAAATTTCAGGATTTTCTGGGGTCTCTGGGCAGGGGAGCATTTTAAAATCAATTTTTCAGCAGGGTTATTTTTAATTTTGGAGGTTTCTGGGGTGCCCAGAAAAAGGGGAGCATGTTAAAACTGCTTTTTCAGTGGGATTATTTTTAATTTTGGCATTTCTGTGGTCCCCAGAAAGGGGAACGTGGTAAAGCTGCTCTGGCACTGGGATTATTTTTAATTTTGGGGTTTGCTGACACCTCTGGGAAGGGGAGCATTTAAAAAGCAATTTTTCAGGGTTATTTTTAATTTTGTGGGTTTCTGGGGTCCCCAAAAAGGGGAGCATGTTAAAAGCATTTTTTCAGTAGGATTACTTTTAATTTTGGGGTTTTCTGGGGTCTCTGGGAAGGGGAGCATGTTAAAATTGCTTTTTCAGTGGGATTATTTTCAATTTTGATGTTTCTGGGGTCCCCAAAAAGGGGAACACAGTAAAGCTGCTCTGGCACTGGGATTATTTTTAATTTTGGGGCTTGCTGGCATTCCTGGGAAGGGGAGCAGGTTAAAAGCAATTCGTCAGTGGGATTATTTTTAATTTTGGGATTTTCTGGGCTCCTTTGTGCTCAGCTGGGACTGGGGCTCTCAGGGCAGAGCAGCCGTGGGGTGAAGATGGCTTCGGGGTGGTTTGAGCCCCCCAGGTGAGGTTTGGGGGATCCAAACCCCAAAAAAAGGATGAGGAGCCCATCCCTGATGAGCATTCCTGGGATTTGGGACTGGGATTTTCCTGGTGGGGATGTGGGGAGGGAGAGAGGATCCCTGTGGGATGGAGGTGGAGGGAATCTCTGGGGTACAGGGGAAGGGAATCATTGGGGTACAGGTGATGGAAATCTTTGGGATGGAGATGATGGGAATCTTTGGGGTACAGGGGAAAGGAATTTTTGGGATGCAGGTGATGGGAATCTTTGGGATGGAGATGAAGGGAATCTTTGGGATGCAGGGGAAGGGAATATTTGGGGTACAGGGGAAGGGAATATTTAGGGTACAGGTGACAGGAATTTTTGGGATTTGGATGAAGGGAATCTCTGTGACACAGGTGGAGGGAATCTTTGGGATGCAGGGGAAAGGAATCTTTGGGATGAAGTTGATGGGAATCTTTGGGGTACAGGTGACAGGAATTTTTGAGATGCAGGTGATGGGAATCTTTGGGGTACAAGTGATGGGAATCTGGGATACAGTTGATGGAATCTGTGGGGTACAGGTGAAGGGAATCTTTAGGATGAAAGTGAAGGGAATCTCTGGGATCTGGATGAAAGAAATCTTCGGGATACAGGTGGAGGAAATCTCTGGGATGCACTGGGATGTGTGGAACGAATCTTTGGGATGCAGATGAAGGGAATCTCTGGGATGCAGGTGGCAGGAATCTCTGGGATGCACTGGGATTCAGATGAAGGGAATCTGAAGATTCCTTGGGATGCAGATGAAGGGAATCTCTGGAATGCAGGTGGGATATGTGGAGGGAATCTCTGGGATGTGTAGGGTGAATCTCTGGGATGTGCACAGGGAATCTTTGGGATGTGCACAGGGAATCTCTGGGATGTGCAGAGAGAATCTTTGGGATGTGCACAGGGAATCTCTGGGATGTGCACAGGGAACCTCTGGGATGTGCAGAGAGAATCTCTGGGATGTGCACAGGGAATCTCTGGGATATTTACAGGGAATCTCTGGGATGTGCAGAGAGAATCTCTGGGATGTGCACAGGGAATCTCTGGGATGTGCAGGGTGAATCTCTGGGATGTGCAGGGTGAATCTCTGGGATGTGCACAGGGAATCTCTGGGATGTGCACAGGGAATCTCTGGGATGCCCTGATCTCTTGAAGCTGCTGCTGTCCCAACCCTCCCTGTGCTCAGCTCTGGGATCCCAGCCCACAAACAACAAACCCAAACAAACTTTCAGGCACGTTGGGGTGCCCACAGCTGCTGGCATCACTTTTGGGGTCCCTCAGAGCCGATCCTGCAGGTTTGGGGGCTCAGGGATGCTGAGAGCCAGGTTCCTGCTCACTCCAGCTTTATCCTCCTGCAAACATTCCCGGCTGGCAGCAGGGCTCTGTGCACGCACGTGGGATGGCAGCAATCCCAAAAAAGCTTCCAAAAAGAGCTCTGACCACCCAGGGACCACCTTTGGCACACTCCGGGGTCGCTGTCAGGGACCACCTTTGACACCCTGGGGCAGCGCCGCTCCTGCCGTCCCGCCCCGCCAGCTCCGGGCCGTGCTGGGGAAACTCCCGCCGCTCATTTTCCTTCAAAATTCCATTTTTTTTGGAGCAAAACAATCCCCTCATGGCAGGGCAGCGCCTGCCCCGAGCCCGCGGGGCCCCGCAGGAGCCACTGCCCTCTTTTGTTCTGTGCTCCGGGGGAGCAGCGCTGCGGGCTGGGCTCAGGAATTCCCGCTGCTCCCAGTGCCGGGGTTCCCAGGGCTGGAAAAGAGATTTGGGATCGTGGAGCCCCTAAAGGCGGCCTGAACCCCTGGGAAAAGAGGGGGGGGGTCTGAGTGCTGCTTTTGGGGGGGCTGAGAGGAGTGGGGTGAGCTGGGAGGGCTCAGGGCTGAGGTTTGGAGGAGTTTGGGGGGCTCAGGAGGAGCTG
>JAWWLS010000122.1:4153296-4168114 GCA_035040975.1 Myioborus melanocephalus | reverse complement strand
TGTGTGGGGCATGGATCCAATGGATCCCAGTGATGTGTGGGGCATGGATCCAATGGATCCCAGTGATGTGTGGGGCACAGATCCTAATCCCAGTGATGTGTGGGGCACAGATCCTGATCCCAGTGATGTGTGTGCATGGATCCAATGGATCCCAGCGATGTGTGGGGCATGGATCCAATGGATCCCAGTGATGTGTGGGGCACGGATCCAATGGATCCCAGTGATGTGTGGGGCATGGATCCAATGGATCCCAGTGATGTGTGGGGCATGGATCCAATGGATCCCAGTGATGTGTGGGGCATGGATCCAGCAATCCCAATGCCCACAGGGAATGTGTGGGGCACAGATCCTGATCCCAGTGCCCACAGGGGATGTGTGGGGTTGGCTCACCCTTCTCAGGCTTTGTTGGGGGCTTTGTTTCCCCATTTCTGCCCCCCCAGATCCTGCTGGATGCAGGGAGGACAAGCCCCAAGGGGATGGGTTGGATTTGGCCAAGAGGGACAATCCCATGGGAAAATCAGAGACTGACCTGCAGTTTAGTCCTCATCCCATCTCCTGGCTCACCAGGATCCTGGGATTTATAGAGGATGCTAAACATCCCTGATGAAGAACATGGAGCATCCTGTGGATCCTTCTCTTCCCCTTGGCCCAGCCTGGAAATTCCCCTTTTGATCTTTGCCTTGCATTTGAGAGAATTTAGGGATGAATCCCTGCTAATTTCCCTCTTTCCTCAAGTTTTGGAGAGTGGGTTTGATTGGATTTGCCCCCAGAATTTTGCAGGAATTCATTAGGGCAATGTGCACCTCATTAATAACCCTGGGTATGGCCTGGAGGTCTTCGGAAGGGGCAGAATGGATTTTTTTTGCGATAAAATAGGTAAAAATGGTTGTAATTTCTTTAGGATTCAACCTGGAGACCTGGATTGCTCCTTTCCATCTTAAAAAATAGAAAATTGATGCTCTCCCCCTCCAAAAAACCCCCATAACGTGGCTGTGCTGAGAATTCCAGGTGTGAGGAGGGGACATTCCTCCATGGGGACACCAGGATGGGGTCCCACAGTGCTGGAGGGGGGACCTGGTGGAATTGGGGTGGCACAAGCACAGGGGTGGCCCCAACCCCTTCCTGTGCCGGGAGTTTCCGTGATGCCAGCGCTGTCACCAGCGTGTCACCACCATGCCCTGACCCCATGGGGACATTTCCAGATGTTTCCAGAAGCCGTTTGTCCTTTGGGGAAGGAGAAATCTCCTTCAAGGAGCTGAGGGTGGGTGGAAGATGGACAAACACCCGCCTGGTTTGGGGGGACAGCGGGAAATCCCAGCTCCTGCTCACCCCAAAGGATGGAAAGGGGCATTTGGGGTCTGGGGGTCTCTTTGGGATTTTCCATGGGGAAAAGACAAACCAGGCAATTCCCATCCTGCTCCTGCTGCCCCTCGGAGCATCCGCCTCCCCAAATCCCCCGTGGCCACCAAAGATCTTCCATCTCAGGGCGGATTTTGCAGCTTTTCCGGCACCCTGAGCTCTCTTTGGGTTTTTCTGCTGCCGAGGTGTTGAGAACGCAGAGGTGGCAGAGGATGGGGCTGAGCCCAAATTTGGAACATTTCCACTGCTGCTTTGTGAGACAGAGGGGTGGGGACACAGCCCGGGCAGGGGACACGGGCTCTGAGCAGTGACACACGGAGCTGTGGCTCTCACGTGCTGCTGGTGCCATTTCTGGGGCTGAAAACGCTCATCCCATTGTCTTTTGGGGCTAAAAAATAATTTTTCAGAACCAAAAATCCTTGTGGCTCTGACATGATGGTGATGACATTTCTGGGGCTGAAAACGCTCATCCCATTGCCTTTTGGGGTTACAAAGCAAAATTTCAGAACCAACAAAACCTGTGGCTCTGACGTGGAGCTGGTGGTGGCAATTTTGGGGCTGAAAATTCTCATCCCATTGCCTTCTGGGGTTTAAAACCATATTTTTCCAAACCATCCAACCCTGGGGTCTTGCATTTCCTCACCCACCTTTCTCCCAATGTCACATCCCACCTGCCATTCCCACCCCAAATCCCGGGATGCTCTGGATCCCCAGGGAAGGGCCAGCAGCCCCATGAACTTCCCCCAACCAGGGCCACGGGCCACCCCTGGCCATCCCTGCCCGGGCACGGTGGAGCAAACATCCATTCTTTTCTCTTGGAAGACACCCGGGGCGGAAACGCTTGGAAGCGGCCCCGAAAGGACATTCCAAGTCTGGCAGGAAAGCGGCCCCGCTCGTCTGGCAGGAGATGGGCTATTGTCTGTCCCGGGATTCCTCAGGTCCTGCCTGGAAGAGGAAAATCTCCGTGTGTGTCTTTATTTTTTCCTCTGCCCTCTCCCAGGGGTGTCGCGGCTGCTGCTCGTGCCGGCGTTGCTGCTCTGGTGTTTCCTCCTCGGGTTTTTCCGTGTTTTGCCCCGGTTTCCTGGGCTCTGGTGAGAGGATGAGGGGTTTTTGGGGATGTTTGGGCATCATGTTGGGGTCCTGAAGGGAAGAGATGTGGATGGAGAGTTTTGGGAGGGAGGAGAGTGAGAACACCAGGAGCTGGGAGAAGGTAGTGATCCCAAAAATCTGGGCATGCAGCTCCCCCAGCCAACTCACCAAGGGTCTCCTTGCTGTCCCTGGGGTGGGATTGTCCCCAAATTGAGGGGCAGGAAGAGCCCTGAGGCAGCAGTGATGGGACACGGGGTGAGGGATCTTGGTGGCTCTTGGATCCCCAAGATCCTGCAGTGCCAGGATCTCGGCATCTCTTGGTCACCACATCTCTTAGATCCCCAAATTCTTGAACTTCTGGGATCTCACTGCCCCTTGAATTCCCAACTCGGCATCTCAACATCTGGATCCCAAACTCCTTCAGTGCCAGGGTCTTGGTGTCTCTTGGATCCCCAGATTCCAGTTGTGCTGGAATCCCATTGCCTCTTGGATCTCCAAACTCCTGCAGTGCTGGGACCTCAACATCTGGATCCCAAACTCCTGCAGTGCCAGGATCTCAACATCTGGATCCCAAACTCCTTCAGTGCCAGGTTCTTGGTGTCTCTTGGATCCCAAATCCCTACTGTGCTGGGATCTCTTGGATCCCTAAATTCCAGTTGTGCTGGAATCCCATTGCCTCTTGGATCTCCAAACTCCTGCAGTGCCGGGATCTCAACATCTGGATCCCAAAGTCCTGCAGTGCTGGGACCTCAACATCTGGATCCCAGACTCCTGCAGTGCCAGGATCTTGATGTTTCTTGGATCCCAGACTCCTGCAGTGCCAGGATCTCAATATCTGGATCCCAAGCTCCTGCAGTCCTGGGATTCTGGGATCTCCTGGATCCCAAACTCCTGCAGTGCTGGGATCTCAACATCTCCTCAATTCTCCTGGATCCCAGGCTGTGGGATTTGGGCATCTCTTGGATCTCCAAACTCCTGCAGTGCCGGGATTTTGGCATCTCCTGGATCCCAAACTCCTGCAGTGCTGGGATTTTGGCATCTCCTGCATCCCGAGCTCCTGCAGTGCCGGGATTTGGGCATCTCCTGGATCCCAAACTCCTGCAGTGCTGGGATTTTGGCATCTCCTGGATCCCAAACTCCTGCAGTGCTGGGATTTTGGCATCTCCTGGATCCCCAAACTGGTGCCGGGGAGGGTGGGGGTTTTCTGGCACCTCACCCCCTTTTCCCAGCCCCTGGAGCTGTTCTGCCGATAGGATCAGGCCTGGCTGGCGGGCAGGAAGGGTGGCACGGCCACCGGGAGAATTGCAGGACGTGCCGTTCGCGGCCACAAACCGGGAAACACAAACTGCCACCATCCCCAAAATCTTGGAGCTGCCAGGCTGGGATTGGGAGGAAAGGTGAAATGTGGGAATTTCAGGACTCGTGGCATGAGCCCCCAAAAAGCTGTGAGGGAAGGAAGCATCCCATGAGGATTTGGGATCTGTTTCCATCTTCCGGGCTGGCGCTTTCCATCCCAACCCCACTCCCTCCCTTCCTCCCCACCCTGGATTTAATGGGGAACATTACAAACCAAGAAGATCCTTTCAGTGCCGTGCCAGGGCCGATTGTTCCGTGCCCATTGTGTGCCCCAGGCAGCCCCGGAGCCCACACCTGAGACCCGCCCGCAATGAGATAACCGCGCGTTTTCCCCTTTTCCCCTTTTTTTCTTGTTTGCTCGGCGGGGTGGATAACAAACCCTCGGGGAGGCCTCTTTCAAACACGGCCCTATTAAAGCCTGGCCCCGTTTTAAGAGTGAACTTCCAGCGGCTGCACCGGGAGGTGAAGCACAATGGGAACGGGACCTGTGGGAGGGCTGGGATGGGATTTTTGTGCCTGCCTCAAACCGAAGCCATCGTGGTGCTGCTCTTGCAGCATCCCAAACCTACAAAATTTGGATTTTTGGGCGGAAAAAACACCGAAGAAGCTGGAAAAAATGGAGTGTCACGCACACCTGAGGTGCTGTGCATTCCTGCCTCAGTTTCTCCACTTAGAACATCCCCACAAGGCCAACCCTTGCTGGAGCGGGCACAGCTTCCCACCGGGGCCGGTCCTTCCGGGCGATGGATTTTGGGGGCCAAGGTGAGCCGGGGCAGGAAGGGGCGCCGCAGGATGCGGCAGCCCCCGGGCAATGCGGGGCCGGGAGGAAACCCGGCGGGTTTGTTCGGCGGAGGGCGAGGGAACCGAGATTAAAAAAAGGCCCGCTAAGATCAGAAAGGCTGGCGAGCACAGTGCCCTATTGTGGAGCTGTCACACTTCCCTTTACTTTATTGCTTTTGTCCAACACCCCATTGTTCCACTTCCTTTTGTCCCCTATTCACAGCCCTGGCTTTTCATTACCCAGCCGGCCTTGTTGTTTTCATTTCTTTTGTTTGAAGTTCCTGAGAGGAAGGTTTTATTTTCAGCCGTTTGATTAATTCGCAGCTTGAGCCGGGCTTTGTTTGTTATGTAATTGCTGCCCCCAAGCCGGGCGGCCCAGCTCAGCCCTCCCCACCCCGCTTTGCACCCCCAAACTGGTTTTAGGGGCTCCTGAGGGGGGTCTGGGAGGGGAGAGGGTGCTGGGTTTGGGGGGGCAGCCCCCAGGCAGGTGCTGTTCTTATCACAGAGCAGTCCCACAACCCAGCTCCCGATTCTGGGATAAATCCCTTCCTTAGCTGCCTCCTTTTCCCATTATTCCAGCTGAAAGGAGAGGACAATGATTGTTCCCGTTCTTGCTGTGTGGTGTGAGGCTTGGTGGCCACAGAAGCCAAGTCCTCGTGGGCACCACCGATCCTGGCACTCACTCCTGGCACACAGAGCAAGGGGTGGGACACGTTTTTTTGGGGACAAACCCCATGGAATGCCAGTGCTTGGGGTCCTCTGCAACCCGTTCCCTATAAAACTCATGGTCATTCCTGCAGTGCCTGGCCGGCAGCACTGGGATGGGGATTGGCACCCAAAGGGGTTTGTGGGGTCAGGGACAGCCATTCCTGGGGTCAGCCCCTTGTCCCGGCAGGGCCTTGGTGGTGCTGTGCCAGGGACTCCTGGAGGAGCTGTTCTGGTGGCTGGTCCTGGTCCTGGATCCATTCCATGCTGGGGACACCTGGAGGAACCATTCCGGTGGCCAGTCCCAGGTCCCTCCTGTGCTGGGGATTCCCAGAGGAGCCATTCCGGTGCCAGTCCCAATCCCATTCCACAGCAGGGACTCCCAGAGGAGCTGTTCTGGCAGCCAGCCCTGGTCCCAGATCCCTCCCATGCTGGGGATTCCCACAGGAGCCATTCTGGTGGCCAGTCCCAGTCCCATTGCATTCCAAGGATTCCTGGAGGAGCCGTTCTGGTGGCCAGTCCCAGGTCCCTCCTGTGCTGTGGACTCCCAGAGGAGCTGTTCTGGTGGCCAGTCCCAGTCTCATCACATTCCAGATATTCCTGGAGGAACTGTTCTGGTGGTTCGTCCATCCCATGGCAGGGATTTCCACAGGAGCCGTTCTGGTGGCCAGTCCTGGTCCAATGTCCATTCCATGCCAGGGACTCTGTGAGGAGCCATTCTGGTGGCCAGTCCCAGTCCCATCGCATTCCAGGGATTCCTGGAGGAACTGTTCTGGTGGCCGGTCCTACGTCCATCCCATGGCAGGGACTTCCACAGGAGCCGTTCTGCTGCCCAGTCCTGGTCCTACATCCATCCCATGCAGGGACTCTCAGAGGAACCATTCCGGTGGCCAGTCCCAGGTCCCTCCTGTGCTGGGGACTACCAGAGGAGTCGTTCTGGTGGCCAGTCCCAGTCCCATCGCATTCCAAGGATTCCTGGAGGAACCATTCTGGTGGCTGGTCCTACGTCCATCCCATGGCAGGGACTCCCACAGGAGCTCTTCTGGTGGCCAGTCCTGGTCCTACATCCATTCCATGCCAGGAACTCCTGGAGGAACCATTCTGGTGGCTGGTCCTAGGTCCATCCCATGGCAGACACTCCCACAGGAGCCATTCTGGTGGCCAGTCCTGGTCCTGCATCCATTCCATGCCAGGGTCTCCCAGAGGAGTTGTTCTGGTGGCCAGTCCCAGTCCCAGCTCCCTCCCGTGCCAGGAACTCCTGGAGGAACCATTCTGGTGGCCAGTCCCAGGTCCATGGCAGGGACTCCCAGAGGAGCCGTTCTGGTGGCCAGTCCCAGTCCCATCACATTCCAGGGATTCCTGGAGGAGCCATTCTGGTGTCCAGTCCCGGTCCCAGGTCCCTCCCGTGCCGGGGGTTCCTGGAGGAGCCGTTCTGGTGCCGTCCCAGCCATTGTTGGGCAGAGCCAGGATTTCCCATTCCCATTGGATTGGGAAACCCGCGGCTGCTCCGATGGCTTTCCAGGCACAGCACCTGGAGCAGGGAGGGGACCTGGGGTGCTGGTCCCTGTCACCCTGAGCTGGGCTTGCTGGATGTGGCATGAAGGTCCCTCAAGGTGTCCTTCAATCCCAATCCCTGGGATCTCCGGGTTGCCTTTAGGAATTTATTCCTCCATCCCAAGGTGTGAAGGGTTGGTTTCCCCAAAGATTGAACCCCAAAAACCTGGAAAAGCAGGAACAAGAGCTTTCAGGGTGTGAAGGGTTTGGTTCCTTTAGGATTGAGCCCCAAAAACCTGGAGAACCAGGAACAAGAAGTTCCAGGGTGTGAAGGTTTGGTTTCTCTGAGGATTGAGCCCTGAAAACCTGGAAGAGCAGGAACAAGAGCTCCCAGGGTGTGATGGGTTGGGTTCCCTGAAGATTGAGCCCCAAAAACCTGGAAAATCAGGAACAAGGGCTCTAAAGGTGTAAAGGGTTGGTTTCTCTGAGGATTGAGCCCCAAAAACCTGGAAAAGCAGGAACAAGAGCTCCCAGGGTGTGAAGTGTTGGGTTCCTTTAGGATTGAGCCCCAAAAACCTGGAGAACTGGGTACAAGAGCTCCCAGGGTGTGAATGGTTGGGTTCCCTGAAGATTGAGCTCCAAATACCTGGAAAATCAGGAACAAGAGCTCTAAAGGTGTAAAGGGTTGGTTTTTCTGAGGATTGAGCCCCAAAAACCTGTAGAACCGGGAACAAAATCTCCCAGGTTGTGAAGAATTGGTTTCCCTGAGGGTTGAGACCCAAAAACCTGGAGAACCAGGAACAAGAGCTCCCAGAATGTGAGGGGTTGGTTTCCCTAAGGATTGAGCCCCCAAAACCTGGAGAACCAGGAACAAGTGCTCAGCTTTGCCCATGGCAAACCCCAGGGACGCTGTCCTTGCACCGTGGGGCACCCCAGTGTGACACCAGGCTGGGAGAGGGGTACCCACACCCAGGGGTGGCCGTGGTGACATCCCTGCTGTCCCCAGGATGTCCATGAGGAGCCCCATCTCTCCACCCCCGGAGCTGGATGGAGCGGGCACCATGGTGAACTGCGCCGTCAAGACCGAGGAGAAGAAGGAGGGCGGCCCCGAGACCCCCCCGGGGGCTGCCCCCAGCGCCGACCCCCGGCCCCACGACCCCCCAGGACCACCTCCCAGGGATGGCACCGACCCCCAGGCCCTGCCACAGGTGGGTGTGACAAAGGTGGTGCTGCCCCCAGCCCTGCTCCAGACCCTCCATCCCATGGAGGAGGTGGTGGCTGCTTCCCCCGGGTGGTTTTTCCTCATTCCAAAGAATTAAAACTGAAATTTGAGGCTTTCCCAAGGCCTTTTTGGCTGCTCTTTTGAGCCTCAAAAACCATGAAAAACCAGGAACAAGAGCTCCCAGGGTGTGAAGGGTTGGTTTCCCTGAGGATTGAGTCCCAAAAACCTGGAAAAGCAGGAACAAGAGCTCTCAGGGTGTAAAGGCTTGATTTCCCTAAGGATTGAGCCCCAAAAACCTGGAGAACCAGGAACAAGAGCTCTCAGGGTGTGAGGAGCTGGTTTCCCTGAGGATTGAGTCCCAAAAACCTGGAAAACCAAGAACAAGAGCTCCCAGAGTGTGAGGAGTTGGTTTCCCTGAGGATTGAGCCCCCAAAATCCGGAAAAGTGGGAACAAGAGCTCCCAAGGTGTGAAGGGTTGGTTTCCCTGAGCCCCAAAAACCTGGAAAATCAGGAACAAGAGCTCCCAGGGTGTGAAGGGTTGGTTTCCCTGAGGATTGAGCCCCACAAACCTGGAAAACCAGGAATGAGAGCTCAGCTTTGCCCATGGCAAACCTGGGGCTGCTTTGGGGTGATCCTTGGGCTTTGAGGGCTTCACCTTCAGCGTGGAACCCCCAACGACCCCCTCCAGGTGTTCCCCATCCCTCCAGCCTCCCTTTCCCATTGTCCTGGGGTTTTCCCTCTCCCTGCTCTGCCCTCAGAGGGGAGAAGAGCTCAGGGGAAAATTCCAGCATTTCCATGATGCTCTGTAGATGGGATTCAGGGAATGTGCCTGGCAGAGCGTGCTCCAGCTCCCACCATGCCACCAGACGGGGATGTCCCGTGCTGGGGGTGTCCCTGGGGGTGGCAGTGACATTCTGTGTCCCTCAGGAATCCCGCTCTCCCACCGGGGACGTCCCCGAGCCCCGGCGCTCCGCCTTCGAGCCGGCCGGGAGCGGCCAGGAGAAGCTGGACTTCAACAGGAACCTGAAGGAAGGTGGGAAACGCTCCCAAGGGACCTCTTGGGATCCCTTCCCTGCCCCTTGGGATTCCCCAGAGCTGTGGGATGGACCGAGCCGTGCTGCAGAGCCTTGGGATGTGCTCATGTGGTTGTGCTCTCCTCCCTGTCCCTGTCCCTGTCCCTGTCCCTGTCCCTGTCCCTGTCCCTGTCCCTGTCCCCAGTGATGCCAACCATCGAGAAGCTGCTGGCCAGTGACTGGAAGGAGCGGCTGCTGGGCCGGAGCACGGCTGAATCCAAGGAAGTGAAAGGTGGGATCCACCTCCATCAAGCTCCCTCCTGTTTCCCAGCTGGGAGCACCAAAGCAGGAGGAGAAACGTCCACATTTCATTGGGATTTGTCCCTTTTTTAATTGGTTTTTTTTTTTGGAGCATCTTTGCTGCCTCTGACTGCATGGTGGGTGGGGTTCAGCATGTGGGGATCTTTCCATTTCTCCCAAATCTGCATTCCCTGGTCAATGGTGGCTCTGCTCTGGTGGCTTTAGGACTCCTCTGCCTCGCATTTCCCACCCCAAAGTCCTCAATCTCCCCACTGAACGGAAATGGGAATTACACTCCTAAACCAAAACCACCTCCATCCCACCTTGTGCTTCACCCTCTCCCCATCCCCATCCCCTGACCCTCATCCAGTTGGGATTTTTTTTTCCCCCCAGGAACGCAGGAGAGCCTGGCAGAGAAGGAGCTGCAGCTGCTGGTGATGATCAACCAGCTGTCCACGCTGCGGGACCAGCTGCTGACGGCGCACTCGGAGCAGAAGAACATGGCCACCATGCTCTTCGAGAAGCAGCAGCAGCAGATGGAGCTGGCACGGCAGCAGCAGGAGCAGGTGGGGACTGTCACCCCCTCCAAGGGTCCCTTTGGGGTCAGCCTGTGGGGATCTTTCCGTTCCTCCCCAGTCTTGACATTCCCTGCTCACCCAGTGGTGGCTCTGGTGGCTTTGGGACTTTTCTGCCTCGCGTTTCGCGCCCCAAAGTCTTCAATCTCCCTGGTTAGAGGAATAGATCCCTTTGGGATCTATTTGGGGATCTGTTATGGCTTTGAGGTCCTGTTTTGTGTTCCCATCCCAAAACCCTTGGAGCTGGGAGGACCAAGGGTGGATGGAGATGGAGGTTGAGCCCCCTAAGAGGAACAAACCCCCCCAGGTGCCTCCTGCCTGTGCTCACCTGCTCCATGAACACCAGGCATTCCTCTCCCAAGGGCAGGGGTGACGCCGCTGTCACACCTGGGGTGTGACACACAGCCCTTGTGTCCCTCGAGGTGGCTCAGCCCCTCCTCCTGCCCTTCCCACAGCCCTGGGGACCCCCTGCCACCCTTTTCCTGTGGTGCTGGCCGGGTTCTGCCAGGTGCTGTCCTTGATGTCACCAATGTCCCCTCCCCAGATCGCCAAGCAGCAGCAGCAGCTCATCCAGCAGCAGCACAAGATCAACCTCCTCCAGCAGCAGATCCAGGTAAGGCCAGGGGACACCTCTGTCCCTGTGCCCAGCCAGGGGTGGCACTGCCCTGGCAGCGCTGATCTGGTGTCCCTGTCCCCTCCAGCAGGTCAACATGCCCTACGTGATGATCCCCGCCTTCACCCCCGGCCACCAGCCTCTCCCAGTGACCCCCGAGTCCCAGCTGGCGCTGCCCATCCAGCCCATCCCCTGCAAACCGGGTGAGTCGGGGCTGTCCCAGCCCGGCGGGGTGGCCTTGTCCCCCAGCCGTGTCCCTGTTGTCCCCAAGCGCTGTCCCTCTGCCCCCGCAGTGGATTACCCGGTGCAGCTCCTGCACAGCCCCCCTCCTGCCACGCTCAAGAGACCCGCGGGCCCGGGACACCTCCAGATGCAGGTATGGCCCCCAAAAAACCCCAAAAACCCTGGGACAGCCTCCCCAAAACCCTGGTACAGCTCCAAAACCCCAAAAACCCTGGGACAGCCCCAAAAACCCCCAAAAAACCAGGTACAGTTCCCCAAAAATGCTGGTACAGCCCTCAAAAACCTGGGAAGAGCTCCCAAAATCCCAAAAACCCTGGTACAGCCCCCAAAACCCCCAAAAAACCAGGTACAGTTCCCCAAAAATGCTGGTACAGCCCTCAAAAACCTGGGAAGAGGTTCCAAAATCCCAAAAACCCTGGTACAGCCCCCAAAAAACCCCAAAACTCTGATATAGCTCCCAAAACCCTGGTACAGCCCCGCAAACCCCAAAAACTCTGGTATAGCCCTCAAAATCCTGGTACAGCCCCAAAAACCCTGGTACAGCCCCAAAAATGCTCTTCAACCCCTGGTACAGCCCCCCAAACCCTGATACAGCCCCAAAAGCCCCTTCAAAACCCATATACAATCCCAAAAATGCCCTCCAAACCCTGGTACAGCTCCCCAAACCCTGGTACAGCCCCAAAACTCTGATACATCCCCAAAAATGCCCTTCAACCCCTGGTACAGCCCCACAAACCCTGATACAGTCCCAGAAATGCCCTTCAACCCTGGTACAGCCCCCAAACCCCTGGTACAGTCACACAAACCCCTTTAAACCCTTGATACAGCCCCAAAACCCCCTTCAACCCCTGCTACAGCCCCAAAAATGTCCTTCAACCCCTGGTAGAGCTCTAAAAACCCCCTTAAACCCCTGGTACAGCTCCCCAAACTCTGGTACAGCCCCAAAAATGCCCTTCAGTCCCTGGTACCCCGGTCTGGGGCTCTGGGGGCAGCTCCTCACCCCCCATCCCTCCCTCCTCTTCCTCCTCCTCCTCAGGAGACCTCGCAGCCGCTGAACCTGACGGCCAAACCCAAAGGCTCGGAGCTGCCCAGCGCCTCCAGTTCTCCCAGTTTGAAGATGAGCGGCTGCCAGGCCCTGACGCCGAGCCACGGGGCCAGCAGGGAGCTGCAGAGCAGCCCCTCCAACCTCCCGCTGGGTGGGGACACGAGGGACAGCCCTGTCACCCTGCGCTGTGCCACCACCCGGGGCACGGCGGGGGTGGGCAGGGTGGGGTCAGTGGGGTGGGGTGACCACTGGCACTGATGGGTGCCCACGGGCTGGGTAGAGTGGTCAGTGGGGTGACCAATGGCACTGATGAGTGGTGGGTGTGTGAGTGACTTTGGGGTGACCACTGGCACTGATGGGTGCCCATAAGGGTGGATACTTTGAGGGGTCAGTGGAGTGACCATTGGCACTGATGGGTGCCCATGGGGTGGGTAGAGTGGTCAGCAGGGTGACCACTGGCACTGATGGGTGCCCACGGGGTGGGTAGAGTGGTCAGTAGAGTGACCACTGGCACTGATGGGTGCCCATAGGGGTAGGCTGAGTGGTCAGCAGGGTGACCACTGGCACTGACAGGTGCCAGTAGGGGTGGGTGCTAGGAGTGGTCAGTGAAGTGACCACTGGCACTGATGGGTGCCCATGAATGTGGGGGCTGTGAGTGGTCAGTGGGGTGACTGCTGGCCCTGATGGATGCCCATGGGGGTGGGTACTCTAGGGGGTCAGCAGAGTGACCACTGGCACTGACAGGTGCCCATAGGGATGGATTGAGTGGTCAGCAGAGTGACCACTGGCACTGATGAGTGGTGGGTGTGTGAGTGGTCAGTGAGGTGACCACTGGCACTGGCAGGTACCCATAGGGGTGGGCACTCTGGGGGGTCACTGGGGTGACCACTGGCACTGACAGATGCCCGTGTCCCGGCAGGTTTCCTGGGAGAGGGCGATGCCATCACCAAAGCCATCCACGACGCGCGGCAGCTGCTGCACGGCCACGGCGCCGCCATGGAGGGGTCACTGAGCAGCCCCTACCGCAAGGTGAGGGTCACTCCGTGCGGCCACCGTCCCCTCTGCCACCCCAGTGTCACCAGGCACAGCTGTCCCCGGGCTGGGGCTGGCCCCTGACCCCGCTGTCCTGCAGGAGCCCGTCGGGATTGACTCCTCCCCGGTGAAGGAGAGGATGGAGGAGACCCCCGGCCACCGGCTGGACGAGGCTCTGCTGAGCTGCGAGATGGACGGTGAGGGTGGCCAGAGCACGGTGGTGACCCCAGGGTGGCTCTGTCCTCCGGGTCCTGCCCTCATCCCGCGTGTCCCCGCAGGCTCCCGGCACTTCCCGGAGTCCAGGAACAACAACCACATCAAGCGGCCCATGAACGCCTTCATGGTGTGGGCCAAGGACGAGCGCAGGAAGATCCTGCAGGCCTTCCCTGACATGCACAACTCCAGCATCAGCAAGATCCTGGGTGAGATCCCAGGGCAGGAGCCCCTCTGCAACATCTGGAGGGATGGGAATGAGATCTGGGATGGGGGATCCACTCTGCATCTCCATGGAGGGATGGGAATGAGATCCTGGGGCAGGGGATCTATTCTGCATCTCCATGGAGGGATGGGAATGAGATCCTGGGGCAGGGGATCTGTTCTGCATCTCCATGGAGGGATGGGAATGAGATCTGGGATGGGGGATCCACTCTGCATCCTGCCACAGCATCCCAGGACAGGATCCTCTTTGCATCCCCTGGAGGGATGGGGATGAAATCTGGGGATGGGGGATCCCCTCTGCAGCCCTTGGAGAGATGGGAATGAGATCCTGGGGCAGGCAATCTATCCTGCATCTCCATGGAGGGATGGGAATGAGATCCCGGGGCAGGATCTCCTCTGCAGCCCCTGGAGGGATGGGAATGAGGTCCTGGGACAGGGGATTTCCCCCTGAAGGAATGGAAATGAGATCCTGGGGAAGGATCACCTCTTCAGCCTCTGGAGGGATGGGAATGAGATCTGGGGATGGGAGATCCACTCTGCATCTCCATGGAGGGATGGGAACAAAATCCTGGGGCAGGAGATCCCCTCTGCATCCCCCCACAAGATCCTGGGGCAGGATCCCCTCTGCATCCCCTGGAGGGATGGGAACAAGGTCTGGGGATGGGGGATCCCCTCTGAATCTCCATGGAGGGACCTCCCTGACCTGGGGAAGGTCAGGGAATGAGGGGATGAATCCAGGAGGGAATGTCAGGGAATTAAGGGATGAATCCAGGAAAGTAGGTCAGGGAATGAGGGGATGAATCCCTGGAGGTGCTGGGGTAAGGTCAGGGAATGAGGAGATGAATCCCTGGAAATGCCCAGGGAAATTCAGGGAAACTGTTCCCGATATTCCAGCAGAACCAGCGCCTCCCACCAGCAGCGCTATAAATCCAGGCGCCACTCCCACAAGCAGCGCCATTAATTAACATCATTAATTAACCAACCAACAGCACCAACCAACCTCGGGATGGGTTCACCCCTGCTCTCCTCGCTCAGGCAGGCTGTGAGGACGCTCTGCTCCTTTCCCCACGCAGGATCCCGCTGGAAATCCATGTCCAACCAGGAGAAGCAGCCCTACTACGAGGAGCAGGCGCGGCTGAGCCGGCAGCACCTGGAGAAGTACCCGGACTACAAATACAAACCGCGGCCCAAGCGCACCTGCATCGTGGAGGGCAAGCGGCTGCGCGTGGGCGAGTACAAGGCACTGATGAGGAACCGGCGCCAGGACGCCAGGCAGGGCTACTTGATAGGGTAATTGATAAGGGGATTGATAAGGGGAGGTTGGTAAGGGGGATTGGTAAGGGGGATTGGTAAAAGGGTATTGAGAAAGGGGATTGGTAAGGGGGGATTGAGAAGGGGGATTGGCAAAGGAGATTGGTAAAGGGGGATTGATAAGGGGGGATTGGTAAAGAGGGGTTGGTAAGGAGGGATTGATGAGGAACAGGGACCAGGACTCTAGGCAGGGCTACTTGATAGGGTAATTGATAAGGGGATTGATAAGGGGAGGTTGGTAAG
>JAWWLS010000122.1:4127712-4144873 GCA_035040975.1 Myioborus melanocephalus | reverse complement strand
AAATATAAATATAAATATAAATATAAATATAAATATAAATATAAATATAAATATAAATATAAATATAAATATATATATTATTTTCACTACAGTATCATATTGATAAATATATTATATTTGTTATAATATTTTAAAATATTATAACATAATATTTAACTATATAGAAATATATTTATATTATATTTTCATTATATGATCATATTTATAAATTCATTATATTTATATTTATTTTAATATTTATAAATATAACAATATATTTAAATAAATATAAATATATTTATGTTATATTTTATTATATTATCATATTTATAAATTCATTATATTTATATATATTATAATATTTATAAATATTATAACAATATATTTAAATAAAAATATATTTATAATGTATTTTATTATATGATCATATTTATAAATTCATTATATTTATTATATTTATATTTATTTAATATGTATAAATCTTATTATATTTATCATAGTTATCATATAAATATGATAAATTATATGATTGTATATAATACTTCTAAATATAATAATATGTATCATAGTTATCATATAAATATGATAAATTATATGATTGTTAAATGCAATGATTGATTGGTAATTAGATATAATTATTGTTTAATTGTAACAATAATTATGAGAAACGATGTTTGGGGGCTTTGACGGAAATTACAAGGATCCAGGCTTGGATGAGATCAATGTATACAATAGAACAATATAAGTTTAATAATTAATATGCAGTTATATCAGGATAAATTATAAAAATGTGTTCATCCCGAACCCATGTCAGAGTCAGATTTGGGTCTGTACCCCTGACACCCAGAGCTCTTCAATAAAAACACCTGGACAGAATCATTGTGTGACTGATGACAGTGACACCCCCGAGGGACACCCCGATGGACACCCCGAGGGACACCACGAGGGACACCACGAGGGACACCCCGAGGGACATCCCCGAGGGACACCCCTGAGGGACACCCCGAGGGACACCACGAGGGACACCACGAGGGACACCCCGAGGGACATCCCCGATGGACACCCTGCGAGGGACACCCCCTGAGGGACACCCACGAGGGACACCCCCGAGGGACACCCCCGATGGACACCCCGAGGGACACCCCCGAGGGACACCCCGAGGGACACACACCTCGTGTCCTGTCGTAGATGATGTTCTTGCACAGGAGGTCGTTGTGACACAGCACCACGGGCGACCCGAGCTGTGACAGCGTCTCCTCCATCCAGGCCAGCTCCTGCTCCAGCGCCTCGGGGCTGGGCACGTCCCGCGGGAGGCTGCCCGAGGGGACAAAAGGGACAGGGTGGCATCGCTGATGATCTCAGGGGGGACAAAAGGGACAGGGTGGCATCGCTGCTGCCCGAGGGGACAAAAGGGACAGGGTGGCATCGCTGCTGCTCTTGAGGAGCCGCCCCTGGGGCTCGGGGGTGGCATTTCCCTGATTTCCAGAGCTTCCCTGCAGGCTCAGGAGCAGAATTCCCCTGGCTTCAAGCATTTCCCCAGCTTCCAGAGCTTGTCTGGAGGCTCAGGGGCAGAATTTCTCCCACTTCCAGAATTTCCTGCACTTCCAGAATTTCCCCAACTTCCAGCACTACCCTGGGGTCACAGGAGCAGAATTTCCCCAGTTTCCGGCGCTTCCCTTGGGGCTCGGGGGCAGAATTGCTCTTCCTTGACTTCCAAAGCTTCCCTAGGGGCTCAGGGGCAGAATTTCCCCAAATTCCAGCACCTCCCTGGGGGTTAGGGGCAGAATTGCTCTTCCCTGATTTCCATTGCTTCTCTGGGATCTCAGCGGCAGAATTTCCCCAAATTCCAGAATTTCCCCAGTTTCCAGCACTTTCACGGGGGCTCAGGGGCAGAATTGAGCTTCCCTGACTTCCAGCCCTTCCCTGGGGGCTCAGGGGCAGAATTTCCCTCTCTTGCCTTACAAACGACCCCACTAATGACACAGAGGGGGGCTAACCAGGCTGTTTTTGGGGAGGAGACCAGGTTTGGTACCCAGACACCCACCCCACCTCATCCTCAGCACATCCCTCATCCCCAAAACCCCCATGCCCACCCCCCAAATCCACCCAGCGCTGGCTCCCCGAGCACCCGGGGATGTTTTGGACTCTGGTAACCTCGGGAGAGGTTCCAAGAAGAGAGAGCTCGTTAATGATTGCCTAATTGGCCTCGAGGAAGGCGCAGGGCGGGTAAAGTCTGCCCGTGGCCCGGCGGGTGCTGCGAAAAGCCCGGCTGGCTCCCGGTGCGGGTTAATGATTGCCCTGCCCGGGGTTCGTTCACCTCCTGCGCCTCTTGGGGTTGCCCCAGACCTTCCCAGACACCCCAACTCCCACCTGCCGGGCCGAACCAGCCGCCCCAAAAAGCGGGATGGGCTGGTTGGAAGTGGGAATTGAGTGGTTTAATTTCTAGAGTTAATTGTCAGCTCAGCAGGGCTTGAGCTTGGGTTTATTCTTCAGGGAGGAGGAGGAGGAGGATTGTTCCAGCGGTGGGAGGCTGTGGCTCCAGCTGGATCCTGCACAGACACATCCCAGAGCTCCAAAAAAGCTGAAATCCCCCCCAAAAGGGACAGGGTGGCATTGCTGCTGCTCTCGGGGGGACAAAAGGGACAGGGTGGCATTGCTGCTGCTCTCGGGGGGACAAAAGGGACAGGGTGGCATCGCTGCTGCTCTTGGGGAGGGGACAAAAGGCAGCAGGAAGGGGTTGGATCTGCTCCAGGTGCTCTGAGAGGGATCCAAGCCCAAAATCCAGCCCTAAATCCCCGCAGAGGCTTTACCTGGGAACCTCGGCCCCAGAGGGTGGGCAGGGGGTGCCCGAGGCAGAGCCTGGCTCTGTGGGATCCCTCTGCCTTTACCTGGCGTTGGGTACCTTTGGGCTGAGCTCTGTCTTCACCAGGCTGAGGTATTTGTGCAGCTTCTGCCACAGGATGGGCCTGGGGAGGCTCCCGTTGGCGTGGATGGCGTGGACTCGGGCCATCTCCCGGGCCACCAGCCTGGCATGGAGCACAGGAGAGGGGTGAGGGGGGATCCCAAATCCTCAAAATCCCCCCTGTAAAATCACCCAAAGAGCTTTGGGGGGGGTTCCAGGGGGATTCCCTGAAAATCCTGCTTAAAACACAGGGTTAGCACAGGTGAGCCCTCATTCCACATCAGGACTCGGCCTCTGAAGCATTTCAGAATTGTCATTTTCAGGGCAAATTCAGCCCTAAACTCTGCTTCCTGAGGAATTCCAGCTTCCCAGGAAACCTCGATTCCATCTTCCCAGGAAACTTTAATTCCAGCTTCCTAGGAAAATATAATTCCAGCTTCCCAGAGAACCTTAATTCCAGCTTCCCAGTAGACCTTAATTCCAGCTTCCTAGGAAACCTTAATTCCAGTTTCCCAGGAAACCTTAATTCCAACTTCCTAGAGAGCCCTAATTCCAGCTTCCCAGAGAACCTCAATTCCATCTTCCCAGGAAACTTTAATTCCATCTTCCCAGGAAACCTTAATTCCAGCTTCCTGGGAAATTTTAATTCCAGCTTCCTAGGAAAATATAATTCCAGCTTCCCAAGGAACCTTAATTCCAACTTCTCAGTAAACTTTAATTCCAACTTCCCAGAGAACCTTAATTCCAGCTTCCCAGGAAAACAGAATTCCATCTTCCCAGGAAACTTTAATTCCAGCTTCCCAGGAAACCTCTCTTCACCAAAACCTGATAAAAATCGGAAATTTGATAATTTTGACAACTCTGGCTGCAGTTTCACCCATTCACCCCCTGACCCATTTACCCCAGCACTGGGCACACCAGCGACCCCCACCCATGGCAGCCATGGAAGAGCGGCAAACACAGAACAAACCCCCCAAAAAATTGGGGGGAAAAACTGGGGGGGATCCCCCCAGGATGTCCCACCCACCTGAAGATGTGGGGATCCCTCACGTGGTCGGGTCCCAGCGCGATTCCCGGCAGGAATTGGTAGCAGAGCCCGTTCTGGAAGGCGCAGTAGAGGTCGGGGGCGCAGCCGTGGGCTCGGAGCACCTGGAAATTCCTCAGCTCCGTCTCCCTGTCCACCAGCAGCTCGGTTTTCCTGCCGTACACCCGCACCAGCAGCGCGTCCCCCATGCCCTCGTCCGTGTAGCAGGCCACCAGCTTGTTGGTGATGCCATCAGTGAAGAGCTGGGTGGGGACAGACACACCTGGGTAAGGCTGGGAATAAGGGAACCCCCGTGTCTGCTTCCCAACCGGCGGAAAAACCTCGTGGAAACGGCAAAAAATGGGGAAAAGGAGCGAGGCAGAACAGCCAGGAAAGCTCCTGGGGGAGTGAGATGAGTTTGGGAGGGCTGAGGTTCAGGGGTCTGCTGGCAGAAGGGGTGGTTTGGGTGAAAATCCTGCTAATTTCACCTGGAACAGCTCAGGAACACCTCTGCAGGCAGAAGTGATGGTTTGGGTGAAAATCCTCTTATTTTTCACCTGGAGCAGCTCAGGAATAGCTGAGGAACACCTCTGCATGCAGAAGGGGTAGTTTGGGTGGAAATCCTGCTAATTTCACCTAGAACAGCTCAGGGATATATCAGGAACACCTCTGCAGGCAGAAGTGATGGTTTGGGTGAAAATCCTGTTATTTTTCACCTGGAGTAGTTCAGGGATATCTCAGGAACAGCTCTGCATGCAGAAGGGGTAGTTTGGGTGGAAATCCTGTTATTTTTCATCTGGAGCAGCTCAGGAACACCTCTACAGGCAGAAGGGGTGGTTTGGGTGAAAATCCTGCTAATTCCACCTGGAACAGCTCAGGGATATCTCAGGAACACCTCTGCATGCAGAATGGGTGGTTTGGGTGGAAATCCTGTTATTTTTCACCCTGAGTAACTCAGGAAGACCTCTGCATGCAGAAGGGGTAGTTTGGGTGGAAATCTGGCTAATTTCACGTAGAACAGCTCAGGAACAGCTCAGGAACAGCTCAGGAACAGTTCTGCAGGCAGAGGTAGTGGTTTGGGTGAAAATCCTGTTACTTTTCACCAGGAGCAGCTCAGGGATATCCCAGGAACAGCTCAGGCCAGATGTGCCACCAGCACACTTGGCACAGGAGCAGCCCCGGGAACGTCTCCCCGCCGGGGGATGGAAATGAGCGTCAATTGGCACGAAATTCAAAAAATAAATAATAAATAAACCACCCAACGAGGCAGAAAACAAGGCCGGAGCAAACACCACCCCCCGTGCCCTCCTCCGACCCTCCCCGCGGGCCGGGGCGCTGATAGGCGGGGACGTCGCTGCTGGGGACATCTCGTGTCACCGCTCTGATGGCTCCTCGCAGATGGAAAGGGAGTTTTGTTCTCCCCGAGCTCCGCCTTGGCCGCCTGCCCGCGCACATGCCGGGGCTGCTGCTGCCCCACGCCGGGCTCAGCGCCCCATCCCGCCGGGATTTGGGCACCTCCGGGGCACCCGAGGGGGTTTGGGGATGTGTCACCCTATGGGAACCCCCTGTCTTATTGTCCCCGTGCCAGTTTTGGGGTGCTGCGGCTTCCCCTGGGCAGGATTCCTTCATCTCACCGGGATTTGGGCACCTCCGGGGTACCCGAGGGGGTTTGGGGACGTGTCACCCCACAGGAAACCCTGTCCCATTGCCCCCGTGCCAGTTTTGGGGTGCTGCGGCTTCCCCTGGGCAGGATTCCTTCATCCTACCAAGATTTTGGTCACCTCTGGGGCACTGAGGGGATTTAGGGATATGTCACTCCATTGGAAATTACCCCCATTGTCCCCCGTGCCAGTTCCAAGCTGGGCACTCCGGGGTGCTGCAGGTCCCCCTGGGAATGATTCCCTCATCCCACCAGGATTTTGGGCACTTCCAGGGCACTGAGGGGGTTTGGGGCTCTGTCACCCCTCAGGAATTCCCTGCTCCATTGTCCCTGTGCCAGCTCCAGAGTGCTGCAGGTCCCCCTGGGAATGATTCCCTCATCCTGCCAGGATTTGGGCACTTCCAGGGCATTGAGGGGGTTTGGGGCTCTGTCACCCCTCAGGAATTCCCTGCTCCATTGTCCCCCTCACTGTGGGATGTTCCTCTCCAAGCTGGGCACTCCAAGGAAATGATTCCCTCATCCCACCAGGATTTCAAGCACTGAGGAGGTTTGGGGCTGTGTCACCCCACAAGAAACCCCTGTCCCACTGTCCCCCAGAGTGCCAGCTCCAAAATGGGCATTTTGGGGTGCTGTGGCTCCCCATGGGAACGATCCCCTCACCCCTGTGGGATGGAGGAGCTGGAGCAGGAGCAGGGAGAGGGCTCCTGCTCCGGCAGCCGTGCAGCTCAGGGATGGGATGGATAATTTTAGACATCCCACTCAGCAACCCACGCTCCCCTATAGGCTTCCTATATATAGGGCTCCCCGAGCAGCCTCCCAGGGGAGACTCCAGGCACTGGAATGAGACCCTCCAAGCCAGACAGGGCTGACTCCCCCATTCCACAGCTGGGATTTGGGGTCAGCAGGCTGCTACCCCATCCTCAGGGGTGCTGCCCCTCAGCTGCAGCAGAGCCTTCTCAAGCTGCTTTTCCCCGAGCTGATAATCTGGGTTCACCCTGGGGCTCAGCTCTTTCCTCCTCTTCCCCTGCCAGGCCCCAGAGGTTGGAAATTCAGGCAGCAGAGGTGTCACATCCCATCCGTGCAGGTGTCACCGTGGGCCACACATGGGTCAGCCACAGGTGAGCAGCTCCACATGGAGTGAAATCCTCGGTGCTGCTTTGTTTTGCTGCCCCACAGCCCAGGCAGCCCTTTCCAGCAGGTTTAATGGGATTATTGAGCCTTATCCCCCCTGAATTCCAGGCCACCGACTCTGGAGACGCACACGTGGCTCCTGGGTGACCTGCAGGGACTCGCTGGGTTTGGGGGTGGCTCCCAAAGGTGGCAGTGGCTGCCTGGGGGATCCTGGTGCTGTTCCCTGTGGGTCCAGGCTGCAACCACCCCAAATCCTTCCCTCCTGCAGCCGGGTGACAGCAGGGACAGAGGGGAGGAGTGACACTCCATGAACTTTGCAGGGATTAAACGCAAAGCGAGCGCTGTGCCAAAGCGCTGGGGTGAGGCAGCAAAATCCAACTGCTGGTGCTTCACCTGCTGGGAGAATCCCTCAGCATTCCCAGAACACCCCCGGGCTGCTGCCTCAGCTCCCCCAGCCTGGGCTGGCCACCAGCAGGGCAAATTGTGGCCAAATCTGGGCTAAAAATGTCCAACCCTGCAGGACAACCTCGCACGGCTTCGGCTCCATGGCACTGCTGTTGTTATCTCTGGTTGAGGGAGGGATGGAGGGATGGAGGGAATCCATGGATGGATGGATGGATGGATGGATGGATGGATGGATGGAGGGATGGATGGATGAGGGATGGATGGATGGATGGATGGATGGATGGATGGATGGATGGATGGATGGATGGAATCCATAAATGGAAGGATGGAATCCATGGATAGATGGATGGATGGATGGATGGATGGATGGATGGATGGATGGATGGATGGAGGAGTTTGTGCTTCCCTGGGAGCATGGGGGGCTGGCTCAGCTGCACAGACATTCCTCGGGGATGAGGAGCAGGAGCTCTGGGAAGTGGACACAACCAGGAGCTCACAGCAGGGCAGCCCGAGCTCCCAGATCCCTCTTGCCGCGTTCCTGAGCTCCGGGAGATTTTCCCGAGGCACCGGCACAGGCTGGTACAGCCCCCGCGAGGTGCTGGGAACGGGGCAGCGCTCCAGGGCACCGGGCAGGGAATGGGATCGCTAATGGGAACCAGCTGAGGCCCCCGGCCCGCTCCATCCCATCCCGAGCGGCTCCTGCGAGGGGAAACGCCGGAGGAGGGAAAGCAATGGAGGGAAACGCCACGGGAGGGTTTTCCCTCAACTCCTGAGTGTTTTTCTTCCTTTTTTTTTTTCTTTTTTTTAAATTAAAAACACACGCCCGCACACCCGAGCTGCTGCGGAACACTGACCCCTGCGGAGCCTGGATACCGCAGAGCCGGGGTCCCTCCACAACCACCGAGCTCTGCGAGCAGAGCGAGACATTTCCTGCCCCGGCAAACTCCAACTCCCAGCTTCCTGCCCGCTGCCATCTGCCCTTTCAGATGGCTTTTCCTGCAGCTTCTTGTATTTAATTACACTTGGCTATTAATACATTTTTAATGACGGGAAGCGTGTGCCTTCGGAGGGGACACTCGCTCACGTGCAGACGTTTAAGGGCACGCAGTCCCGGCCCCTCCACGCTCCGGTGCCCAGCGCCAGGGCACGGCCGAGGGCATCGGCGCCACCAGCCTGTGTCACCCCAGCCCTGGCCGGAGCGATTCCCACGCCAGCCCAGCTCTCCCAGCAAAGCCCTGGCAGCCCCGCACAGCCGAGCCCTGTCCCGTGCCAGGAGCCCGGGACTGGTGTCCAGCTCCCACCTGAACTGGGGCTCAGCCCACGCAGTTCGGGAAATGTGGGAGCCAACAAATATCCCAAACAAGAGCGGCTCCCGGGAGCGGCCGCTCCTGCGGGCAGCCAGCCTGGGGACAATTTTGTACCCACAGCCACGGCTCGGTGACCACCCCAGGGGTCCCTAAACCTCGTGCGATGGGGGTGTCATGCCTTTGCACAGGTGATGAACCCTCGGTCATGCTCTGGGTGCAGAGGGGAGACCCAGGGGTGGGGGAACGGTGTGTCACATCCTCTGGGGCAGCTCCTACAGCCCCCCATGGTGAACCCCACAGCTCCTGCAGAGTGAACCCCACGGCGCCCCTTGGGTGAGCCCCGCATTCCCCGTCCAACAGATCCAGTAGCCCACCGGGTTAAACCCCACAGCCCCCCTATAGCCCCCAGGCTGAGCCCCACAACCCCCCTAGGACAGACTCCATAGCACCCAGGCTGAGCCCCACAACACATCTAGGACAGACCCCATAGCGCCCAGGCTGAGCCCCACAACCCCCCTAGAACAGACCCCATAGTCCCCAGGTTGAGCCCCACAACCCCCCTGGAACAGACCCCATAGTCCCCAGGTTGAGCCCCTCAGTCCCCCTTTGAGCTGCCCCCACACCCCGCGGGGTGAGCACCGCAGCCCGCTCAGACAGACCCTATAACCCCACAGCCGCCCCCCAGCCGGGCTCCGCAGCCCCAGCGGGCGATCCCCGGTGAGAGCGGCCGCCGGTTCGCGGGGTGCCGGCTCAGGATCCCCGCCGTACCTTGGTCTTCACCGTGGCCGGGTCCCAGGCGGGTCTGAGCCGCCGCACGATCCGCAGCGCTCCGGGCAGCACGTCCCCCTCGTCCACCGCAATGCTGAGGTGTGGCACGGCGGGGGTCGCGCCGCCGCCCCCCCGCTCCGGCCCCGGACAGTCGGGGCAGCGGGCGGGCGGTGCGGCCATGGCCAGCTCCGCGCTGCCGGAGCCGCGGCCCATGTGCCGGGGGCTGCGCGGGGCCGGCGGCCGCGGGGAGGAGCCGCCGCCGTTGGGAAGCCATGAGTCACCGGCCCGCCTCCCGCCCGCCTCCCCGGCAGCGGCGGCAGCGCCCGCACCGGCAGCGGCACCGAGGGCAGGGACCCGCATCCTACCGGGACCGGCATCCCGGACAGTGGATCCGCATCCTATCGGCACCGGGGGCAGGGACCCGCATCCTACCGGGACCGGGGGCAGGGACCCGCATCCTACCGGGACCGGCACTGCGGGCAGCTGACCCGCATCCTACCGGGGCCGGGGGCAGGGACCCGCATCCTACCGGCACCGGCACTGCTGGTCCACATCCTACCGGCACCGGTATCGCGGGCGGGGACTCGCATGCTATCAGCACCGGCATCCCGGACAGGGCATCCGCATCCTCCCGGGACCGGCATCGCGGGTAGGGCGTGACCCGCACGCCCTGCACACTGAGACCCGGGCGCCGCACCGGATCCGCAGCGGCATCAGCGGACCCGCACTGGGACTCCAGTGCCCGACCGCGACCGCATCCCGGGCAGGGGATCCGCACCGGGATGGGGCACCCCATCCACGGCGGCCTGGGAGCCCCGCCCGGCCGGTACCGGAACCGGGACCAGGATCCCGCTCTGCCGCAGCTGCTGTCGGTGCCTCTCCCACCCATTCCCGGAGCCTCTCAGCCACCCCCGGCAGCCGCCCCGCACCGAGATCCCCCCTCCGCACCTGCTGCCGGTGCCTTCCCCATCCATTCCCGGAACCCCAAAGTCACCCCAGAGGATCCGCACCGGCACCGGCACGGCTCCCGCACCCCAATGCCCACCCATCCATCAGCTGAACCCCTCCGCCATCCCGGGGGGCTCCGCGCAGCCCCCACTCCCTCCTTTGGGGTTACGAAGGATGAGGAGCCACGCACGGGACGCGCTCCAGCCCCCAGGGCTCCGCTCGGGATAACCTCTCCCATTGCTCCCTCCGCTCGCTGACTTCCGTAGGGATTCACAGCTGGAATGGGAAGAGGTTTTGGGGGTGAACCCAGAGCGGGATTTTCCCGCTGGCAGAGCCCCCGCAGCTGCCGGACGCGGCTTCATTATCGGAGGAAATAACAGCGTCACATGAGCGGCACCGCGGAGTGCCCCCCTCCAAAGCCCGCAGCTGGCCGTGCCTGAAACCAGCCCAACTCACCCTGGAGACCTGGGGAAAAATCATTTAAAGAAAGGGAACTGGAGGACAAAAACCCCGCCGGGCAGTTTCCCGTGTTGTTATAAATAGCGCCAGCCCTGTCAGTGTTAATGGGATGCGCATAATTGCTGCCGCGCTTTGCCGGGCTGAGCGCGGCCTAATTGCTCGGCCGGAACGATCTAATCCGGGCTAGCGGAGCCCCGCAGGCAGGGCCGCCGCATCCAGCGGGAAATTGCCCCCGGAGCAGCGATTAGAGGTGTTAATAACCCGGCTTAAGGGGCCCGGCAGCGGCTCGGGCGGATTTTAACTCTCGCTGCTCGAAACGAGTGCGCGGAGTTGGAGCAGAACCGGCTCCGCCAAAACCATCCCGGTTTAGGCCGGGCTGGGCCTTTTCCAGCCGAGGGATGTGGCAGAAGCCGCGGTGGGGGCTGAAGGCACCTTTTGCACCCACTCGAGTCTTCTCCGGGCTGTGGAGAGCAGGGCAGAGGAGGCTGGGGTATTTCCAGGTGGGTTTTTTCAGGTTGGGATATTTCCAGGTGGGTTTTTTCAGGTTGGGATATTTCCAGGTGGGATTTCCCTCCTGTAGGAAGGGGAGACTCTCGCCAAGCATCTCAGCACATCCAGAAGGTTGTGAGTGGCCTGAGCTCAGCAGATTCCCTCTTTTCTGGTGGTTCCATCCCTCCCTGCCGCTGCTTCCCGGCTCGCGGGCGGCTCAGGAAACGCTGGATGAGAGCAGAAATTCATCCCTTCCCTCCACCCCCCGGCCCCAAAGAGCCACTGCCACCACCCCGGCGTTGGAGGTGACAGAAAAAATCCCACATCCCATCCACAGGAACCGGAATTTTCCCATCCCCGGAGCCCCGGAGCCGGAATTTTCCCATCCCCGAAGCCCCCGGGTTGTGCATCCCAGCACGGAGAGGCTGCGGAGAAGCTCCCAGGAGGGACAAACATCCGCCCCAGGCACATCCTCTCCGCTCTGGGGCTGCCGTGGGGCAGGGCAGGGATGAGGATCGGGGCTGGGAGGGGTGGATAAAGGGCTGGGAGTTTAGGGGGAGGTGCTGGAAGGGTCACGCAGCAGCCACTGGCTCCCCTTCCCAAATATCCCTGCAGCTGAGAGGGAATTCGGCAGCTCCGGAATTGTCAGTTCTGGTGTTCCTCTGGGCTGGGAATTGTCACCTCTGGGGTTCCTTAGCACTGAAATTGTCAGCTCTGGGAATTTATCGGTGCTGGAATTGTCAGCTCTGGGATTCCTGAGCGCTGGGAATTCCTCAGCTCTGCAGCTCCGAGGGTGAGGAGCTCCTGCCACGTCCATGGTGAGATCCTGATTCGCTCCAGGCCCTGCTCCAGGAGCAGCTTTCCCACTCCCAGCCACCCGAACTGGTCAAACTGGAGGCCAGCCCATGTTCCCCTGGCATGGGAATCCATGGCTGGAACTGGGAATGTCCCCCCAGCTGGGAGAGGGCCCTGTCCCTCCCTCTAGGACAGCTGGCACCTCCAGGGGCATCTCCACACCCAGGGCAGAGAGAAACCTCTGCTTTCTCCGGAAAACAGAAGCCACCGTGCTGTGTGACACAGACCGGCAGGAACCGTCCCCTCCCTGAAGTGCCACAGCAGAGCAGAGGCACAGCCCTGTCCCTGTCCCCAAGGGGACACCAGGGGCTCCTGGCACCCTCCCAGCTGCAGGAGGAGCTTTGCAGAGCCCTTGGTTTGCCCGCAGGAGCTGGGGAGGGCGTTGGACCCGTATGGGGTGAAAGGGGCACAAATGAAGAGGTGGCACAGGGACATTTGTGGCCCAGTTACCTAATAAAAATATCTGATCCCCCCCTCTGCAGGACCAGCCCTCCTCTCATCCTCCTGGTGCTTTAAATTGTTTAATATCAAACTCACAAAGAGAGACAGGGCTGACAATTAAACACCGATTATTGCCCCCAATTTAGGAACAACACGAACAGTCCCAGAGGTCCCTCAGCCGCACCAGCAGCAAGTCCCTGTGCTGTGCGCTGCTCCTGCCATCGCACATCGCCCTAAAAGCGCCCGGAGGGGCCGCTCAGGCCGCAGGATCCCGCTGGGATTCGCAGCCCCGCTCCAGGCTCGGCTCCCGGGAATAGCGCGGGGGTTTGGGAGCGGGAGCAGCGAGATTTGGAGAGGAGGCGGCAGAGCTGCCAGGGAGCTGCTGTTCCCTCGCTGCTTCCCGCATCCTCCGGGCTGGTTCTGCACACCCAGCGCGGCCCCCGCGGCCCCCCGGCCCTCAGCGGGCGGTGGCGAAGCCGATGCGGTTGTGGCGCCGGTCGAATTTGGTGTAGTAGTGACCGATGAAGGTGGCGCCCAGGATCCAGAGGGGACCGGCCGGAGGGGGGATGTCCAGCCCGGAGAAAGCCACCACGCACACATCCTCACCGTACTGGGATTGCTGCGAGGAGGAGACCCGCGGGGTGATGGAGGGGACAGCGGGAGGGTCCCGGTGTCACCCCCTGCTCGGCCACGCCGCTCCTTGCTCGGGGATCACGGAATTTTCTGAACGAGGATCATCGGGACCGGCTCCTTCCCCTGCACAGCCCGCCCCAAAAATCCCACCCTGTGCCTGAGGGTGACCTCCGTGCGGTGCTTTGGGTTTGGGAAAATCCCCCAGAGGTGCTGGGATTGCTGCAGGGGTGATGGAGGGGACAGGGGGACAGTCCCAGTGTCGCCGTGCCCCAGCTCCACACCCCCTGCTTGGTGCTCCTTCCTCGGGGACCATGGAATTTTCTGAACGAGGATCATCGGGACCGGCTCCTTCCCCTGCACAGCCCGCCCCAAAAATCCCACCCTGTGCCTGGGGGTGACCTCCCTGCTGTCCTTTGTGTTTGGCAGAGCCCCCCAGAGGTGCTGAGTGCTGTGGAGAGAATCCCACAGGAGCAGGGACAGCAGAAGCAGCCGCAGGAGCCCCTGCAGGGCTGGTTTGGTCAGGGTGGGATGGTACCCGTGCCAAGGGCAGGGCAGCAGCTCCAGAGCAGGACCGAGCCACAGCAGGGCTCCCACGGGACAGGGGTGGCCCTTGGCACAGGGGTGGCACCGCCTTCCCATGGGGATTCCAGGTGAGTTGGAGCTGGGCAGCAGCAGCAGCCTCGGCCTCCTGCTGCTGGGTCCCTGCTGCCCAAATTGCCCAGATTTAGGTTTGATTTAGGCTGGGCTCAGTCCTGGATCAGCTCCTCAGAGTGTGGACAGACACAAACAATGCTGATCTGCAGCTCCACTCGTGCTGACCACAGGGAAAATGTGGATTTGCCCACTGTGAACTCTTGGTGAGCACTTCTCGCTGATGCTTTTCCTGATATCCAAATCCCAACAAAACCCATCCCTGGCTGACCCCAAATCCCCTCCAAACCACCCAAGAACGCAGGGACAGCTCACCCTGGCTCAGGTGGGCACCTCCACCCTATAGGAAGGTTTAGGAGCATCATTTTGGGGCCGATTGTGGCAGATTTTGGACACTCACCCGCAGCACGTAGGCCGGGCCGCTGAGGCCGTAGACCTTCCCTCCCAGGTGGAAGGAGATGTTGGGCAGCTGAGGCACCTGCTCGCAGTCCACCACGTACTGCAGGGGAGGGGACAGCGCTGGGACAGGGCCAGGCAGCCAGGGGGACACGGACAGGGGCTGGCTGTCACTCACCTCTCCTTCGGCCACCTCAGTGGCCCCGATGGCTTTCATGAGCACGGACACGGGGCCAGCAGGGCCGGTGATGTAGGAGGCCCCAGTGTCCACGGCCACCGAGCAGCCTTCCCTGCAGAACAGGATCTCAGCCCCTACAGACACCCTGGAGAGGGAGAAGTGGCTCTGAGTGGCCCCTGGTGACACCCAGGGTGCTCCTAGGAATGTCACACCCATCCCAAAAATCCCCAGGGTGCTCCCAGGAGTGACATGTCCATCCTGAGTGTTCCCTGGTGACACCAGGAGTGTCACATCCATCCCAAATCTCCTGTGGTGACCCCAAGGATGTTCCTGGAAGTGTCACTTCCATCCCAAATGCTCCCTGGTGACACCAAGGGTGCTCCCAGGAGTGACATGTCCCTCCTGAGTGTTCCCTGGTGACACCAGGAGTGTCACATCCATCCCAAATCTCCTGTGGTGACACCCTGGGAGTGACACATCCAACCCAAACATTCCTGGTGACACCCTTGGTGCTCCTAGGAATGACATATCCCACCCAAATATCCCCTGGTGACACCAAGGCTACTCCTGGGAATGTCACTTCCATCCCAAATCTCCTGTGGTGACACCCTGGGAGTGACAGATCCAACCCAAACACCCCTGGTGACACCCTTGGTGCTCCTGGGAGTGTCACACTCATCCTGAGCGCTCCCTAGTGCCACCAATAATGTCACACCCATCCTGAATGTCACATCCCACCCCGGCCAGGCACGTGCTGCTCCCAGCTTTCCCACCGTGGGATCTGAGCTCCATCATTTGCAGGGCTGATTTTCTGGGGGATTTTGGTTTTTTTTTTGGCTGAACAAAGCGGGATTGTTGTTCCAGCTCCCCCCGCAGGACTGACGGGGGTTCAACTCTTCCAACTGCAGCTCCCGGGTGGGATCTCAGCCCACGGTGCCACCCCCTCTGCATTCCCAGCTGCTCCTGGCTCCTTGCTGAGCCTGGAGGAGCTGGAGGAGCCCACCCCGCTCCTCTCCAGATGGGGAAAATCCCTGAGTGAAAACATCCCTGAAATCCCCAAAATCCACCCTCACCGAGCCGCGGGATGCAGCCCTGGACCTGCCAGTGCTGGGCTAATATTGGTTTCGATGGTCCCAAAGGCCTTTCCCACCTCAAATCCCGGGATTTGGGGTTCCCGGGCCGTGCAGGGCTGTGCCCGCCCTCACCCCTTCATGCGGATCTGCCAGAAGCCGCTCCTGCTCACGTTCAGGTAGTGGAAGTCGCCGGTGTAATAGGCTGGGTCGCTGCCGCCCAGGATGATTTCCCCGCCGGGCTTCAGGGGGGCATTCCTGTGCCAAACACAGCGGGAGGGATTCCCCTTTCCCCAAAAACCCCAGCCTGGACAGAGCAATTCCCCTTTCCCCAAAAACCCCAGCCTGGACAGAGCAATTCCCCTTTCCCCAAAAATCCCAGCCAGACAGGGATCGATTCCCCTTTCCCCAGAAATCTCATCCCAGCTCTGAGGGAGTGATTCCCCTTTTCCCAAAAATCCCAGTTTTGGCAAGGAGTGATTCCCCTTTCCCCAAAAATCCCAGCCTGGACAGAGCAATTCCCCTTTCCCCAAAAATCCCAGTTTTGGCAAGGAGTGTTTCCTCTTTTCCCAAAAATCCCAGCCTGGACAGAACAATTCCCCTTTTCCCAAAAATCCCAGCCAGGCAGGGATCGATTCCCCTTTCCCCAAAAATCCCATCCCAGCAGGAGCAATTCCCCTTTCCCCAAAAATCCCAGCTCTGTCACAGAGCAATTCCCCATTCCCCAAAAATCCCAGCCCAGAGGGATTGATTCCCCTTTTCCCAAAATCCCCACAGCCACGAGGCTCTGCTGGCCCTGTCAGCAGCAGGGACAGTGAGGTCACACATGCTCCAGGTGGGTGTGGTGGCCCCTGAGGAGTGGCAGAACCAGGGCAGGACATCCTGGGGCTGGCAGAGGGATCAGGGGACACTGGGGGACACCGGGGGACACGGGGGGCTGGCAGTGAGTGGCCTCGAGGGCGCTCGTGCTTTGGGTCTTCTTACTTGGAAGCGCTGCAAAGACAGGGATGCTCCATGAGGCGCCAGGGCCAGCAGTGTGCCCAGGGAGCCCAGGGCACACAGGTGACACACAGAGACCCGAGGGATCATCCATTCCTTCCCTCCCCATCTCCTCCAGGATCCCCCCTCTCCCTCCATCCACATTTCTTCCAGGACCCTCCATTCTTTCCCTCCCCATCTCCTCTAGGAACCTCCATCTCCTTCCCACCTTCCCATTCCATCTCCCCCACGGATCCTTCATTCCATCCCATCCCATTTCCTCCAGAATCCTCCATTCCATCCCCATCGCCTTCAGTATCATCCATTCCTTCCCATCTCAGTTTGTCAAGGATCCTCCATCTCCTTCTCATCCTCCCAGTCCAGCTTGTCCAGGATCCCAATCTCCCTCCATTCCCATTTCTTCCAGGTTCCTCCATTCCATCCCTCCCATCTCCTCCAGGATCCTCTGTCTCCCTTCCATCCCATCTCCTCCAGGATCCTCCATTCCATCCCTCCTGTCTCCTCCAGAATCCCCCATCTCCCTCCATCCCCATTGCTTCCAGGATTCTCCATTCCTTCCCTCCTACCCCATCTCCTTCAGGCTCCTCCATTCCTTCCCTCCCATCTCCTCCAGGATCCTCCATCTCCTTCCCACCCTCCCATTCCATCTCCTCCAGGACCTCCATCTCCCTCCATCCCCATTTCTTCCAGGATCCTCCATCTCCTTCTCACCTTCCCAGTCCAGCTTGTCCAGGATCCTCCATTCCATCCCTCCCACCATCACCAGGATCTTCCACCCCTTCCCTTCCTTCCAACCCATCCCCATCCCCATCCCTATCCCCATCCCCATCCCATCCCATCCCCATCCCATCCCATCCCATCCCATC
>JAWWLS010000122.1:4094022-4110878 GCA_035040975.1 Myioborus melanocephalus | reverse complement strand
GCACTTTGGGATTGGTTTAGAGTAGAAGTGCACTGTCTAACATAGGTGATGGGTATTGGGAATTAAGTGTAAATATGTTATACATAGTTTGTAGTATTAAAAGGACAACACAGAAAGTGCCTGTGGCTGCCCTGCTTAGCAGATCTCGGCTGGGCAGAAAGAAAATTTTATAAATAAGAATTAATAAACAACCTCAAGACCGAGAAGTGAAGAGCTCTGACTCGTTCTTCAGCTGCATGGGCTGAAACAGAGACATCCTGCACATCTCAGGGCAGCAATTAACAACCAAAAACCCGAGAACTCCCAGAAGCAGGGATGGTGCTGAGTTCACCCTGGGGGTCTCCAGGAGGTGGATGGTTGTCAACCTGTTTTTTTTAAGATTTTCTAAGCCTTCTGATGTTGACATTCTTGTAGTTAACTTTCTCACACACTTTCTGTACATAACTCATTGTTTTGCATTCCTTTATGGAGGAGGAGAAAGTTGATGGACACTGTTGGTTTCACCAGTGTCATTAGAAAGGTGGCACTGTCACCCTCCAATCCACTGTCACTTTTAGAAAACTATAAATGTTAGAGTCAGAAAATAAACTTCATTTTTTCTTCTTCCCCTTGAGAACAGCGGTGTGTGCTTGTGTTTTCTCGTGTCCTATAGTGACAGATGGTGACACGCGGAGCCACCCTCCTGTCCCCAGGTGCAGCAGGGCCCCCCTCAGCCCCCCCAGCCCATCCATACCCGAGAGCTGAGCCCGTTGGCCAGCCCGTTCCTCCTGGGCACCGCCTCCTCCTCCGCCGGAGATTTGGTCCTGGGGGGGACGATTCCCACTGCGGGGACACCACGACACCGGGATGAGGCCTGGGGGAGCCGGGGCGGGGTCCCAGTGCCACCCCCGGGCGTCCCCAGTGCCGTACCCTTGTTGAGAGCCGCCTGTTTGTCACCGTCGTGCTCCGGGCGGGGCTGGGGGAGCCCCTCGGGTGTGGGGCCGGGGGGGCTGGGCCGGGGGGGCTCCTTCTTGCTCTGCTCCAGGCCTGGTTTGGGCTGTGCAAAGGGGAAAAAGGGTCCCCAGTGAGCCCCGGGCCTGCCTGGGGGCCACGCTCTGCCGGGGGACACCCGCGGCTCTTGGGGTGACAGGGGACACACAGACAGGGGACATCTGCTGCTCTTGAGGTGACAGAAAAGGGACACACGGACAGGGGACACCTGCTGCTCTTGAGGTGACAGAAAAGGGACACACGGACAGCGGACACCTGCTGCTCTTGGGGTGACAGGGGACAACACGGACAGGGGACATCTGCTGCTCTTGGGGTGACAGGGGACATACAGACAGGGGACACCCGCGGCTCTTGGGGTGACAGAAAAGGGACACACAGACAGGGGACACCTGCTGCTCTTGGGGTGACAGAAAAGGGACACGGACAGGGGACACACACTGCTCTTGGGGTGACAGACTAGGGACACAAAGGTGACATCCACTGCTCTTGAGGTGACAGATCAGGGACAAATGGACAGGACACCCACTGCTCTTGGGGTGACAGACAGGGGACACCTGCTGCTCTTGGGGTGACAGATCAGGGACACACAGACAGCTTTGTCACTCCAGCTGCCCTTGGGGTGGCAGCCAGACCATGGTCATGCTCCATGGACACACAGACAGCAGCCAGGTGGGACCAGAGCACCCCAAAACTGAGGGGAGAGGAGCTGAGGGGGCTTTGCTGTGTCCCATCCTGTCAGGGCTGGGCACACACTGCTGTCCCCACGGTGAGGGTGACAATCCCTCCACAGCCTGCAGGAGCTGGGGACAGGGACATCCTGGCTCTGTGCTGGGCCCCCACAGCACCCCGTGCCCATGGGGTCACACAGGGACAGCAGAGCCAGCAAAGGGACATTTTTGGGGTCCTTCCCCTCTTGCACCTCATGAGAACTGCTGGGGTGACAGAGGGGTGTGACAACAGGGCCAGCAGCCCGGTGTGTCCCCCTAAATTCACCCTGACACCCCTGGGTGACACAGCCACCACTGTGGCACCTGTGCTGCCACCGTGCCCCTTCCCAGCTCGGCACAGCCACTGCTTTTCCACGGCCACACATCCCCACCCCTGGCTGTGGGGACACTCGTGTCACCTGTGTCCCCACACATGGCCGAGGTGTCACCAGGAGTTCCCAAATCCAGGTTTGCCCTGGAGCTGGGGGCTCAGAGTGACACGGAAGAACAGTGACAGAGGCAGAGCAAAGCAGAGGGGACAACCAGGGACAACCACCCCAGGGAGGAGGAGGAGGATGAGGAGGAGGGGACAATCCCTGTTGTGGGCGTGCACAGGGCGTGGCAACCCTGGGGACACCGGGGGTGTGGCAGGGCAGGACGCAGAGCGCCAAGTGCCACCTGCACGCTGTCCCTGCGCCAAGTGCCACCTCCACGCTGTCCCTGTGGATTTGGAGTGGGCAGATCCAGCTCCTGCCTCATCCCAGCGCCTTCCATGCCACGAGGAGGAGGAGGAGGAGGGGACAATCCCTGTTCTGGGCGTGCACAGGGCGTGGTGACCCTGGGGACACCAGGGGTGTGGCAGGGCTGGACCCAGAGCTGTCCCCGTGCCAAGTGCCACCTCCACGCTGTCCCTGTGCCAAATGTCACCTCCATTGTGCCAAGTACCACCCCCACACTGTCCCTGTGTATTTGGGGCGGGCATTCTCATCCCAGCGCCTTCCATGCCACGAGGAGGAGGACGAGGAGGGGACAATCCCTGTCCTGGGCATGCACAGGGTGTGGCAACCCTGGGGACACCAGGGGTGTGGCAGGGCTGGACCCAGAGCTGTCCCCATGCCTAGTGCCACCTTCACGCTGTCCCTGTAGATTCGGGGTGGGCAGATCCAGCTCCTGCCTCATCCCAACGTCTTCCATGCCACGAGCGGAGGAAGAGGAGGAGGACGAGGGGACAATCCCTGTCCTGAGCGCACACAGGGCGTGACAACCCTAGGGACATCAGGGGTGTGGCAGGGCTGGACCCAGAGCTGTCCCTGTGCCAAGTGCCACCTCCATTGTGCCAAGTGCCACCTCCACACTGTCCCTGTGGATTCGGGGTGGGCATTCTCATCCCAGCGCCTTCCATGTTATGATGAGGAGGAGGAGGAGGAGGAGGGGACAATCCCTGTCCCGAGCGTGCACAGGGCGTGGTGACCCTAGGGACACCAGGGGTGTGACAGAGCAGGACACAGAGCGCCAAGTGCCACCTCCACTGTGCCAAGTGCCACCTCCACACTGTCCCTGCGGATTCGGGGCGGGCATCCTCACCCCAGCGCCTTCCATGCTACGAGGAGGAGGAAGAGGAGGAGGAAGGGGACGGCAGGGTTCGGTACCTGTCCCCGCTTGGCCTCTCCTTGGTGCCAGGAAGGGGAGGCGGGGTAGGGCCAGAGGCGGCTCTCGCTGGGGAGCGGAGGAACGGCCGGAGGAGACTCCAGGGGCACGTAGGACTTGGGGAGGGGAGGTCGAGGCGGGCCCGGTTCCTGGGGCGGGCAGAGCGGGAGGCGTGAGAGCGGAGGAGGAAGAGAGAGAGTTAGAAAAGAGAGAGAGAAACACGGCGGGAGCGTCCTGGAGGAAGGGATGGAGGAGAGGGAGCGGCTCCAGAGGGTCCCTCTCGGTGAGCCACATCCTGCTGCTCGTCCCCTGTTGCAGACATCTTTTATGGAAAATCCTTTACTTTAGGATTTTTCCTCCTGAGAAGCTGAGAGGCCTCAGGAATAAAATGTAAACATTGATTATCTGCTGCTGTGGAATGCAACAGGTGGATCTGGGATTTGCCCATGTTGATTGTTTCTAATTAATGGCCAACCACAGTGAGCTGGCTCAGACAGAGAGTCCGAGCCACAAAACCTTTGTTATCATTCTTTCCTTTTCTATTCTTAGCTAGCCTTCTGATGAAATCCTTTCTTCTATTCTTTTAGTATAGTTTTGATATAATATATGTAATAAAATAATAAATCAAGCCTTCTGAAACACGGAGTCAGATCCTCATCTCCTCCCTCATCCTCAGAGCCCTGTGAACACTGTCACAGTCCCCAAGGCCAGGCAGGGCTCGGGGCTGTCCAAGTGAAGAGTTCTTGGCAGCTTTTGGGGGCACTGGTGTCACCTCTGTGCAGCCAGGTGGGGTTGGGGAGTCCCCAGATTGTGCCCTAAATGAATGTGGTGTGCGTGAAGGTGGCACCAGCCCTGGGTGAGGGCACCCAGAGTGGCTCTGGTGGCACCAGGAGCTGAGCAACTCCTGGACACACAGCCCTGCAAGGACCACGGACCCCAAAGTCACAAAGTGACACCAGGACCCATCCCTGTCACCAAAACGGTGTCCCCAGGCAGAGCCACGAGGGGAGGCAGCTCCGTGGTGACAAACAGGGGATTTCTTTGTCATCCCCCCTTGGTGACAAAGAGGGGACACTCAGGGTCACTGACCTCGCCAGGGCCGGGCTTGGTGGGCGATCCCTGGGAGCCGGAGATGAGGGAGAAGGGGCTCAGGGGGCTGGTGAGGCTGGCAGAGCTCAGGGGGCTGGCAGGGCTGTTGGAGCTGTACGTGCCCGAGGGGCCCAGGGCCACTGCGGAGGAACGAGATAATTCAAGATAATTAAAGATAATTCAAGATAATAATGAGGGTTTTCACCCTGCTGAGCAGGAGCCCACTGGGGACACCCCGTGCAGGGCCAGCCCCCCTCACCTCTGTGCTTGGCCGTGTCGGTGCCTCGGGAGGGGTTGTTCTTCCTCAGCCCCTCCATCACGTCCTGGATCCGCCAGATCTCCCTCTGGATCTGCCGGTTCAGCATCTCGTTCTGGACAGGGGAGAGGCAGAGCTCAGAGGGGTCCCAGGGCACCAGTGCCAACCCCAAACCGGGCACAGCCCGGCCCCAGACCCAGCCACAGGAGCTGAGCGGGGCTGAACTGCCACATCCAGGGTTTTGTCCTGCTGGAATCCCTGGATCTGCTCCCAGGAAGCCACTGGGACTGGGGTGGCTGTGGGGACTCTGGGCTGCCCCTCTGGATGGCACCCAGGTGGCCACGGTGGCCAAAGCTGGACGTGAGGGCATGGAGAACACACAGGTGGGGGATTTCATCTCCATGGGGACCCCAGGGGTGGCAGGGGACATGGGTGTCCAGGGACAGGGGACACACACACCTAGGTGTCCAAGTTCAGGGGTGACAGGTGAGACACACCTGGATGTCCAGGTTAAAGGTGACAGGTGACCCTCTCACCTGGATGTCCAGGTTCAGGGTGACAGGTGACCCTCTCACCTGGATGTCTAGGTTAGGGGTGGCAGGTGACACACACACCCGGATGTCCAGGTTAGGGGTGACAGTGACACACACACCTGGATGTCCAGGTTAGGGGTGACAGGTGACACACACACCTGGGTGTCCAAGTTCAGGGTGACAGGTGACCCTCTCACCTGGATGTCCAGGTTGAGCTGCTCCCAGAGGTCATTGTGCAGGGTGCTCACCTCGCTCTCCAGGCTCTCGTACTCAGCTGTGCTGTTTGCCAGGGCCTGAGGGGACAGTGGGGGGATCAGGGGGGTCTTTGTCATCCAGCACAGCCCCCCGAGCTGGGGAGGGGGTGGCAGCAGAGGGGACAAGCTCTGAGGTGCCCAGGGCAGGGCAGAGACAGAATCAGGAGCTGAGGTGGCACCTGGAGAGTGCCAAATTCTCTTTCTCCCCAGCGAGGGACTTTGTCCTCAGGCAGCCAAGGGGAATTCCCTGCTCATTTCCCAGCCAGGAAGGGACAAAAGGGACAAAAGGGACCCGAATCCCCCGTTACCGTGCTGGCCTGGGACAGCTCCACGCGGATGTTGATGAGCTGGTTCTGCAGAGATTCCTTCTTGTGCAGCAGCTTCTCCGGGTAGGCGGGCTGGCTCCCGAACATCTCCAGCTCCTGGTGGGTCCCCATCAGGGCGCTCTCCAGGCTCTCCTGTGGGGACAGACGGAGCCACGAGGTCCTGGCTGCTCAATAACACACCAGGAGTCTCGCCCAGCTCAGAAATGTCCCCAGACTGTGGCTGCCACATCCCTGGAAGGGTCCCAAGATGGATTGGAGAACCTGGGATAGCGGCCCAGGGGTGGGACAAGAGGTTTTTAATGTCCCTTCAAGCCAGGGGTGGTAGGGGACCTGCTCACCTGGTTCAGGGGTGACAGGTGACACACACACCTGGATGTCCAGGTTAAAGGGTGACAGGGGACACACACACCTGGATGTCCAGGTCAAGGGGTGGCAGGGGACACTCACACCTGGTTCGGGGCGACAGGGGACACACACACCTGGATGTCCAGGTTAAAAGTGGCAGGGGACACTCTCACCTGGTTCAGGGTGACAGGTGACACACCCACCTGGATGTCCAGGTTCAGGGGTGACAGGGAACACACACACATGGGTGTCCAGGTTAAAGGTGACAGGTGACACACACACCTGGGTGTCCAGGTTTAGGGTGACAGGGCACACTCACACCTGGATGTCCAGGTTAGGGGTGGAAGGGGACACACACACCTGGATGCCCATGTTAAGGGTGACAGGGGACACACACACCTGGATGTCCATGTTAAAGGGTGACAGATGACACTCACACCTGGGTGTCCAGGTTCAGGGTGACAGGTGACCCTCACACCTGGGTGTCCAGGCTCAACCCAAACCCTCCCGTGGTGACGTCACTTCCTGCGTCACCACGCAGGTGCCACCCCCAGGTCCCCACGCGGCCACCTGAGGTGCCACCAGGTACCTTCTCAGCGCGGAGCTGCTGCACCAGCCTCTCCTGCTCCCGCAGCACCTTGTTCTGCTCGCAGAGCTTCCCCAGCAGCTTCTGTGCCGGGAGTGGGGAAGAGAAAGGGGGGAGAGGGTGAGAATCCCATTGGGATGCAACCAGGATTGGTGGGATTTATGGGATTGATGGGATTGATGGGATTGATGGCCTTGGGGGGGTTTCCAAACTCCTGCTGTCACTGCAGAGACTTTGGGGTGACATGAGACAAACTGGGAGATGGGGCAAGACCGAAAGTTGGGAAGATTCATCCCTGAGGGGCACAAAGTGACTGGAATACGAGGACAGGGGACACAGAGAGGGGACAGGACTGGCTCTTACATCGGTGTCCTGCTCGCTGATCTTGTAGGGGTGCAGGCTGTCCCTGTAGGGCTCCGGGAACGGCGTCACCTGCAAGCAGAGCACGGGGTGAGCACAGCACAGCCCGCACCGGGATGCCCAGGGAAGGGGAGGCAGCTCCCAGCCCCCTCTGCCCTCCCTGCGAGCCGGGAAAAGGAGGCAGGAGCCGAGCCCCGGAGCGATGGGTGCTCCCCATCAATCGGGAATCACCGGGATGAAGCCACAACCTCTCCCTGCCCATTCCCAGCGGGAACGATGCAGGGGAAAAAAAGCTCCGCGCAAGGAGTTGGAGGAGCTGCCTCGTGAATCATTAACCAGCACCACCATTCCAGCGGCGGGGAAAAACAAAGGCAGCGAGATTGAGCTGTAATTCCACCTCGGCGGAGTGGGAGCACCGATAAAGCAGCAGCAGCAGGGCCTGTTTACCCCCGCCCGGCTCCTCCGTGAGTCATTTTCCTTTCCTGGAAATCTCAATTACTAATGGGACCTTCGGCAATTAACTGCCTCGGGGAGCCGGAGATGAAAGGCAGCAGATAGGCAGGAGGGGATGGATATTGCTAGAAAGCGGAGAGGGCGCTTCGGAGCCACTGAAAGCTCCGGAATGATGCAAATGGATCCGGATCTGGGAAATGCCCGCGGGGCCGGAGGCACAGCCGGCCGGATCGGGATGAGGCGGCCTCCGGGCAGGGAGCCCGGCCAGCCGGAGGAGCATCCCCGGATCCACCCTCCAGCACATCCCCGCGGGCAGCAGATGCAAACCGGCGCCGTTTTTGTTGGAAAATCCCATCCAGGAAGTGCCCAGGGCAGCACAACCCGGGGTGGGTGGCACCGGGGGGACTCAAGCCATGTGACATCGCAGGGATGTCCCAGTGTTGGGGACAGAAAGAACCTCGGGGGGTGTGGATGGCCGTTCATTGTCCCTATTTCAGGAATGATTCCGTTGGTTTAAGAGCTGCATTCCTGTCACCCCACAACTTCTCCTTGAGAAACAAGGACGAGCCAAGCCCTGAGTGTCCGGGGTGGCTCTGTCTGAGAGTCCCTGGGTGACTCTGTCCCCAAGAATCCCCCAGGGCAGCTCTGAGAGTCCCCCGGGGCTGGCTCTGTCCCCAAGAGTCGCCTGAGGCAGCTCCGAGAGTCCCCGGGACAGTTCCGTCCCCAAGGGTCCCCGAGGGCAGCTCCGTCCCCAAGAGTCCCCGGGGCTGGCTCTGTCCCCGAGGGTCCCCAGGGGCATCTCCACCCCCAGGAGTCTCCAGGACACCTCCGAGAGTCCCTGGGACAGCTTCGAGAATCCCCAGGACAGCTCTGTCCGAGAGTCCCTGGGGCAGCTCCGTCCCCAAGGGTCCCAGGGGCATCTCTGTCCCCAAGAGTCCCCGAGGGCAGCCCCATCCCCAAGAATCCCGAGGGTGGCTCCGTCCCCAAGAGCCCCCCGGGACAGCTCCGTCCCCAAGGGTGCCCGAGGGCAGCCCCATCCCCAAGAATGCCCAGGGTGGCTCTGTCCCCAAGAGTCCATGGGGGCAGCTCCGTCCGAGAGTCCCCGGGGCATCTCCGTCCAAGAGTCCCCGGGAAAGCTCCAAGAATCCCCGGGACAGCTCCGTCCCCAAGAGTTCCCCGAGGGCAGCTCCGTGCCCACCTCGCGCTGCCCAGCACGAGGATTTGCCGGCTTGGAATGGCTCATGGATGGATTAGCAAAGCCTGGGATGGAGCAGCGCCTCCCCCGAGAGCAGCGAGAGCGGGATGTGCCGGATGCCGCGGCCGCCGCGTGAGTGGCGATGGCAGGAGGTGACCCCGGGTGGCAGGAGGTGACCCCGGGTGGCCGCCAGGCACGAGCCATGCGGGGCCCGGTGGCCGGAGCCTTACTTGCATGTAGAGCTGGGCCCTAGGGGAGGAGGTCTCCACCATCCTGTTCACCATAGTGATGAGGGTCTCGCTCTCGCTCATCTGCGGCACACAGGGAAGGAAAGGGCACAGGTCAGCGGGGACACGCGCCTGTGCCAGCGGTCACCGGTCCAGGAGCCCTCAGGATGCAAAGTGCCACCTCCTGAGATGGCCCAGGGGCTCCAGCTGTGCCCTCATGCTGCTGTTGCTCCTTTTAGAGCACTTTTTTGGGGGAAAACACGGATAAAACAGAGCCAGCTCGGAACAGATGGCACAGACGGACACGAGCTCGGACAGGGACGGCAGCGGCGTGGCCGGGCACACAGACAGACACACGGACAGGCCCTGGCACTGCCCCATGGCTCTGTGCTCAATCAGGGCTGGCACGGCCCTGCTGGGTGCTGGGGAGGTGACTGGGGACAGCATTGTCCCCTTTTCCAGGTGGCACCGGGAATGGCACATCCGTGCTGCTGGGCACGTCTGTGCCACTCCACGGGGACAGCGCTGTCCCCAAGCAGCGCTGCACATCTCCCTGCATGCCAGGTGACAACGCCACTCGAGTCACCAGCACTGGAGCTCATCCCAGAGCCCCCAGCCCTGAGCAGGACATTCCAGGGGAGCCCTGGGACGGCTGAAATCCCAAAGGTGACAACACTTTGTCACCAAACCCTGCTGGGGCGTGGGCGAGGAAGGAGAGAGCAAACAGAGCAGGAGGATGTTTGAAAAGAGGCCCTGACAGCATCACTCCGAATTAACCTCTCCAGAGGCCGCTGCCAGAGGAGGAGGAGGAGGAGGAGGAGGAGATGCCAAACCTTTTTAGGGAGCGTTTTAAAGAGCCGCGGAGAGGCTGCGGCGCTGCCGGCGGCTGTGAGGGAGCTTTTATTGCAGCGGGAGCTCCTGGCCCCGCTCCAAGGCGGACACAGATCCCGGCCGTGGGGAGATTTGCAGCCAAATGGGATCGTGCCGGGAGCGGCTCCCTCCGTGCCAGCCTGGCTGCAGCTCCCGTGCCCGGCTGAGGCTTCAGACCCTGCCTGGATGCGTCACTGGGGGCTCTCCCGGCTGGATGCCCCTTCCCCACGCTCCTGGGATGGAGTCAGTGCAGATTTCCTCCAAAAATCGCTGGCAGAATCAGGGTTTTTCTCCGAAAACACCACACAAATAATGGTTTTCCTTTCAGGGTTTTCCCTCAAGAAAACCCTGGCAAAATCAGGGTTTTTCTCCAAAAACCACTGTCAAAATTAATGTTTCCTTCAGAAACCACTGCCAAAACCAGAGTTTTCCTCCAAAACCCACCATTACTGGCAAATCCAGGATTTTCCTCCATAACCCTCTGTCAAAATCGGGGTTTTCCTCCAAAACCCTTGGTAAAATCATGATTTTCCTCTAAAACCCCTGGCAAAACCACAGTTTTTCTCCAAAACCCTTGGCAAAATCATGGTTTTCCTCTAAAAATCGCTGGCAAAATCAGAGTTTTCCTCCAAAAACCCTGGCAAAATGAAGATTTTCCTCCAAAAACCTCTCCAGAACCACCAGACCATTTCTGGCTTTCGGCTTTTGGTGCCCACCTTCACCAAACCTGTCACCCCTCAGGGGCCACCACATCACCACGGCCACTGTCCCCACTGATCACCTGCCACCCCTGCCACAGGGGACATCCTGGGCAAAGGGTGCCAGCCTTGGGGACAGCACAGCCACGCTGGCACCGTGCAGGTGCCCAGCACCAACCTGGGGTGTTCCAGAGCTGCTGCACCCCCTGGGCTCCAGGACAACCCCTATAAATGCTGGAATGTGCCCCAAAACCCCCAAAAACTCCCCCCAAAAAACCACACAGAGGTTTTGGAGGGGACTGAGTTTTCTGCAGAGCGATGAGCGGCCCTACGGATGCAGAGGATGGAAGAAGCCAAACTAAAAAATAAAAAGACAACTGGTGCTGCTGGGATGCTGCTGGGATGCCAGTGAGGATGGATGGCAGGAGGGGACAGGGACACAGGGCACACGGGAGGGGGCACGAGAAGCAGCCGGTGAGGTGAGGCTGGCAGCCAGCTCCGCCTACCTGCTGGTCCAAATATTCTAGGTTTCTTTGCAACTGAAGGTCTAAAAGTTCATCCTACCAGGAGCCAGCAGGCAAGAAACGAGCAGCAAAACACATAAAAGAAGAAGCAAAGCGGTTAGGGGGGAGCCTATGGAATGGCCCCCGGGCCGGGAATGCTGCTGGGAATGCTGCTGGGAATGTGCCCTGCACACCCTCGGGCATTTTATTTCTTATTTCTCTTGTTATTTCTAGGGAGACCCTGCCTCCGGCTGCGGGGATGGATGGGCGGCATGGGTGGGCTGTGGTGAAATTCAGGCTTCTCCCTCCTCTGGCGGTCCCGTCCCAGGGTTTTGGGATCTGTGGGGACCTCCTGGTGTCACCCCCCAGCTCTGGGAGGGGACACGAGGCAGGAGAACAAAGCAGCTGTGGCCAGATGTGAGGAAGCAGAGCAGGAGAGGTTTGGACTGAGCCAGGGGGGTCCGAGGGTGTCCCACTGCTACAGAGGGGCCTTCCCACGTGGATTCCTTCAGGAATGGCCGGGAGGGAGCGGAGACACCAATGAAAGGCCCAGCTCTGCCTCTGGAGTGCACTGGTTCCTCCTTGGCCACCTGAGTGAGGACCCCCCCGAACTGCCCCACGTCCCCGGGGTGGGGTCTGTGCCCCCCGTCACAGGGTCACCCCCAGGGGACAGCAGGTACGTACCATTTTGTCGTGGATGGTGGGGGACGCCGGGAAGTGGTAGGGGTACACCCCGGCTGGCACGGGCCGCCTGTCACCCAGGTAATCGTACTGTGGAGAGAGGGGACCCCCAGCCCAAAATCAGGGACACGGGACAGGAGGACAAAGCACAGGAGAGGGACAGGGGCATCAGCGCTCCCTGCTTGGGAGCACATCTTGGGCTCCCAAAAGTTTTCATCCAGAAACTACTGGCAAATCGGGGATTTTCCCCCAAAACTCCCTGGCAAAATCAGGATTTTCCTCCAAGGTTTTCCTCCAAAAACTACTGGCAAAATTAGGGTTTTCCTCTAAAAACTCCACATCATTTCCTGTATAAACACCGTATCCCATGGATCCCATCACATCCCATGGATCCCATCCCATGGCTCCCATCCCACCCCAGAGATCCCATCCCATCCCATGGATCCCAACCCATCCCATAGATCCCATCCCATGGATCGCATCACATCCCATGGATCCCATCCCATCGATCTCATCCCATCTCATCCCATCCCATTGATTCGATCCCATCCCATGGATCCCATCCCATCCCATGGATCCCATGGATACCATCCCATTGATCTGATCCCATCCCATGGATCCCATCCTATGAATCCCATTCCATCCCATGGATCCCATCTCATCCCATCCCATCCCATGGATCTCATTCCATCCCATGGATCCCATCCAATCCCACGGATCCCATCCCCTCCCACAAATCCCATCCCATGGATCCCATCCAATCCCACGGATCCCATCCCATCCAACAAACACAACCGGAGAACCTTTGCAGGATACCAGCAAGGACCCCAAACCCCCTCTCTACCCCAACCCACAGGCTCGGTGTCACTTTGCGGCCAGGCTGTGCGCACAGAGGGGACACAGCCGCGACACAGCCACACCCCTGCCCCGCCGGTGCCCACCTTGGGCGAGCTGATGGACCTGCGCATCACGAAGGTGGCGGGGTCGGCGTAAATCTCATCCCCGCGGGGCGGCAGGCGCTCGAAGCGGGCGCTGGGCGAGCGCACGGGCGAGTAAACCCTGGCGCGGCCGTAGGAGCCCTGGCTGGGCGAGCGCGGCACCGAGCGCGAGCGCGGCTGCAGCGACATCCTCCGCAGCGAGCCCGAGGCCGCGTCCACCTCGTCCAGGTAGCTGGGCGGCCTGGAGGGCGCCGGCAGCCACAGCGGGACGTCCTGGCGGCCGAAGGCGGGGTGGAAGGGACCCCCGTTGCGGAAGGAGTGGCGTTTGTCCTCCAGCGCCCACGGCGGGCTGACGCGGTCGAAGGCGGGCATGGAGCAGATGCTGTCGGGGCGCACGCCCGGCGGGTAGTACTGGTACTCCTCGGGGTACTGAGGTGAGTAGGGCGAGTAGTAATCGGGCACCCGGCGGGATACGGGGTAAAACCTGGTGGGGCTGGAGAGGGGGAGAGAGAGAGGTGAGAGCCGGGCTGGTGGTGGGTACCTGGGGTGGGCAAGGATAACCTGAGAGGAGGTGGCTTGGACAGCAGGAATGCTGGATGGGTGGCATTTGTCCTGCCAGGGGTTCTGTGCTCATGGAATTCCTCCTGTCGGGGGTGCTGTGGGAGCTTCCCCCCATGGAATATGGAATTCCTTCTGCCAGGGGTTCTGTGGGAGTTCCCCCCATGGAATTCCTCCTGCCATGGGCTCTGTGGGAACTTCCCCCCATGGAATTCCTCCGTTCTGGAGTCTCGTGGTGGTCTCTTCTTGTATCCCTTCTGCAGGGACACTGAGGTGGCTCCCTCGTCCCAGAGATGCTCTGGTGGCTTTCCTGTCCTTGTATCCCTCCTCCAAAGGCCTCTCTGGTGGTTTCCCCATCCTGGCGTCCCTCTTCCCAGAGACACCCCTTAACAACCCACCCCTTTTTGGGATGTCCCACACCCAGCTCTGAGCTGGCACGGGGAGAGAAAGAAAAAATGAGATAAAACCAAGATTTTCTAACCCCCACGAGGCCACAAAACAGACAGAAAGGGGCAGAACATTCCCAGAGGGACCAACCCCGGAGCAGAGGCGCACCCTGGCACATCCAGGCTCACCTGCGCAGCTCCTCGGCGGGCGCGGTGGCGCGGCGCGAGTTCACCCACTGCTGCAGCTGCGTCATGGAGCTCTTGCGCTGCGCCACCTTCTCGGGGTGGGACCTGGGGGCGACGCTGCGGCGCTGGGCCCCGCTGTCACCGTCACCCGCCGCGGGGAAGGCGGTGCTGCCGGGCCGGCTGGGCGAGGGGTACGGCCACCCGTTGGGCTGCGCCGGCCGCTCGGCGCTCGCCGGCCCCCGCGGCCCCTCGGGGTAGGGACTGCCCGGCTCCGAGGGCGGCTCCTGCCCAACCAGGCCGTTGGTTTTGGCCAGAGGATCCTTCTTGGCGTCCGCCCGCTCCGATGGTTTCCGCTCCATCTTCTCCGAGCCGCGGCCGTCGCCCTCCCCGCGGGTCTTGGTGTCGGGCTCGGCCTTGGGGTGCTCGCGGTGGGCGGCGTTGCAGTGGTGGTGGTGGTGGTGTTTGCTGGGGGGGATGTTCTCCGAGTCTGGCTTCTCGTGCCTGGGGGTGCCGAGACACCACAGAGGGGTCACCAAGGCCTGGCAGTGCCCCTGGGGTGGCCGGTGATGCTCTGTCCCTGAGCCTTGTGGGGTCACTGCTCCCCTAGTTCCGTTCTCCAGAGTGTTCCTTACGCCCCCAAATGTCCCCAGGCATGGAGGGCACCATGTCCCCAGGAGAGCCAGGCAGTGCAGCCGTGCTGACATCTGTGTCGAGGGGTGGCCAGCAATGCTCTGTCCCTCCCTGAGCCTTGTGGGGTCACTACTTCCCCAGTTCCCTTCTCCAGAGGGTCCCTCATGACTCCAACCAAAATGTCCCCAGGAATTGGGGGCAAGGACAGCACCCCAGGAGGGTTGGGCAGTGCAGTGGGCGCTGACCTTTGGGTCAAGGGGTGGCCAGCAATGCCCTGTTCCTCCCTGAACCTTGCAGGGTCACAGTTTCTCCAACTCCCTTCTCCAGAGTGTTTCTTACACCCCAAAATGTCCCCAGCCATGGAGGGCACTGTGTCCCCAGGAGATCTGGGCAATGTGGTGGCACTGGGCAAGGACAGCACTGCGTCCCCAAGTGGGCAGTGCAGTGCGGTGGCACAGGACAAGGACAGCACCGTGTCCCCAGGAGATGTGGGCAGTGTGGTGACACTGGGGGCAAGGACATCACCGTGTCCCCAGGAGATGTGGGCAGTGTGGCAGCACTGGGCAAGGACAGTACTGTGTCCCCAAGTGGGCTGGGCAGTGCGGTGGCACAGGACAAGGACAGCACCATGTCCCCAGGAGGGCTGGGCAGTGCAGTGGCACTGGGCAAGGACAGCACCCCAGGAGGGCTGGGCAGTGTGGCAGCATTGGACAAGGACAGCACCGTGCCCCCAGGAGGGCTGGGCAGTGCAGTGGCACTGGGCAAGGACAGCACTGCGTCCCCAGGAGATGTGGGCAGTGCTGTGGGCACTAGACAAGGATGGCACCATGTCCCCAGGAGGGCTGAGCAGTGTGGCAGCATTGGGCAAGGACAGCACCGTGTCCCCAGGAGATGTGGCCAGTGCAGTGGCACAGGACAAGGACAGCACCCCAGGAGGGCTGGGCAGTGTGGTGGCACTGGGCAAGGACAGCCCCGTGTCCCCAGGAGATGTGGGCACTGCCCTGGCACTGACCTCTGGCTCGGCGGGATCTGCACGCGGGCGGCCTCGCCCATGGCCTGGATCCAGGACTCCTGCTCCTCCGTGTTCTCGGCGCTGAAGAAGTAGGTGCGGATGCCGGCGTGCTCGGCCTGGGGAGGAGACAGGGACTGCCCGTTACCCGCCGGCAGCTCCTCCACCCAGCACACCGTCACCTGTGGGGGCACAGAACGGGGAGGGGGACACAGACAGGGCGTGAGAGCTCTGCTTCCAGCCTGGCGCCCCATCCCGCTGCTCCAGGGGCTGCCAGCAGCGCTCCTTCCCCTCTGTGTGCGGGGGAAAAGCTCTGCAGGCCCCTCACAGAGGGGTTTTATCCCCCTTGGAGTCACCCCCAGGGATTTTTTAGGATCAGCCCCCACCCCCCAAGAGGAGCAGCATCCCAATATTCGGTGGCAAAAGGGCCCAGCAAGAGCAGCAGCACCAGAGGAGCATCGTCCATGCAGGGTGAGGGGGAAGGTGGTTTCTCAGCCCCAGGAAATATTTTGGGAGGAAAAGGCTCAGTTTTGATCCGAGATGTTGGTGCTCGTTCTCCGCCCAGAACGTGCTGGAAGGAGCCTTTATTTTGAGAGCCTTTCTGAAGCTTCCACCTTCCCCCTGTGGAAAGGGGTGGGGGGAAAGCGAGGAGGAAGAAAAGGGAGGAAGCAGAGTTCTCCTCCTGAAAGGATTTCAAGGGTTCAATCTCTTAAAAACAAAACAAAACAAAAGAACTAAAACAAATTAAGAAAAATTAAGTCTGATTAAACCCCTCCCTTGAGTTTCCATCCTCCCCAAAGCATGCAGCCACCGTGCCCAGCTGGGGTCACCTCCTGAGCCCCCACCATGCAGTTCTGGAAGCTCTGCAGGCAAAGGAAAAGGGGAAAAGGGGAAATCCATCCAAAGGATGGATTTCCAAAGGAAAAGGAAGGGATCCATCCCTGGGATTAGCAGGAGCGGGGAGCAGAACGAGCCCGGGGGTCCCTCAGCCTCTGCATGCACCACAAACACGAGAAGGTGGAACACTACCTAGGCGGTGCTGGCTGGGTGCTGGCGTGGTGGTGGCACCAAGAAACCCCTCCTGTCCTGGCATCCTCACCCGCCGAGGGAGGAGGAGGAGGAGGAGGAGGAAACACAGACACGGGGTCAGTGGGAGTGGGGTGGGAACCCCTCTGCCCTTCCCTGGATGAAACTGCTCTGCCAAACCCTGGAGCTGCTGAGCTGGGGGTGTGGGCAGCAGCTTTGAGGGGTTTTCCCTCATCAGTGCCAGGGAACAGGGATTTCACAGAATCATGGAATTAGTGAGGGTGGGAAATCCCTGTGGGATCATCGAGTCCCAGCTGTGCCCAATCCCCACCCTGAGCACTCAGTGCCACCTCCAGGTGCCACCTCCAGGGATGGGCACTCCAAACCCCCCTGGGCAGCCCCT
>JAWWLS010000122.1:4065835-4077583 GCA_035040975.1 Myioborus melanocephalus | reverse complement strand
CCCCGGGGCCGGGGGGCGGGAACACAGGTGGATCCAGGGGGGATCACAGGAGGGATCCAGCTGGGGGATCACAGGTGGATCCAGGGGGGATCACAGCGGGGATCCAGCTGAAGGATCCACGGAGGGGATCACGGATGGTGGGAGCTGGGTGATCGCAGATGGATCCAGGAGGGGATCACAGGTGGATCACAGGGGGGATCACAGGTGGATCCAGGGGAGGGGATCACAGGTGGATCCAGAGGGGAATCACAGGTGGATCCAGAGGGATCACAGGTGGATCCAGGAGGGATCACAGGTGGATCCAGGAGGGATCACAGGTGGATCTGGGGGGATCACAGGTGGATCCGAGGGCATCACAGGTGGATCCAGGAGGATCATGGGTGGATCCAGGTGGGATCACAGGTGGATCCAGGAGGATCATGGGTGGATCCAGGGGGGATCACAGGTGGATCCAGGGGGTCTCTCCAGCAGGTGCCCACAGCTCCTGGCTCCCTTTTCCCATGGGTTTGGCTCAGGGATGCTGTTCCATGCGATTGGAGCCGGTGTCCCCCAGCCCAGGAGCCACCGGGAATGGAGGGAATGTGATCCCAAAGCTCAGTCCTGAGGGAAGCAGGGCAGAGCCATCCCTGTCCTCAGGGCAGAGCCATCCCTGCCCCGGGGCCTTTCCCCCTCACCCTTCCCTGTCCCAGCAGGACGGGGTGAGCTCAGGGAAGGACGGAGCAGGATGGAGCCGGGACTGAGCTCAGCTCCAAACCCAACCCCTGGCAGTGCTGGAGGGATCATTCCCAGCTCCCGGGCATGCCAGGGATGGCTGGGAGCCACGGGATGGAAACCACAGCCAGCCCACAGCCCACAGCCCACAGCAGGGCAGGAATGATCCACCACAGCCATCCCACATCCCATAGTAGGGCAGGGAATTCCACTACAGATATCCCAAATTCCACATCCCACAGCAGGCCAGGGAAATCTCACCACAGTCATTCCACATTCCACAGCAGGCCAGGAAATCCCAAATCCCTCATCAGGACAGGGAAATCCCAACACAGACATCTCAAATCCCACATCAGGACAGGGAATCTCACCACAACCATCCCAAACCCCATAGCAGGACAGGGAAATCCCACCACAGCCATCCCAAATCCGACATCCCACAGCAGGGCAGGGAAATCCCACCACAGCCATCCCAAATCCCACATCCCACAGCAGGGCAGGGAATCCCACCACAGACATCCCAAATCCCACATCAGGACAAGGAAATCCCAAATCCCACATCAGGACAGGGAAATCCCACTACAGCCATCCCAAATCCCACAGCAGGCCAGGGAATCCCAGCACACCCACACAGCGCTGCCAAACAGGGGTTGGGACACCTGACACTGGGATTTGGGGAGCAAGGAGCTTTTCCAGGCTCCAGGAAAACTCTGGGAAGCCTCACAGGGCCCACAGGGAAAAGTCAATTTAAAAGAGCCTTTTCTAAAACATTCTTTTAGAGAGAATGAAGCAGGAGACACGGCAGGGTTTCTCTCAGGTGATTTGAAGCAGCACTTGCAGGAGATTTTAGCTGGAATCTCCACCAGAATCCCAGCCAGCTCCCTTAGGGCTGCTCCCACAGGTTTTGGGCCTGGCCCATGGCACAGGGACAGACCCCATCAGCCGGGTAGGATCCCCCCCAAACCAGGCAAGATCCCCTCCAGCAGGGCAGGATCCCCCCAAAGCTGGGCAGGATCCACTCCCAAAAGGGCAGGATCCCCTCCAGCCTTGCAGAATCCCTCCAGCCAGGCAGGATCCCCCCCAAAACCAGGCAGGAACTCTCCAAGCTAGGCAGGGTTCCCTCAAAGCCGGGCAGGATCCCCCCAAAAGCAGCCAGGATGCCCCCAAACCAGGCAGGATCCCCCAAAACAGGGCAGGATCCCCCCAAAGCTGGGCAGGACCCCCCAAACCAGGCAGGATCCCCCCAAAACCGGGCAGGATCCCCCCAAACCAGGCAGGATCCCCCAAAACCAGGCAGGGCAGGATCCAACAGGGCAGGATCTCCCCAAAAGCCCCCTCCAGCCTTGCAGAATCCCCTCCAAACTGGGCACGATCCTCACCAAAGCCAGACAGGATCGCCCCCGAACCAGGCAGGATCCCCCAAAACCAGGCAGGATCCCTTCAAAGCCGGGCAGGATCCCCCAAAACTGGGCAGGATCCCCCCCAAAACCAGGCAGGATCCTCTTCCAACAGGGCAGGATCCCCCAAAGCCGGGCAGGATCCCCCGAACCAGGCAGGATCCCCCCCAAAACCAGCCAGGATCCCCCAAAGCCGGGCAGGATCCCCCCAATCCAGGCAGGATCCCCCCATTCCCGGCTGGATTCAGAGCCCTGTGCAGCACCGGCTGCCCCTGCCCCGCTCCGGGCCGTGCCCGCCTTATCCTGCTGCCACACCTTCCCCGCAGCTCCGGCACGGAATTAACCCCTGGCACGGCTCGGCACGGCCTGGCCCGTGCCCGCTGTGCCCGCCGTGCCCGCCGTGCCACTGTCCCCGTGTGACATCGGGACTGTGTCCCCTCCCCACGAGATGCTCCAAACTCCATCTTTGGCTCCCCCAACTCCTCCATCCCTCCGAATTTCCCTCCATCGCCCCAATCCCGTTTTTAACCCTCGCATTTTCCCTCCAACGCCCCAATCCCGTTTTTAACCCTCGTATTTTCCCTCCATCTCCCCAGTCTCGTTTTTAACCCTCGGATTTTCCCTCCATCGCCTCAATCCCGTTTTTAACCCTTCCAAAGCCGGGCAGAGAGGACGCAGCCGCCTCGGTTACCTGCTCCAGGTGCGGAGGAGCCCCGAGCCGGCCGGGGAAGGGACGGGAAAAGCCTCCGGGAGCCTCCGGGAGCCGCCACGTCCGAGCGAGCGCGGCAGGAACAGCCCGGCTGATAAGCGAGGGCTGAAATCCGAACCTGCAGCTTTGGCTCCTCGCTATATAAACACCACGCACACCCCCGGCCGCGCTGCCACTCCCGCTGCGACAGCGACAGCGACAGCCACGCTGCCCGAGCCCCGTGTCGCCGGTGCTGCCCTGCCCCGTGCTCGAGGTGGAGCCTCTCGCAGGTTTTGGGGTGGTGCTTCAGGTGCGCTCGGGCTCCGCGGGGCGCTGCGAGCGGGGTTTGGGATTTGGGAAAGGGATGGGGCACCGGGTGGGCACTGCCATGCTGGGAATGCGGGAATAAACCGCGTGGGAGAAGCGAATAATTCGGGTTTTAACATTAAAAAATGCAGGTGGGAGGAGCTGAGCGCGGTCAGCTGATGGGGCACCTGTGAAATGTCCCCTTGCCCTGCGGTGACACCACGGGGGTGACAAGGGCAGGGTGCCACCCCGGGGGGACCCTGGGCTCGCTGGGGACACGGTGGCTGGTGGCCAGGACATGGTCACACCGTGCCACCGCAGACTTCCTTGTGCCACCGCCGCGGGACTTCCTTGTGTGGGAAGAATTCCCGCCCTTCCTGCAGAGGGACAAAACCTCCGCAGGACAAAACCCTGCCCTGTTTGTCCCAATTCTTCTTGGATTTCCAAACTGAGATGGTCACAGAGCACAGGTGAGGCTGGGCCAGGCAGGGTGTCCTGGGATCATCTGGAAATTAATTTATTATCCAAAAAGGGAATGCCAGAGGGGCAAAACCCTCCACAGGACAAAACCCTGCCCTGTTTTTTCCCAATTCTTCAGGCTCAGCCCCAAACTGGGACGGTCACATACCATGGGTGAGGCTGGGCTGGGAGCTGCTCCAGCCCAAGGGAATCACCCGGTGTCCTGGGATCATCCTGGGAATTAATTTATTATCCAAAAAGGGAATGCCAGAGGGACAAAACCCTCCGCAGGACAAAACCCTGCCCTGTTTTCCCCCAATTCTTCTTGGATTCCCCAACTGGGATGGTCACATAGCACAGGTGAGGCTGGGCCAGGCAGGGTGTCCTGGGATCATCCTGGGAATTATCCAAACTATCCAAATTATCCAAATAATTATCCAAAAAGGGAATGCCAAATTATATCCAAATATCCAAATTATCCAAATAATTATCCAAAAAGGGAATGCCAGGAGCTCTGCTCGTGTTCCCTGCTCTCCCAAGGCTGATCCAGGCTGGAATTCTGGAAATCAGGCACGGAGCTCGGAGCCAGCTCCCCGCCTCGCCCCGGTTGCGCAAGCGGCCCCGGGGGCACAGCAGCGACAATCCCGGCCTGTTTACCATCCCAGCCACCTGCTGCTGCTTCCCCGGCTCCCAGCGCCCTGGCAGGAGGAGCTGGAGCTCCTGGATCCGCTCCTGGATAGCCGGACAGGGCCACCAGCTGTCCCCAGAGCGCCCAGGGACACGCACAGGGCGTGGGGACACTGCCCAGGACACGGGGTGCAGCGCCCTGAGCCTCAGCATCCCCCGGAGGTGTTTTGGAAAAGCAAAATTTGGAAAAGCAAAATTTGGAAAAGCAGATTTTGGAAAAGCAAAATGCCATCAAAAGTGGGATGAGGATTTCCTCCCCAGGGCCACCCCGAGGGTTTTGGCTCCTGGGGACGGTGCCCACCGTGCCCCTGGTATGAAAACCCCCCTGAGCAGAGATCACAAGGCCTGGCTGCACCCAAATCACCTTCCACCATCCCAGAAATTCCTGGGGATGGAGCACAGAACCTCCAGCAAAAATTCCTGGGGATGGAGCACAGAACCCCCAAAACAGGCTGGGGCTCCTGCCAGCACTGAGAGAGATTTGGGGGAGATGGAGGAGAAACTGGGAGTCTCTCCATGGGTGTTTTGAATGCACAATCATCAAATTGGCCCCAAATATGAATTTTTTCCTTCAGTTTCTTTCACTTCAAGAGAAGAAGGAGCAGAGCCAACTCCCCCGGGCCATTCCCAACCCCAATTCCTGCCCCATCCAAGCAAGGAAAGGCGAAGCCTCCACTCACCAGGGGCTGCTCTGTGACCCCAACCCCACACGGAGCTTTTGGGGGGATCCCCCACTCCCAAACGGGGGGTTCAGCCCCCACAGCACCTCCCACCCCTCTGGGACACGGAGCATCCCCCCCCTGCTCCAGCAACCCGAGCCTGAACCCAAGGTCCCGCTTATCTGCGGCTCAAGCATGTCTGCTGATAAGAGGGGATGAGATAAGGCCGGGCAGCCTCGGCGCTATCAGCAGCCCTTCCTCCAGCCCTGCACCCCAAGGCTGAGGGGTCCAGCACCCCCCAAACATCCCCTAAACATCTCCCTCATCATCCTCTCGCCTGGATGAGATTTCAAACTTCCACCCCATTCCCCCGTGGTCGTTGTTTCCTAATCAGGCAAAGCGTTAGTTCAGGGGAAAAGGGAAAAATTGAATTAAAAATTAAAAAAAAAAAAAACAAAAAAAAAAACCCAAAACAAAAAACACACAATCAAAATAACAAATAAATCACAAAGCAGAGCAAATAATATGTCAGGGCTCCCAAGGCTGAGGGGTCCAACATCCCCCAAATATCTCCCCCATCAAACTCTCGCTTGGACGAGCTTTGAAACTTCCACCCCATTCCCCCGTGGTTGTTGTTTCCTAATCAAGCAAAGCGTTTGGTTCAGGGAAAAAATGAATTAAAAATAAAATAAAAAACCCAAAAAACCAAAAACACGCAATCAAAATAACAAATAAATCACAAAGCAGAGCAAATAATGTGTCAGGGTTGCCCTGACAGCGCCGGGGGGGCACACCCAGCCCGGCCCGCATTAGGTGCTGCCACGAAAACTGGAATTGCAAATCATCATCGCTGCTCAGCCGAGCTGAAAGGAGAGACGAGGAAAACAAAACCAAAACCAAACCGAGCGAGGGGCACGGGGAGCTCTGGCACACACCTGGGGCTGGCACACACCTGGGGCTGGCACACACCTGAGCCTTCCTCCTCCTCCTCATCCTCCTCCTCGCTGGGCTGAGCATCCCCCGAGGGAAAGGGGAGGGAAACCCAGCTCGGAAAAGGGGGAACGGCTCCCAAAATCTGTGTCAGGCCCGGGAGCTCATCCCCGTCCCCCTGGCAGCGTTGGCACCCTCGGTGCCAGTCCCGGGATCTGCCCGTGCCTGTGACCCCCCCCCGCACACGGCAGAGCCAGCCTGGGGCTTAAATTGGAGAATTAAAGGGAAAAAAACCCAAAATGTCCCCCTTGGGTGGCACCCCTCCCTGGCATCCCTCCCTGGCATCCGTCCCTGGTATCCGTGCCAGGCTACCCACACCTGGCACGCGCTGGCCCGCAGAGGGTGGCACAAAGGGACAGGAGAGGGGACCTGCGTGGTGGCACTGCGGGGACACGGGGCTGGCGTGAGGTGGCTTTTGGGCAGGGTGGGGCAGGGAAAGGGGACGGTGCCAGCGAGGTGGCACTGCCCTCGGGGTGACCCATGGAGGGGTGGCACCGCCAGAGAGGTGACACTGTCAGAGGTGTGACCTTGCCACAGCGGGGTGACACTGCCAGAGGGGTGACAATCATCAGCAGGGTGACACTGCCACAGCAGGGTGGCGTTGTCAGCGGGGTGGCACCGCCCGCGGGGTGACCCTGCCACAGCGGGGTGACACAGCCAGAGGGGCGACAATGCCAGCAGGGTGATCCTGCCAGAGGGGTGACACTGTCAGCAGGGTGACACTGCCAGCAGGGTGACACTGCCACAGGGGGTTGGCATTGTCAGGAGGGTGGCACTGCCAGCGGGGTGACCCTGCCACAGCGGGGTGACACTGTCACGGAAGGGTGATACTGTCAGCAGGGTGACACTGCCAGGGGGGTGACACCGCCCCAGGGGTGGCACCAGCAGCGGGGACAAGCGGGGGCGAGGCAGGGGAAGTCCCCAGCGGTGCCATCGCCCGCAGCAGCCGGGGCGCGCTGCCAGCCTGGCACGGGCACTGCGGGGACGCGCCACCGCCCGCTGTCCCCAGCGCCACCGGGGAGCCACCCCTGCGTCCGGATGTCCCCAGATCTCCTCGGGAGGTGCCCCGGGAGCAGCCCCCGCCCAGCGCCCAGCGGGGCACGGCCCGGGGCGGGGGAAGCGCGGCGGGCCCGCCGCAGGATTGCTGCTTCATTAGAGAGCAATTACCGCTAATTACGCCATGGCGACGCCCAAAGCCGATCGGGAAATGGGAACTGGGGCTGCTGGGTGCCCGCGGGGGCACAGGCGCACCCATCCCACCCATCCCACCCCCAAAAACCCCTCTGGAGCTGTCCCTGCCTCAGTTTCCCCGGTTAAGGGGGCGCGTTCTGCTCCCAGATGCTCCTGAGGCACCCCACAGCCCCTCGCACCCCAAAATCACCCGCGGTGGTTCTGCCTCGGTGGGCAGCGCCCCAAAACCTCGGAGCCCCCTCCCATCGCTGTCCATAGGAACGGGAAAGGGGTTGGTGCTGCCCCTGCGGCCACCAGGGCTTGGTGGCACCTGGGAGGGGGTGGCCCTGTCGCGCTCCCGGCCATCCCGCATGCCAGGGGCCGCGGCTGCTCGGGGCAGCTGAACTTTGGCCCCATCAATCTCATTCCTGCGGGATCCCGCTTATCTGGGCGCGCCTGGCCACGGCCACAGCCAGCAAGGACACCGGGCATGGGGACAGCCCGACAGGAGCGCTCACTGCAAACCCTCTGGGACCTCAAAAACCCTCCTGAGGGTCCCTCCAAGACCTCCAAAATTCTCCTGGGGATCCTTCCAAAAAGTTCTGGACATCCAAAATCCTCCTGGGGCTCCCTCCAAACCCTCTGGAACCTCAAAAACCCTCCTGGGGGTCCCTCCAAAACCTCCAAAATCCTCCTGGAGGTCCCTCCAAACAGTCCTGGGGGTCCTTCCAAACCCTCCTGGACATCCAAAACCCTCCTGGGGACCCCTCTAAACAGTCCTGAGGGTCCCTCCAAGCCCTCCTGGACATTCAAAACTCTCCTGGGGGTCCCTCCAAACAGTCCTGGGAGTCCCTCCAAACACTCCTAGACCTCCAAAATCCTCCTGGGGGTCCGTCCAAACCCTCTTGGACCTCCAAACTCTTCTGAGTGTCCCTCCAAACCCTCCTGGACATCCAAAACCCTTCGGAGAGTCCCTTCAAGACCTCCAAAACCCTTCTGAGAGTCCTCCAAACCCTCCTGTGGTCCTTGTAAATCCTTCTGGAACCCCAAATTCCTCCTGGGGGTCCCTCCAACCCCTCCCAGTGCCCAGCCCGGGCTGTTGGTACGAGGCTCCAGGCTGGCAGTGCCAATGGAATGGGATTTTCCAGCTGTCCCCCCCAGGCTGGGATGTTGTTCCAAGGCTCTGCCATGGGCACAGCCCCTCCCCAGCCTCCCCCGTGCCCCGCAGCCCCCCGGGGCGTGCGGCAGCTCCGGAGCTCCGGGCGGCGCTGCCGAGCTCGGCGGGACCGGCCGGGCAGGGCGGGGAGGCGGCCGGGGCTGCCGGACCGGTCCCGGCTGTTCCACCGGAGCCCCGAGCCCGGCACGGCATCCCCGGGGCTCCGGGACAGCCCCACGGAGCCACCCCAGCCCCTGGAGGCTGCTTGGTCGTGGTTGTCCCCAGCCCTGTCCCTGTGGATCATCAGAACCTCATCCCCCAGCTCAGCTGAGGATCAGCACCCACGGTGAAGGGTCCTGGGCTCCAAAATCCTCCTGGGGGTCCCTAAAAATCCTCCTGCACCTCCAAAACCCTCCTGGGGGTCCCTACAACAGTCCTGAACCTCCAAAACCCTTCTGGGAGTCTCTTCAAACCCTCCTGGACCCTCCTGTGGGTCCCTAAAAGTCGTCCTAGACCTTCAAAACCCTCCTGGGGAATCTCTCCAAAACCCTCCTAGGTTTCCAAAACCCTTCTGGGGGTTCCTACAAACAATCCTGGACCTCCAAAACTCTCCTGAGGGTCTCTAAAAATCCTCCTGAACCTCCCAGTCCCTCCTGGGGGGTCCCTCCAAACCTTCTTGGACCTCCAAAACCCTCCTGGGGGTCCCTCCAAATGCTCCTGCATCTCCAAAACCCTCCTGTGAGTCCCTAAAAATCCTCCTAGACCTTCAAAACCCTCCTGGAGGTGTCTCCAAACCCTCTAGGATCTCCAAATCCCTCCTGGGGGTCTTTCCAAATGCTCCTGGATCTCAAAACCCTCCTGAGGGTCTTTCCAAACCCTCCTGGGGGTCCCTCCAAATGCTCCTGAAACTCAAGATCCCTCCTGAGGGTCTCTCCAAACCCTGCTGAGGGTCTCTCCAAAAGCTCCAGGACCTTGAAATCCCTCCCAGCTCCGCTTCCACCCCACCTGTCCATGGAGAGGGATCTCCCACCCCATCCTGGAGAAATCCAGCAGCCGCATCCCGGTTTTTTTCCACCTGGACGCGACGCCCGGGTCTCGGTGTGACCGAGGAGCTGCCGGAGGAGCCGCTGCCGGCTCCGTTACGTAAGGAAAGCTCGTAAGGAGAGGGGAAACGGCGGCTCCCGGCGGCTGCGGCGGGAGGGGAGGAACGAGAGCGGCGGGAGAGGCAGGAACGGGGGCGCGGGAGCGGCGGGAGGATGCGAGAGGCAGCGGGAGGATGCAGGAGGATGCGGGAAGCAGCGGGAGGATGCGGGAGGATGCGGGAGAGCAGCGGGAGGATGCGGGAGGATGCAGGAGGATGCAGGAAGCAGCGGGAGGATGCGGGAGGATGCGGGAGGATGCAGGAGGATGCGGGATGTTCACCAGGACAAGCCCCGGTTCCAGCTCCCCCAGGGATGGAGATGCACCGAGGAGGGGAGGGACGGTCCCGGGGATGGCGGAGGGCACCGGGATGACCGCACCGGGTCCTGCCTCCCGCTCCCAGAACAAAGGGATGGATGGAGGGATGGATCGGTGGATGGGTGGATGGATGGATGGATGGATGGATGGATGATGGATGGATGGATGGATGGATGATGGATGGATGGATGGATGGACGGATGGGGGATGGACGGATGGGGGATGGATGGGGAATGGATGGATGGATGGATGGATGGATGGATGGATGGATGGATGGATGGATGCTCGGGAAGGCTCCACAGGGATTTGGGAGCAGCTGTGGGGACACCACGGGGTGGGAGCGGGGATGGGGTGTGAATAAATCCGGGAGAGGGGATGGGGGGACACGGAGGGGAGATCATGGACATGGCACGGGGGGATCATGGACACAGCCCAGGATCGTGGACACAGCACGGGGTCATGGACACGGTGTGGGAATTATGGAAACAGTTTGGGGGGATCACGGACGTGGCACGGGGGGGATCAGGGACATGATCCAGGATCATGGACACAGCATGGGGGGATCATGAACATGGCATGGGGAATCATAAACACAGCATGAGGAGATCATGGACACGGCGTGAGGGATCATGGACACGGTGTGAGGGATCATGGACAGGGCAAGTGGGGGTCAGGGACACGGCCCAGGATGATGGACACAGCCCAGGATGATGGACACAGCATGGGGTCACGGACATGGCACAGGAATTATGGATACAGGATGGGAATTAGGGAAACAATGTGGAGGGATCACAGACACGGCATGGGGGGATCATGGACATGGTACAGGGGTTATGGACAAGGCATGGGAATTATGGAAACAAGGTGGGGGATCACGGACACGATCCAGGATCACGGACACAGCCCAGGATCAGGGAAAAGATTCAAGATCGCGGACACGGCCCAGGATCACGGACACAGCGTGGGGGAATCAGGGACACGGCCCCTCCCCAAGGCCCCGGCCCATCCCCGGCCCGCGGGTGTTCGGAGCAGGGCGTCTGTCGCCGGGCTGCCAAACACACACAAAGGCGTCTCATTATCCCCTAATTAGTGCCTTGCCGGCTCCTGCAATTAACACCCGTGCAGGCGGCTGCTGTTGAGGTAAACAGAGGGTTTGAAGAGCCCTGGAGAGCCGGGGGGCCCTGGCGGGGTGGGGACCACCCATGAGTCCAGAGGGTCCCACTGAACCCTCCAGTTCCTCCGGGAGGGCTGGGCAGGGAACAGGGACACCTTCCCCCATCCCAGGCGGATCCAAACCCCATAAACCCGGCCTTGGACACTTCCAGGGATGGGACAGCCACAGCTTATCTGGGAAATCATCCCAGGGCTTCCCCACCCTCACAGCCAGGAATTCCTTCCCAAAATCCCATCCATCCCTGCCCTCTGGCAGCGGGAGCCATTCCCTGCTCCCTGTCCCTCCATTCCTTGTTCTAAATCCCTCTTGAGCGCTCCTGGAGCTCCTTCAGGCACTGGGAGAGGCTCTGAGCTCTCCCTGGAGCCTCCTCTCCCATCCTGGCTCCAAGCAGAGATGCTCCAGCTCTCGGAGCATCTCCGTGACCTCTGGAGCCGCTCCAGCAGCTCCACTTTCTCCCAAAAGGAGCCCGTGAGTCGGGAGCAGCCGGGGCTGGACTCGGGTCGTGCCCCGGGGGAGGCCGAGCCACCCTGTGTCCTCCTGCCCAGCCAGGTGCTCATTCCCTGGGAACATCAAAGGTCTTAAATGGCCTTTCTCCGGCTGACCCAGAAACGCGGATCAAGAGCTGCCTCATCCCTTAATTGAGAACTTGGTGACTTGGAATCTTTATTAAAGAGCTTTAGTGGATTCGCAGATTAAGGGCACGACCGGCCGCTGCCACCATCCAGCCTTGTTCCCTGTCACCATCCATCCTCACTCCTGCCACCATCCAGCCTCATTCCCTGTCACCATCCAGCCTCGCTCCTTGTCACCATCCAGCCTTGTTCCCTGTCACCATCCATCCTCACTCCTGCCACCATCCAGCCTTGTTCCCTGTCACCAGCCATCCTCACTCC
>JAWWLS010000122.1:4054436-4065735 GCA_035040975.1 Myioborus melanocephalus | reverse complement strand
CCACCATCCAGCCTTGTTCCCTGTCACCATCCTCATTCCCTGTCACCATCCAGCCTCACTCCTTGTCACCATCCAGCCTCACTCCTTGTCACCATCCAGCCTTGTTCCCTGTCACCATCCTCATTCCCTGCCACCAGCCTCACTCCTGCCACCATCCAGCCTCATTCCCTGTCACCATGCTGCCTCACTCCCTGTCACCATCCAGCCTTGTTCCCTGTCACCATCCTCGCTTCTGTCACCATCCAGGCTCATTCCATGCCACCATCCAGCCTTCTGCCACCATCCAGCCTTGTTCCCTGTCACCATCCTCACTCCTTGTCACCATCCAGGCTCATTCCCTGCCACCATCCAGCCTCACTCCTTGTCACCATCCAGGCTCATTCCATGTCACCATCCAGCCTCACTCCTTGTCACCATCCAGCTTCATTCCCTGCCATCATCCAGCCTCATTCCTTGCCACCATCCAGCCTCTGACATGCACTCCCTGCATGTCAGAGCCACCTCGCCCTGCAGACGCCACTCTGGGGCCTTCTCCCTTCTCCAGCCTGGCTCTGGAGCTCTGGACGAGCTCTGGACAGGCCCTGGAGGGGCTCCCTGTGCTGAATCAAACCAGAATCAAACCAAATCCACGCTGAAAAGCAGCACTGCCTGCACAGAACATCCCAATCCCGGGGGATTTTCCAGCTTGGGATGGTGGAAGGAGCAGGCAGGGCTGGAAGGGGGGCTCCACACGTTCCCCCTCTCTCCATCCCTCTGCCTGCAGGTTTCCCTCAATCTGGCTGTGCCCTGCGCTCCTCAGCTGTGCCAGGAGAAGCAGGGATGGTTTTGGATCATCAGGGATGTTTTGGATCATCACCGTGGCAGGAGAAGCAGGGATATTTTGGATCATCAGGGATGTTTTGGATCATCAGGGATGTTTTGGACCATCACTGTGCCGGGAGAAGCAGGGATGGATGTTTTGGATGATCAGGGATGTTTTGGATCATCACCATGCTGGGAGAAGCAGGGATGGATGTTTTGGATCATCACTGTGACAGGAGAAGCAGGGATATTTTGGATCATTAGGGATGTTTTGGATCATCACCATGCCGGGAGAAGCAGGGATGGATGTTTTGGATCATCAGGGATGTTTTGGATCATTAGGGATGTTTCGGATCATCAGGGCTGTTTCGGATCATCACCTCCCCGCGGGGCAGTGGGAAGGCGCTGCCGGCGGGGCAGGACTCCCCTGGGTGGGCGGGGAGCTGCGAACGCTGCGGAGGAAGGAGGATGGAGAGGAGGCAGCAGCGCGCTCCTCCAGGCGCTGTTCCTGCCTGCTGCTGCTGCTGCTGCTGCGGATGATCGTGTTTTCCCAGGAAAACAGGAGTGGGGGATGCTACTACCAAATCCTGGGAGAGAGAGAGAGAGGGAGAGGAGCAGCAACGGGGCCACGCAGCCCCTTCCAGCCCAGCTCTGGGAGAAATCCCCAGCCCGGCTGATTCCTGGGGGCACAGATGGAGCAGAAAACAACCCCGGCCCTGCCTGGCTGGCTCAGGAGGCCTCGGGGGGATTAAAACCCCCTCAGTGCCCATCTGGGGTGGGTTTGGTGCCCAGTGGCGTGGGGGGTGTGGGCACCATGACACACACACACACACACACACGGGCACACTCACACACTCACCCGTGTCACGGTGACACACGGCCACGCTGTTGTCCCTTGTCCCTTCCCCACGGGAGGCAGCAGCCACTGGTCGGCGGTGCTCTCGTGGCGTTGGCACGGTGGCCTCGCCCAGGCAGTGCCAGCCATGTCCCTCACCCTCCTGCCCGTCCCTCCTCTGCCTCGTCCTCGCCAGCCTCCCGCCGGTTTCTATGGGAACTCGGCAGGAAAACGCGGTTTGCAGCGCCAGCCCGGTGCCAGCCGCTGTCACCCTGTCACCGCCTCTGCCAGGGCCACCTCTGGGCACCCCTCACCACAGCCCCCGTCCCTATGGGGTGGCCCTGGTGGCCCAGTGCAGCAGGATGGGTGCCAGGGGTCCCCATGGTGGGTTGGGGGTCCCCTGCAAACACCAATGTCCATTAAAACTGGATTTTGTGCTTCCCATGGGATTTTTAACTCAGGAATTGTAATTCCTCAGCCACTCCGTCTCTGGGATTCTGATCCTGGCTCTGTGTCCCCACGGGGGTGGCTCGGGGTGGGTGACAGGCCCAGGTGTCCCCCAGCCACAGCCCCTGTCCCTGTGGGGTGTCCCTGGTGGCCCAGTGCAGCAGGATGGGTGCCAGGGGTCCCCCGCAAACACCAAAGTCCATAAAGGCCGGATTTTGTGCTTCCCATGGGATTTTTAGCTCGGGAATTGTAATTCCTCAGCCAGCCCCTCTCTGGGATCCTAATCCTGGCTCTGTGTCCCCACGGGGGTGGCTCGGGGTGGGTGACAGGCCCAGGTGTTCCCCAGCCATGGCCCTGCCAGGCCGAGGAGGGAAGGAGCTGGCTTGGGAAGCATCTCCTGATGAAGGGATGGGGACAAGAGGGACAGGGGCAGGTCTGAGGGGGACAGGAGCTTCAGGAGCTCTCCTTTCCCTTGAGGAGATGCCAGGGGAAGGGTCTGGAGCAGCCACACACACACACTGAGCCCTGGGCACCCCAGGATGAGCTCGGTGCACAGCAGGATTCACAACGGGATTCACAATGGGATTCATGGAGGGATCACGGTGGGATTCAAGGCAGGATTCATGGTGGGATTCATGGAGGGATCACTGTGGGATTCATGGTGGGATTAACGGAGGGATCAGGGTGGGATTCATGGAGAGATTCATAGAGGGATCACAGAGGGATCCATGGAGGGATCACGGTGGGATTCACAATGGGATTCACAGAGGGATCACAGGATTCATAGAGGGATCATGTTGGGATTCATGGAGGGATCACAACGGGATTCATGGAGGGATCCCGTTGGGATTCAAGGTGGGATTCACGGCGGGATTCATGGAATTGTGGAGGGATCACAGTGGGATTCACAACAGGATTCACAGAGGGATCACAACAGGATTCATGGAAGGATCGCAGTGGGATTAATGGAGGGATCACAGAGGGATTCAAGGCAGGATTCATGGTGGGATTTGTGCAGTGATTGTGGAGGGATCCATGGAGGGATCACAGTGGGATTCATGGAGGGATCTACAACATGATTCACGGAGGGATCACAATGGGATCCACAACAGGATTCACGGCGGGAGAATTCACAGCAGGATCATGGTGGGATTCATGGAGGGATTCACAGCGGGATTCATGGAGGGATGCACAGGGGGATCACAGTGGGATTCATGGATGGATCATGGTGGGATTCATGGAGGGATCTACAACATGATTCACGGAGGGATCACAGTGGGATCCACAACAGGATTCATGGCGGGATTCATGGAGGAATTCACAGCAGGATCACGGTGGGATTCATGGAGGGATTCACCAAGGAATTCATGGAGGGATGCACAGAGGGATCACAGCGGGATTCATGGAGGGATTCATGGAGGGATGCACAGGGGGATCACAGCGGGATTCATGGAGGGATTCATGGAGGGATGCACAGAGGGATCACAGTGGGATTCATGGAGGGATTCATGGAGGGATGCACAGGGGGATCACAGCAGGATTCATGGAGGGATTCATGGGGGATGCACCGCGGGCTCACGGCGGGCTGCAGGCGCTCCCGCAGCCGCGCAGGAGTGGGAGAGAGCAGCGGGGTGCTGCCGATGCCCGGCTGCAGAGCCGCCCGCAGCGCCGCAGCCCAGCCTGGAGCGCCGGATCCTGCAGCACACGCCAGCCCCGGCTCCCTCCATCGCTCCCCGCACCCCGCGGTGGCCCCTGCGCCCTCCCCGCACGCCGGGATTAACGGAGCGGCTCCCGCGGCCATCTGGAGCGGGGGGCGGCCCCCCTGCCCCCCTGGGACCGCGGGATGGCAGCGCCAGGTGCTGCCCGGAGCCCTCCGAGGTGACCCAGACCCCGCACGGAGGTACCGGAGCGCCCGGACACCCCCGGCCCGCGGTCAGCAGGGGGGTCCCCCGGGGGCGAGGCGGGTCCGGCCCCTTCCGCTGGGGTTTAATAGACTCGTGGCGTATGAACATCCCCATCATGTGATGAATCAGAGGCTGTTTCCCTGCGAGCTGCGAGCGGCGCAACAAAGCTGCGATTGAGGGCTCGGGGCAGCGGCTGCGCCTCTCGCGTCTCCGGCACCGCCAGACACCCCCGTGGTGCAGGGGGGGCCCCGGAGCGGCGGCGCTGCCCTTCCTCCCGGCCCGGAGGAGGAGGAAGAGGAGGCGGAGGAGGAGGAGGAAGAGGAGGATGGCTCTCCGCTCGCAGCAGGCAGCGAAACGAGCCGCGGAGCCAAGGGAAGGTCTCGGCTTTCCTGGGAAGCGCCAGACGACATCGCTCAGCCCCATCCATCACAGCCCGTCCCCAAGCTGGGGGTCCGGCCCTTCCGAGCCCACCCCCCCTTCACCAGGATAGGGTTTGGGGGTGCTGAGACAGCGAATAGCGGGGCTCCCCCAAAGCCTCGGCGCTGCTTTGCCCCTGCACGGAGTCGGGGCCAAACCCAGGGAGTCCCAGCCCCGCAGCATTTGGGGTTTTGGGGACACAGAGCAGCGCGCAGCCCATAAACACACGGCGGGGACAGCTCGGGGGGGGCCCACTCGTCACAGGGCAGGGGGTGCAGGGGAGCCCCTCGGGCGGCCGGGGGGTGCCGGCCCCCACAGCGCGCCCTGCTCTGCCCATGGGGTCGGAGCGCAGCCCCCCTTCCCTAAAAGGGCCCCCCAGCACCCTGAGGGGATGCGCTCAGCACTCGTGAGGAGGAGGAGGAGGAAGAGCGGAGGAGGAGGAGGAGGAGGAGGAGGAGGAGGAGGAAGGAGCCGCGCCGGAGGCACTCACCGTGCGGGGCGGGCAGCGGCCGGTGTCCCCCCCGCGCTGCCTACGGGCGCAGCATCTCCCCGGCCACCCGCAGCCCGAGCGGGAGCCCGAGCCGGAGCGGGAGCCGGAGCCGCAGCCGGAGCCGGAGCTGGGCATGCTCGGGGGCCACCGAGCGGCACGTGACGCCGGGCTGGCACCGAGCGGGGCGGGGGGGCCGCGCCGAGCCCCCCCCGGGCAGCACCGGGGGCACCCGAGACCCTGCCCGGGGGATGGAGAGCGCTGCACGCCCCGAGCGCAGCCCCCGCACCCCGCGGGGAGCAGACGGGATCCGCTGGACCCGCACGCCAGAGCCCGGACCCGCAACCCAGAGCCTGGGCACGAATTACAAAGCCTGGGAACAGGCTGGACCCTGTGCTCAGAGCCTGGGCACAGACTGGACACGAATTCCAGAACCTGGGAAATGCTTGGACCCACATTCCAAAACCTGGACATAGGTTGGACCTGCACCCCAAAACCTGGGCACAGCCTGGACCTGAATTCCAGAACCTGCGAACAGCCTGGACCTGAATTCCAGAACCTGGGCACAGCCTGGACCTGCACCCCAAAACCTGGGCACAGACTGGACACAAATTCCAGAACCTGGGAACTGCTTGGACCCAAATTCCAGAACCTGGGCATAGGTTGGACCTGCACCCCAAAACCTGGGCACATCCTGAACCCAAATCCCAGAATCTGGGAACAGCCTGGACACAAATTCCAGAACCTGCGAACAGCTTGGACACACATCCCAGAGGCTGGGCACAGCAGGGACCTGCACCCCAGAACCTGGGCACAGTTTGGACCTGCACCCCAAAACCTGGGCACATCCTGGACCCGAATTCCAGAACCTGGGCACATCCTGGACCGTGCTCCCCTGCACATCCTCATGTCGGGGCACAGAGGGGACCCTGCTCCCTTTCCCACATCCCAGATCCTGCACCCCAGCGCTAGACAATGCTCCCCAGGCACCCCAACACTGGGATGAGGGGCAGAGAGGTCCCCTGGATTCCTCCCCATCCCTGGCACCGTGCATCCCTTGGGATCCTGCACCTGGCAGGGCAGGGGAGCCCCTCTGGTGCCAGCCAGGTGTGGAACCCTCTGGATCAGGGTGGGATCTGCACCCCGGGATTGTCACCCACGAGGAGGGGATGGGTGGCAGGACAGCCCCCAACAGCTGAGCTGGTGGCCAGGATGGCTCAGGTGGGGCTGGCAGGGCCCTGCCCATGCTGCCAGCCCAGCCTGGTGGCTTCTGGAGCTGGGCACGGAGGCACCAACCCTGCAGATTGCTGCCCTACAGCCATGGCACCGTGCCCCAATCCATGGCACTGCCTCATTCTGCTTGTCACAGCTGCCAGGCCCATGGTGGCACCCTGATGACACCCTAATGACACCCATCTGGGGCTCAGAGCCCACAGGGACCTCCCATCCCAGGCCTGGGGACAGCCAGGGCGCTCCAGGAAGGGAAAACCAGCCCTTGATCCTATAATCCCCCATTAGCCACAGGGCTTTAGGGGCTGCCACTGGGGTGGCTTTCACTGGATCTGCTGCCTCCTGTGTCCCCACAGCGTGGGGGGACACCGTCCCTCCCTGCCAGCCCCCAAAATCGCATTGTCCCCTCCCCAAGGCCATTCCCCTGCTCTGCAGGCACAGGGGATCCACGGGGGCTGCTCCACCTCCCACTGTGCTCCTGCTCCCCAAAAGGAGCCCAGGAGAAACTGGGGAGATCTCAGGGGAGCCCCCAGGCAGGCTGAGCCCCCAGTTTGGTGTCTGGTTATTCCCTGCTCCCTTTGTGGCACACCAGGAGCTGCCCCATGGGCACAGCAGGGCCTCTCCTCCTGCAGGCAGAGCTGGGGCAGGATTGGGATGAAAAATCCCAAATTTTGGGTGGAGCACTGGGATAGGGCACTGGGTGCTGCCCACCCACACTCCGGGCTGGGGGGTGCCCGGCATCCCCTGGAGCTTCCCTTCTCCACAGCTGGGCCTGGTGCCACCACTTGGTCCCCTGGGGCACAGGTGGGGCTGGCAGGACCCTTCCCCAGCCCTGGCCTGGTGGCCACCACCTCCCAACCCCATTTCCTGCTCTGTGACAGTCCCAGGCCGCAGGACACACAAGGAAAGTGTTGGGGTCACAGCTCCAACCCCTCCAGGAGGGTCCTGGAGCAGCCCCAATCCCATCCCCATGTCCACTGTGACATTCCCGGGTCCCAGGACACACAGGGAAGGTGTTCCCTCCTTCCAGGAGGCTCCCAGAGCAGCCCCAATCCCATCTCCTGCTCTGCTATGACATTCCCACGTCCTGGTGCTCACAGGGAGGGTGCTCCCTGACTCAGAGGACACAACTCTAACCCTTCCAGAAGGGTCCTGGAGCAGCCCCAATCCCATCCCCTGCCCCACTGTGACATTCCCGGGTCCCAGGACACGCAGGGAAGATGCTCCCTGCCCCCAGGATCACACAGGGAAGGCGTTCTCTGACTCAGAGGACACAACCCCAACTCCTCCAGGAGGGTCCCGGAGCAGCCCCAATCCCATCCCCTGCTCTGCTATGACATTCCCAGGTCCTGGTGCTCACAGGGCAGGTCCTCCCTGACTCAGAGGACACAGCTCCAACCCTCCCGGAGGCTCCCGGAGCAGCCCCAGCCCCGCTCCCGGCCCCGTCTGGGGCTGCCTCGCTCAAGGACGCTGCCCAGATTAGAGCGGCTGATGCCGGCGCTTTGCTCCAGCCCGCCGGGAGATCTTTGCTCCCTTTGCCGGGATTTTATGGCTGTCTGGGCACACAGGGAGAAGGCAGGGACGGGCTCAACGATCCCGTCTGGAGCAGCCTCACCCGGCAGGAGCCGGAGCCCCACGCCAGGCGAGGCGCAGCCTGCAGCTCTCAGCCTGTCTAGACACCAAAATCGCCTCGCCACGGCCTCAACCCCAGCACTGGAGGCAAGGAAGGGGCGAGAGGGAATGGGGAACATCCCAGTGGGGTGAACCGGGAGCAGCGCCTCGGGCTGGAGCCTCCCGGAGCCGCTGCTGCCTCATCCCGTGCCACAGGGACCCTCCGCTGCTCCCCGCGACATCCGAGAGCTCCAGGAATTCCCGGAGGAATATTTCCCTGCGGGGTGACGCGGGGAAGGGGGTGGCTGGCTCGCCCACCCCACCCCGGAGCCTCGGAAGTGAATTTTGCATCTGGGATGGGCGTTTGGAGCAGGAGCTGCAGGTGCAGGGCTGCTGGGGCTGCTCCTGCCCGGTTCAGTGAAAATCCCGCAGCATCCCGGGCTGCAAAAACTTCTCCCCCGGCCCTTTCTCACTTACTTGATGAAGTAGAGGCCGCCGTGCATGGTGGTGTCCACCTCCCAGCCTCGGGGCAGCCCTGTGGGGACAGGCCAGCAGCGGGGTCACCCTCGCTGTTCCCCCCGGGAAGGGTGAGGGCAGGGATTGAGGGGTGATGGTGACACTTTGTAGTTGGCTCTCAAAAAGCTCCAACTGCATTTTTGGAGAAGTTTGAGGCCCCTCCTCATCAGGAGGGGAAAATCCACCAGGAAAACCCACGCTGGGGAGAGGCAGCATCACCCCAGCCCTCCCCAGCTGCAGGCAGCTCCTGCTGGGTCGGTTTTGGAGGGTCTGCTTTGCTCTCCCGGGGGATTTCACTGCTCATCTCCCAGGGCTGGCCCCCACAGCCGGGCCCAGGCTCACCTGTGCAGGAGAAGTGCCCGCTCTGGACGGCGTAGCCCGAGCCCGGGTGCACCCAGCTGGTGGATTTGGTGTCGTCGCTGCGAGGGACAAGGACAGAGGGGCTGTCAGCACCCCCGGGGGGGCTCAGCAGCCCCTTCCCCATCTCTTGCCACCATGAGGGACTTCTCCAGCCAAACGAGTGGATTTTAGAGGGGAAAATGTGACAGCAGTGTGTCCAAGAAGGGAGAAACAGGAGGACAGGAGAGGTGGCTGTGCCATGGGACAGCACAGGGAGCCCCCCACCCTTTGCAGCCCCCCAAGCTCCTCACCCGCTCCCCCCAGCCCCAGCAGAGCCCCCTCCCCACCCCAGGCCGGCTCTGGGCAGGACCGTACTTGATGAAGAAGATCCTGCCGTCCCCACAGACGCCGTAGGTCCACCTGCCCGGCAGGTCCAGCCAGTCGATGTCATCGCCCATGGGGGTGGCACGGGGGGCTCGGGCACGCGGAGCGGCCGGGGCAGCGCCCGCCTCGCTCGGGCAGCGCCCGGCAACGAGTCCCGGGCTGGCCCCGGGAGCAAAGGCTCAGCTCAGCCCTTCCAGCCCGGCTCTGTTTGCTGTGAATAACCCGGCAGGGAGGGAAAAGCAGAAAAAAAAAAAATTCCCGGCCAAACCCATGGAGTTTAACCCCTTCGGAGCCGCGGTGCGCAGGGCGCACTCCCAGCCCTCCCCGTGACTCCCCAGGGCCAGCTCGTCACTGCTTCCTCCAGTGCCTACTCGCTGTAATTACCATCAATTAACTCGAGGTGAGTAATTATGGAGTTGTTACTTCCCTCTCCTGTTCATTTGGAACAATGTCGGATTCTTCTGGGCCCGTCTGATCTCGCAGCCAAGCCGTATGTAGGGCACCCTGATGATTATCTGCGGGACTCCTGGGGCTGCCCACCGGGTATTTTCTCTCGCAGCCCTCAATTAAAAGTCTTTTAAGGCCAAAGGTGGGGTCTGGGAGGCACCTGGGCCGCTGATTGAAGGAGCCAATTTGCCCTCCTGCCTCAGCGGCGCCTTTGCAAAGCTGCTCGTGGCACCAGCAGGGAGATGCTGGCTCGGGAGAGGCCCCAGAGGTGGAAAAGAAGGAAAAAAAAAAATAAATTTAGTGGTTCCCAAAAACCCCCTGGTTCTCAGAGCAGGGATTTTAGGATTATTAAAGTTGGAAGAGACTTCCAAGATCGAAGCTGAATGTTTGACTGAGCACCACCACGGCCGCTGGAGCATTTTGGGGTTTTTCCTGCTCAGTCCCCACATCAGAGCTGGGATTTGGGGAAACCAGTTCCCCGAAAGCTTTTCCTGGTGTTCTTTGAACCACTGGGTGAGAAAAACACGTCTGGTTGGTCCCTTTGGGAGAGCAGCTGATGGCACCTGGCGCTGCCACCCTCCTGGGCACTGTTTCACCAGGGAAACTCCATTCCATGGGCCTTGTTTCACCTGGAAAAGCTTTATTCCAATTGTTTCACCTGGAAAAATCTCTATTCCCTGGGCATTGTTTCACCTGGAAAAGCTGAATTTCCTGGACATTGTTTCACCTGGAAAAGTCAATTTCCTGGGCACTGTTTCACCAAGAAAACTCAATTTCCTGGGCATTGTTTCACCAGGAAAATTCCATGGGCATTGTTTCACCTGGAAAAGCTTTATTCCAATTGTTTCACCTGGAAAAGCTGGATTTCCTGGGCACTGTTTCACCTGGAAAAGCTGAATTTCCTGGGCATTGTTTCACCTGGAAAAGTCAATTTCCTGGGCATTTTTTCACCAGGAAAATTCCATGGGCATTGTTTCACCTGGTAAAGCTCAATTCCCTGGGCATTATTTTCCCAGGAAAGCTCCATTCCATGGGCACTGTTTCACCTGGAAAACTCAATTCCCTGGGCACTGTTTCACTTGGAAAACTCAATTTCCTTGGCATTGTTTCACCTGGAAAAATTCTATTTCATGGGCATTGTTTCACCTGGAAAACTCAATTTCCTTGGCATTGTTTCACCTGGAAAAGCTCCATTTCCTGGGCACTGTTTCACCTGGAAAAGCTCCATTCCAGAGGAACCTGGGAATACCAGCAGGGCTTTTTGTCTCCATGGAATCCCAGGCTGGTTTGGGTTGGGAGAGACCTTAAAGCTCCTCCAGTGCCAAGGCCAGGAACACTTTCCTTGTCCCGGGTTAATTCAAGCTTTGTCCTGGGACACTTCCAGGGGTGGATTTCCAGTGTTACCCACAGGGATCCGTCCCTTTGGGTGACTCTGCCACGTTCCCAACACAAATCCCAAACTCCCACCCTCCCCACCCATCTGTGACTTTGCCCCAAATTCCTCAATTTCCCCCAAAGATTGAGCGAGACAGAGAAGTGGAGGGATCTGGGATTGAGGGAAGTAAATCAGGAGCTCGGGCTGGAGCTGGTTCAGGGCTGTGGTGACTCCCAGGGTGCCCAAATTCCATCCCCTCCCAAACCAGGCAGATTTGCTGCCTTGTCCTGGGATAACAAAAGCCTTGGGGACACCAGGAAGAGGAAGGGGACAGCAGGATGAGAGGGATGGGAAGATGCATGGCCTTGGAAAGGGATGCTGTTTGGGGGATGAAGATTTTCCTTTCTCCTTTCCTTTTTTCCCTTTCCCCCTCCTTTCCTTTCCTTTCCTTTCCTTTCCTTTCCTTTCCTTTCCTTTCCTTTCCTTTCCTTTCCTTTCCTTTCCTT
>JAWWLS010000122.1:4035761-4048311 GCA_035040975.1 Myioborus melanocephalus | reverse complement strand
CCCAAGGGATGGCAGGAAAAGGCATTTTTGGGAATGGATTGAACCCCAAGCAGCCTGGCTGTGTATCAAGTGCTAATTAACAGGAATGCAATTAGAGCACCCTATCAAGGAGCTCCAAGGGTTTTATCAGGATATCAAAACAATTTGTTGAATATCAAACTGGGAAAAAAAAAATCCCATTTTTCTCCCCATTTCAGCACATGCAGCTGCCACTGGTGGTTGAGATTTCACTGCAGGAGGTGGAAGGTTCTAGAAGGGGTCGGTCCTGTGGGCAGGGCCCTGCTGGAGCCTGTGGAACACCCTCAGCCTGTGCTCGGGGCTCAGGCAGTGCCCGATGGCCTCCTCGGTCTCCTGGATGCGTCTCTGGAACCTGCAGCCGTCCCGGGCCAGCTCCTCCCACGGCCCCCGGCGATCCTCCTCGCTGCTGATGTAATACTCTGTCACCTCCTCCTGGAATGTCACCTGCACAAAAGAAATGTTTCACTCAGGAGTTCCCAGCAAATCCAAGTTTAAAGTCGTTTAAGTCGAAGTTGTTGAGTGGTGAAAGGGTTGGGAACTATTTCTGAGGGATGTTGGGAAGGGATTCCTGGCTAGGATGGAGCTGTGGTTGCTCCATCCCTGGGAGTGTCTAAAGTCAGGCTGGAGAGTGGATAAAACCAGAAAAATTAGATAAAATAAGTAAAATATGGATAAAAATCTGGCTTTAAAATACTGTAATAATAAATAGACTACGAAGCCCCTTGCGATCCTGCTCGCTGCTGATGTAATACTCTGTCACCTCCTCCTGCAATGTCACCTGCAAAAAACACATGGGATTTATCAGGAGTTCTCAGCAAATGGATGTTTAAAATGGTGGGTTTGGAGTTTTAAGTCGAAGTTGTTGAGTGGTGAAAGGGTTGGGAACTATTTCTGAGGGATGTTGGGAAGGGATTCCTGGCTGGGATGGGATTCCCAGAGGAGCTGTGGCTGCTCCATCCCTGGGAGTGTCCAAAGTCAGGCTGGAGAGTGGATAAAAACTAGAAATAATAGACAAAATTAAGTAAAATCTGGCTTTAAAATATTATAGAAATAAACAGACTATGAGGCCCCTTGTGATCCTCCTCGCTGCTGATGTAATACTCTGTCACCTCCTCCTGGAATGTCACCTGCAGAAAACACATGGGATTTATCAGGAGTTCTCAGCAAATGGATGTTTAAAATGGTGGGTTTGGGGTTTTAAGTCAAACTTGTGGAGTAGTGAAAGGGTTGGGAACTATTTCTGAGGGATGTTGGGAAGGGATTCCTGACTGGGAAGGGATTTCCAGAGGAGCTGTGGCTGCTCCATCCCTGGAAGTGTCCAAAGTCAGGCTGGAGAGTGGATAAAAACCAGAAAAATTAAATAAAGTAAGTAAAATATGGCTTTAAAATATTACAAAAATAAATGGAATATGAGGCCCCTTGCTCCTCGCTGCTGATGTAATACTCTGTCACCTTTTCATGGAATGTCACCTGCAAAAAGAAGGGATTCACTCAGGAGTTCTCAGCAAATCCAAGTTTAAAGAGGTTTAAGTCAAAGTTGTTGAGTGGTGAAAGGGCTGGGAACTATTTCTGAGAGATTTTGGGAAGGGATTCCTGACTGGGATTGGAATGGCAGAACTCCCAGAGGAGCTGTGGCTGCTCCATCCTGGGAGTGTCCAAAGTCAGGCTGAAGAGTGGATAAAAACCAGAAAAAAATTAGATAAAAATAAATAAAAGATGGATAAGAATGGATTTAAAATATGGCTTTAAAAATATTATAAAAATAAATAGAAAATTATTAAAGTATGTGTGGGAGTGCTGCTGGGACTTTGGGATTCCTGATGAAATTTTAGGATTCCTGCTGGGATTTTGGGATTCCTGATGAGATTTTGGGGTCACTGCTGGGATTTTGGGGTCACTGTAGGATTGCTGAGGATTACCTAAAAATCCCCCAAAAAACCAGGAGGGTTTTGTTGAGTCAGGAGCCACGTGAGTCACCATGAGGAGATAAGGAAGGAACACGGGACAACACTCATCCCAACGTGACCTGAACAGCCCGTCCTGGATTAAAAATACACAAAAACTGACACAAGCCCTCCTGGAATTCTAGGGGTGGAGTTGACATAATGAAATTAAAAATATACACAGAAAAGCTGTCACAATCACTCCTGGAATTCCAGGGGTGGAGCTGACATAATGAAATTAAAAATATACACAGAAAAACTGTCACAATCAGTCCTGGAATACAAGGGGTGGAGTTTATGTAATGAAATTTAAAATATACACGTAAAAACGGTCACAATCACTCCTAGAATTCTAGGGGTGAAGTTCATGTAATTAAATTAAAAATATGCACAGAAAAACTGTCACAATCACTCCTGGAATTCCAGAGGTGGAGTTGACATAATGAAATTAAAAATATACACAGAAAAACTGTCATAATCACTCCTAGAATTCTCAGGATGGAGTTGAAATAATGAAATTAAAAATATGCACAGAAAAACTGTCACAATCACTCCCGGAATTCTAGGGATGGAGTTCACATAATGAAATTAAAAATATACACAGAAAAACTGTCACAATCAGCCCTGGAATTCTAGGGGTGGAGTTGACATAATGAAATTAAAAATACACACACCAAACTGTCACTTTTAACTCCTTTTAGCAGCTATTTTAAGTAAATAAAGGAATTTATAGGCTCGGGATCTGCACTTGGCAAGGTTTAGAGTAAAATCAAAGTAAGGATTTAAGTCTTGAGTTAAACCCTGTTTATTTTAGGCTCCTATCTGACTTTATTTAGTTCACAAACTGAACTGTCAGCACCTCTAAAATCAGGATTGACTCCTCAAAACCAACTCTGCTACAGGACAAATATTCCTAGAAACAGGAAAAACCCATGGAAATGCACCAAAAAAAAAATGCTGCTCCTTTTTTAGGATTTATCAGCACAACGAGGAGATTGTTGGTGCTGCAGGGAGCTTCCAAACAGGAAAAAAGGTGGAATTCCAGAAGGGTTTGGGTCATCCCATTCCATGAGGGACACTTCCCACTGTCCCAGGGGTGTTTTGTGCAAGGATAGGATGAAGAGATGGATACAAAATCAGGAATTGAGGATCAAGGAATTCCCAGATCCCAAAAATGAGCAATTGAGGATCAAGGAATTCCCAGATCCCAAAAATCAGCAACTGAGGAACAAGGAATTCCCAGATCCCAAAAATCCTTGGGAGCAGGGCCAGGATCCAAAAATCAGGAACTGAGGATCGAGGAATTCCCAGATCCCAAAAATCAGCAACTGAGGATCAAGGAATTCCTAGATCCCAAAAATCAGCAATTGAGGAACAAGGATCCAAAAATCAGCAACTGAGGAACAAGGAATTCCCAGATCCCAAAATTCCCTGGGAGCAGCTCCAGGATCCAAAAATCAGGAATTGAGGATCAAGGAATTCCCAGATCCCAAAAATCCCTGGGAGCAGCACCAGGATCCAAAAATCAGGAATTGAGGATCAAGGAATTCCCAGATCCCAAAATTCCCTGGGAGCAGCGCCAGGATCCACAAATCAGGAACTGAGGAACAAGGAATTCCCAGATCCCAAAAATCAGCAATTGAGGAACAAGGAATTCCCAGATCCCAAAAATCAGCAACTGAGGATCAAGGAATTCCCAGATCCCAAAAATGAGCAATTGAGGATCAAGGAGTTCCCAGATCCCAAAAATCAGCAACTGAGGATCAAGGAATTCCCAGATCCCAAAAATCCCTGGGAGCAGCACCAGGATCCAAAAATCAGGAACTGAGGAACAAGGAATTCCCAGATCCCAAAAATCAGCAACTGAGGATCAAGGAATTCCCAGATCCCAAAAATCAGCAATTGAGGATCGAGGAATTCCTAGATCCCAAAAATCAGCAATTGAGGGTCAAGGAGTTCCCAGATCCCAAAAAACAGCAACTGAGGATCAAGGAATTCCCAGATCCCAAAAATCCCTGGGAGCAGCTCCAGCAAGAGCCACGTGCCCTCTCCCAGCTCAAAGTGCCACCAACACTCCCAGATTTTATGGCTTTGGGAACAACACCCTGAGTGGCCTTGAGGTGGCTGAATAACCCCAAAAATTCCCGGGAATCCTCAGGAATGTGCCCGGCCCCTGAATAACCCCAAAAATTCCCGGGAATCCTCAGGAATGTGCCCGGCCCCTGAATAACCCCAAAAATTCCCGGGAATCCTCAGGAATGTGCTCGGCCCCTGAATAACCCCAAAAATTCCCGGGAATCCTCAGGAATGTGCCCGGCCCCGGCAGGAGCTGCGTTCGGAGCTGTTACATCAGCCCGTCCACACCTTGCAGCGTTTTTCCATCAGTCGGAGCCACAATTCCCGGAGCTCTGACATCATTTGGGGGATTGCAGCTTCCTCATCCCTTCTTTCACCGCAGCCGAGCCAAAAATTCCTGCTGCAATCGCAGCCCTGCCACCTGGGAGTGCTGGAAATTCATTAGTAATCGAAATTAAGGGAGAAAAATAGGAAAGAATTGTAAATATTTGCTGTTTGTATGGTTTGTTCCACCACTGGATTGCACAAGGATTTGGTGTTCAAGTTATTCCTCATCCAGATGTTTGAGGTAAACACCTTGAACATCTGCAGCAGGACAAAATTTAGGATAAATTTCTGTTTACCTTCATCCCAGAACAGGCATCATTATTATTATTATTATTATCCAAATTATTTTAAAAAATCAAATTACTCTGTTTAGGCTCAAAAGTCCAGTTTTTGATTACATTCCTCCTATAAATAACTATCCCATAAATAGCAAAGCCATTATTATAATATATTATATGTATATAATATTAACAGATAACATTAATACACCATTCTATTTATAATGGATAATATATATTTATAATATATTATAATACATACATTTATTTTATTATAATATATAATAATATATATTATATATAATATAATAATATATAAAATATATACTATTTATATTTATATTATTATAATAAATGATATAATACTATACTACTTAGTTACATTTTAAACGGAAATGGGAATATTGGGATAATTTGTATGGGAATCTCAGTCTATTCCAGAACACTCAACAAGCCCATCTGGGTTATAAAAAAAAATCCTAAAAAATCCTTCGGTTTCAGGTCCTAAGCAACTTAACAGAAACTGGTGCTTTCCAGGGAAACTCCTCACAACTCTGGAGTTTTTCAGGGAAAAATTTCCACCCCAGGCCTGGAGTTTTTCTGACGTCGAAACCACAAAAGAAACAGAAGGGAAATTACAACTCAGAACGGAAAGAGAACTTTGAGTCTAGAGGAAAAAAACTTCTTGTCAGCGAGTCTCGGAATGAGTCTCAGCATTTCCCATCACGTGCCAAGGATGAGGCGCAGCATTCCAGGGAAATTATCGGCACATATGGAACGCTGACCTCACCCCCACTTGGCGCCACTGTGCGTTTGTTTTGTCTCTCAACCATCCCAAAAAATAAAAATAAAAATATTAATTAAATCCGTACCTTTTTCCGCTTGGAACTCGCAGTTTTCTCCCCGCTCTGCCCCAGTTCAGTGCTCCCGCAGTTGTGTTTTTCCAGCTGTAGCCTACACACGCTGAAATGCTCCGAGGGGGCAGAACTCGCCCTCTCTGCCCCTCGCAAACCCGGCGTCCCTTTTCTCTCCGCTGTCTGAAAGGCCGCCGTGAAATTTAAAGGGTTATAGGGATCGTCCGAGCTACAGAACGAGTTCCAAAGTTTCAAGCTCTCCGCCTCATCCACGCTGTCACAGTCCCACTCGTCCTCCTCGGAACTAGGCGAGCCCTCGGAGGACTCTGCCCACGAGTCTTCCTCCTCCTCCTCCTCCTCTTCCACGTCCGACATTCCCTTTCCCGGCTCGCTGGAAGACGTCTGGATGGTGGCTGTGAAGTTCTGAGGGTTGTAAGGATCCAAGCTGTAGAAGGAATTCCACAGATGAAGCCTCTCCCCGTCCTGGCTGCTGCCGGCGTCTGAGTCCGAGGGCAGCTCTTCGCTGTCAAACCCATCATCATCCTCTTCATCATCATCATCAGCATCATCCCAGTCTTCCTCACCCTCACTCTCCTCCCCGCTGGATACTCCCCCGATGATATAATCGATTAATTTATTCGCACAGGCAGGCCTGGTGGAAATCGGGAAGTCTTGCTCTGTTTCCGAGTCCTCACGTTCCTCTTCAGCCAAGGCTTCCCCATCCTCAGCCGCACCCCGGAGCCCCTCCTGCTCCTCGGGGACACCTCCGGGCTGAATCCCCGCATCCTCGGGCTGCTCTAAATCCCCGTTATTGCCGCGCTGCTCCCCAATTTGCCGGCAGACACCCCTGTGCTGCTGCTGCTGCTCCTCCTCCAGGCTGTGGTAGCCGTGGTCAGGCTCGGGCACGGGCAGGTGCCAGCGCTGGAGGAACGCCAGGCGCTTGCTGCGCAGGAATTCAACCTCGGGCAAGCCCTCGGCTCGCAGGGGCTGTGGCAGGTGGCTCTTGCCCTGCTCCAAGCTCACCACGTACCAATCCATGGGAAGGGCTCCCAGGCTGTTCCTCACCAGCCCTGCTCCCCACAGCCCCGCCGGCGGCTCCGGCCGCTTCTCCGGGAGTTTCTCCTCGGTCCAGTCCAGCGAAATGTCCGCCTTGGGCAGCAGCACCAGCGGCGGCGGTGCCTTGGCGGGGCACAGCGCGGAGCTCAGCGCGGCGCCGGGCAGCAGCCGCTGCAGGAGGGCGGGCAGCGGTGACAGCAGCTGCGACACCACGCGCAGCCACGAGAAGGGTGGGCTCGCCTGGGACGAGCCGCCGGCGGGCGCCGCGCTGGGCGCCGCCAGCTTCGGCCAGGCCCCGGCCAGGCCCAGTCGGGCCCATCCCAAGCCGGGGCCGGCGCGTTCGCGTCCGCTGTGCTCCATGAGGCCGTTCAGCGCTGCCAGCGGTGCGGAGGGGTGTGTGGAGCGGCGCTCCGTGGCGGGGCGGTGAGTCTGAAGGCTCGGGGGACGGTGGGCAGCTCCGGTTCGACTTTCGACTCCATCCTGAGGCAGCTTCAGCACAAAATGGCGGCACCACCGCCTCAACCCTTCCCACCCCCAGATGGAGGGGCGGGGCGTCACCTTATCTGCCCCGCCCACCGCGTCACCGCCTCCCATTGGGCGGTGTCGGTGATGCCACGCCTACTTCCCCAGTGTGGCCACGCCCCGCGGGGATTGCATCAGCCAGCGCGCGGCGCGCGGAAGCGCCCCCTGGCGGCGCGGCGGACTCTGGGGGGGACCGTGAGCCCACCCGGGGTTGGTCAGGGGACACTTTGGGGACACTTTGGGGACACCTTGGGGACACTTTGGGGACACCTTGTGGACACTTTGTGAGCCCCAGGAACAGCGCTGGGTGAGGGGCGCACTGGGAGAGGAGCTGGAGGATGATGGGGGTTGAGGGAGGCAGACCTCAGACCCCCAGGGCTCGGCATTCTGGAGGGTGCGGTGGGCAGATGTGTGCCCAGATGTGCAGGCAGAGGGGCAGATGTGCCACCCCTGCCTTTCATCCCCTTTTTTGACCCCATTCCCGTGTTCCAGGCGGGAGGGTCCTAAGGCAGGAGATTCCCAACTCCCCCACCCTCGAGAAGCCAGACCACCCCACTACGCCCCAACAGCCACCAGATCCAATATTTAAAACTTTTAATATAAAGGTTAAAGTTAATTATTCTCGATCCTGAGAAACATTTCGTCCGTTTACGGAGCTGTCGCTGTAAACAAAGCACCACAGGCACCAAGCCCGCACCCGGGGCCCGGGTGGCAGGCGGGAAGGACACAGATGTCCCCAGCGCACGGGGACAGCAACGGGACAGGCAACTCGCCACGCCGCTCTCCTTTGGGAGCGAATTCCCCGCGGTGGGAATTGCCCAGTTCCTGAGGTGGGGAGGGGTCCACACACCCCCCAAACCCCCCCCGGTGCCACCTCCCCCTCCCCTCCGCCCCGGTGCTCACGCTACTCGTTATTAAAAAAATTAAAATACGGATATCCCAAAGGAAGAAATAACCCCACAAACCGCCCCACGCCCCCGCCCTCCCCGCGTTGCTCCCTTGACACAAGGTAAACTTAAAAAAAGAAGCCGCTGTTGGGGACTCAGAGGGTGCCGTGGCCGCGGGAGCCCAGGGCGAACCAGCCCATCTTCTCCTGGGCCAGGTCCAGGTCGCGGAGGCGAATCCCCACCTCCCCCAGCAGGATGTTCTCCCAAAATCCTTCCTCGCTCAGCACGCTCAGCCGCAGCTCCCGCTGCTCCAGGTCCCCCCGGGGGATCCCGTCGTACACCAGCTGTGGGACACATCGGGGACAAAACCATCTCAGCCACAGCCACCCCTGGGGACAGCCCAAATCCGTCCCTGTCCCTTCCTACCATCTCGTTGTAGGTGGGGTTGCAGGTTTTTCGGGCCACTTTGGTTTTCCTCTTGGTGGTTTTTTGGGGGTCGGGCAGCAGGTAGGTCTTGACGTAGGGGTCGGGGTCGTTGCCGTCCTGCAGGAGTGGCTGAGGGGCAGATTGGGGACACGCCGTGAGCACAGGGAGGGGACAGCCCCCCAACCCTGCTCCCGTGGGTGCCGCGGGTCCTACCAGCCCTCGGATGTGCATCACCATGATGAAGAGCTTGTTGTTCTTGTAGGAGATGGAGAGTTTCACCTCGCCGCCGACCTTGCCCAGGGATCGAGCCCATGTGGCGTCTGGAGAGGGGGACAGGAGGGATGGGACACACCTGATGTCACCCCCTGCCATCAGGCACCAAAATCACCCCCAAAATCACCCCCCAAAAATCACCGCTTCCCCACCTGCCGGCTTTGGGGTCGGGTTGGTTCCAGCTGCCTTCTCATCCCGGGGCAGGGGGTGGAAGAAGGTGTAGACGAGGTCACACTGCAGGGTCAGGAGGTGACATTAGTGGTGACAGCGGTGACAACATCCCCACCATTCAAAACCAGGACATGCGCCAATGCTCTACATCGATGCTCTATGAGCTGTGTTGTCCCCAAGCATTTCCCCACCTTGCTGGTGGCCCTGGCGCTGTCCCCACCTCCCCGCAGCTCCCACCCCGTGTCCCCACCTCTGCCACCTCGGGGGCAGCGTGGATCAGGTGCCAGATGTAGCCGTTGAGCTCCTCCTTGCGCCGCTCGGCCACCGCCTCGCCCCGCGAGCGCCCGATGACAAACCTGCTGGGGAAGCTGCGGGGACAGACGGACACTCAGCGGGGTCCCGGGGGGTTTTGGGGAGTCCCTGCAGGTCCTGAGGGGCTTCAGGGCTACCTGGGCAGCAGCGAGGAGGGGAAGAGGAGGCGCAGCTTGTTGTGCAGCTCCTGGAACTCCTCGAAGGTGCGCTGCACGAAGGTGACCTCGCCGGGGTTGTCCCTCTGCACCTTCACCACGTAGGTCTGCAGAAAGGAGGAACCGTGACGTGGGATGGGGGAGCTGCGGCGCCCCGAGGCCGGCCTGGGCCTGTCCCCAGCTGTCCCCACTCACGTAGCCCTTGCTGGGGTTGAAGACCCTCTCGTGGCGGCAGAGGAAGACGTCGCGGATCCGGCCGGACGTTTTGAGGGTGTGCGTGCGGGGCGCGAAGGACAGCGTGGGCCGCGCCTCCGAGCCCGCGAACTTCATCTGCGCCAGGTTGTGGATGAAGAAGTTGAGCTTGGTGGCCACGCTGCCCAGGCTGGACTCGATCAACCTGCAACGAGGCCACCGCCTGCTCAGTGCCACCCTGGGGTGGTGCTCACAGGAGTCCCAGGAAGAGATGAGGATCTGACTCCATGTTTCAGAAGGCTGATTTATTATTTTATTATATACATGATATAAAAAATATAATATATTTATATTATATATTTACATATTATATATTATCTGTTTAAAGATATTAATATTAATATATAATAATATATATTATATATATTAATAATAATATTATTATTAGGGGATATATATATAAAGGGATCTGACTGCATGTTTCAGAAGGCTGATTTATTATTTTATTATATATATGATATTAAAAATATCACATATTATATATTTATATTAAATACATTATATATTTAAATATATTATTAATGTATATAATATATTATTAATAATATATAATAATAAAATACATAATTATATATAATATATAATGATATGTAGTGTATATTATATTATATTATATTATATTATATTATATTATATTATATTATAAAAAATATATACTAAAAGAATAGAAGAAAGGATTTTATCAGAAGGCTTGCAAGCAAAGGAAAAAAAAAATTTGAATGAATAACAAAAGCTCCTCTCAAAGAGTCTGAGCCAGCTGGACTGTGATTGGCCATTAATTAGAAACAACCACATGAGGCCAATCACAGATCCACCTGTTGAATTCCACAGCAGCAGATAATCATTGTTCACATTTGGTTCCTGAGGCCTCTCAGCTTCTCAGGAGAAACAATCCTAAGGAAAGGATTTTTCATAAAAGGTGTCTGTGACACCACCATCTGAGGGAGCCTCCAGCCGCTGCTGTGTCACCCTCCCCGGTGTCCCCTACCTGGTGAAGTAGGTGGTGGCATCAGCATCAGAGTCCTGCGGCCTCAGCGCGTCGTAGACGTACTTGAGGTCCTCGAGGTCGGAGAGCTCGGGGATGCCGCAGGACAGCATCTGGCAGGGAGGGCAGGGGTGAGCACAGGGGACAAAGGGACCCCCGTGCCACTCTGAGGGGAATTTTGTGCCCCCTCCCGGCTCTCACCAGCCCCAGCAGGTTGAGGAAGAGGTGGGTGTGCTTGCGGATCAGGTTGTAGGCCTGGCAGCACAGGTCCACGAAGTCGTGGAAGCGGCTGGAGGGTTTGTCCCCGCCGTTGATGACATACGCCATGTCCGAGGTGAACACAAACGGTGCACGGTCCCTGTGTCGAGGGACAGGAGGGACAAAGTGAGCTGGGGTGGGGGGCAGGATGAGGAGAGGGAGCAGTCACCCACTGCCAGGACATGGAGAGAAAGAGGTCACCTCCCACCAGGACATGGAGAGAAAGAGGTCACCTCCCACCAGGACATGGAGAGAAAGAGGTCACTGATCATCAGGATGAGGAGAGGGAGAGGTCACCCACCACAAGGACATGAAGGAGAGGACACCCACCACCAGGACATGAAAGAGAGGTCGCCCACCACCAGGACATGAAGAAGGAAAGGTCACCCACCACCAGGACATGAAGGAGAGGTCACCCACCACCAGGACATGAAGGAGAGGTCACCCACCACAAAGATATGAGGGAGAGGTCACCCATCACAAGGACATGAAGAAGGAAAGGTCGCCCACCACCAGGACATGGACAGGGAGCTTCCCCCTCAGCAGGGATGAGGGCAGGAGGTCCCAGGGGCCTCTCTCACCTCTTGATGTTGCCGAACATCTGGGCGTGGCCCAGGAACCGTCCGAAATCGATGTGGAACATGTGGCCCGTGGTCTTGAGCATGATGTTGTCATTGTGCCTGTCACAGATGCCCAGCACGTAGGTGGCCACGCAGCAGCCGGCGCAGGAGTAGATGAAGTTTTCCACGGCCTGTGAGGAAGGAAGGAAGGACGTGGAGAAAGGATGGAAGCAAGGGACTGGTCCCTGAGAATGGAGGACACGAAGAGCAGGGATTCTTCCTCACCTTCTCATACTCATCCTCCTCAGGGTTGTGTTTCTGCAGCCAGTCCGCCAGCGGCCGGTCCTTGAAGGAGCCGGTCACGCCGTGCTCCACCTGGATCTTCCGCAGGGTCTCGGCGTTGGGGATCATCTCCACCATGCCTGGCAGGTGGGACAGCAGGGTGAGACCCTTCAACCCCAAGAACCACGACCCAGACCCCCTCTGTCACCAACCCAACCGCTCCCCACCCGTCACCACTGTGTGACAGGGATGGGCTGGTGGGATCAGACCCCAGGATGTCCTGGGCCATCCCCAGCCCCACTGGGGACCCCTGGGGACACCCAAACTCCGTCTCACCTCGCCCACGGCCGGTGGAGAAGCAGCGGAAGATGACCATGCGCATGTCCAGCCCCTCCTGCACCCAGATCTTGTTCATGATGCGGATCATCTGCAGCGTCAGCATGTCCTGCCGCAGGTCATCGCCACACTGCCCGGGGCAAGAGCCACCAGAGCCATCAGGGTCAGTGGGGAGAACCATCAAGGCCACCAGAGCCAGGGGAGAATGATCAGAGCCAGGGGAGAACCATCAGGGCCAGGGTAGAGGTTTCAGGGCCACCAGAGCCATCAGAACCAAAGGAGAGCCATCAGGGCCAGGGGAAAACCATCAGGGCCAGGGGAGAACCATCAAGGCCACCAGAGCCACCAGAGCCAGGGGAGAACGATCAGAGCCAGGGGAGAATCATCAGGGCCAGGGAAGAGCCTTCAGGGCCACCACAGCCATCAGAGCCAAGGGAGAGCCAGCAGGGCCAGGGGAGAACCATCAAGACCAGGGGAGAATCATCAGGGCCACTAAAGCCACCAAAGCTATCAGAGCTAGGGGAGAACCATCAAGACCAGGGGAGACTCCTCAGGGCCACCAAAGCCACCACAGCTCTC
>JAWWLS010000122.1:3972839-3985419 GCA_035040975.1 Myioborus melanocephalus | reverse complement strand
CTGAATTTACAAACCAGCCTTGGAAACCCTTAGAAAATTCCCTGAATTTACAAACCAGCCTTGGAAACCCTTGGAAAATTCCCTGAATTTACAAACCAGCCTTGGAAACCCTTAGAAAATTCCCTGAATTTACAAACCAGCCTTGGAAACCCTTGGAAACTCCAGGCACTGGAGGGAGGGAGGGATATCCAAGGTGATCCTGGAATGCTCAGTTTGGGATCCCAGGCTGGAGCATGGGGAGGATGGATGCCACTTCTTGGGAATTCAGGAGCTGCAAACAGAATTCCAACCAGTCCTTTCTGCATTTTAAATCACTCCAAAAATCCCCTCAGGGCTGGCTGGGGAAGTGTTTGTGTTTCTGTGGTGAAATTTTAAATTAAACTCAGCCTGTCCCAGCACAGGGGCACTGGGATGTTCCTGACTTTTACAGGGATTTTTACCAGATGGGACATCCGAACCCCAGAGCTCTCCTCATGCAAGAAGTAAAAAATTCAGATTTCAGCCCATTATTTTTCTGTGCTGGTGTCTCTTACCCAATGACTTGGACTGTGCTTGGCTCTTGCAGACAGTGATTTGATAGAAAACCTCTCCAAAAACAAAAAGCCCAAGCTGGACCTGGTTTTTGAGGAATGGGATGTGGCTGGGCTGCCGTGGTGGTTTTTAGGGAATCTCAGAAGCAATTACAAATCCAGGAGTAACGGATCCACGGATATTCAGACTAACCAGGTGTGTAAAAGGGGCCTTGTGTCCTCTTTCTCCTCTTTTGGCTTCCAAGGAAATCAAATATTCTGGTTTTTTTCTCCCTTTTCCCTTCCCACTCTGGGATTTTCAGCCTTTTTCCCACTCTGGACCTTTCCCTTTGGGTGTTTGGTGAATTTTAGGGTTTTTAAATTGATCAAACTCTTTTTTCAAAGCCCTCAGAGGTGCCTGGATTTTAGGAGTTGCCCCTTTTTTTAATTGGGGTGAACATTGTGGGGTGGTGGTGAGCTGGAAAAGGTGGAAGTTGGGAAAAGGGAAAATGGTGAGGTGGAAATTGGGAAAAGGTTGGGAAAAGGGGAACTTGTGAGGTGCAGATTGGAAAAAGGGGAATCTGTGAGGTGAAAATTTTAAAAATGAAGGCTTGTGAAGTGGAAATTGGGAAAACAGGGGTCTGTGGGGTGGAAATTGGGAAAAGATTGGGAAAAGGGGAACTTGTGAGGTGGAAATTGGAAAAGGGGAGAACTTGAGAGGTGGAAATTGGAAAAAGAGGGGCCTGTGAGGTGGAAATTCGAAAAAAGGGGAATCTGTGAGGGGAAAATTTTAAAAATGGGAGCTTTTGAGATGTGAATTGGGAAAAGGAGGGCCTGTGAGGTGGAAATTGGAAGAAAGGGGAATCTGTGAGGGGAAAATTTTAAAAATGGAAGCCTGTGAGGGGGAAATCGAGAAAAACTGATTTGGTGAGGGGGAAATCGGGAAAAGAGGGAACTTATGAGGTGAAAATTAGGGAAAGGTTGCAGAAGAAGAGCCTGTTAGGTTGGAATTGGAAAAAAGGAAATCTGTGAGGTGAAAATTTTAAAAAATGGACAGCTGTGAAGTGGGAATTGGGGAAAGGGGAGCCTGTGAGAAAGTAATTGGAAAAAGAGAAGCCTTTGAGGTGGAAATTGGAGAAAGGGGAACTTGTGAGGTGGAAATTGAGAAAACCTGAGTTGGTGAGGGGGAAAGAGGGAACTTCTGAGGTAGAAATTGGAGAAAAGGGAATCTGTGAGGGGAAAATTTTAAAAATGAAAGCTTGTGAGGTAGAAATTGGGAAAATGGCAGCCTATGAGGTGGAAATTGGGAAAAAACTGAGTTGGTGAGGGGGAAGGAGGGAACTTGTGAGGTGGAAACTGGGGGAAGGTTGGGAAAGGGGGAGCCTGTGAGGGCGAAATTGGGGAAAGATGAACCTTTGAGGGGGGAATTGGAAAAAAGGGAATCTGTGAGGGGAAAATTTTAAGAATGGAAACCTGTGAGGTGGGAATTGAGGAAGAGCCTGTGAGGTGGGAATTGGAAAAAAGGGGGAATCTGTGAGGGGAAGATTTTAAAAATGGAGGCCTGTGAGGTGGAAATTGGGAAAAGTGGGGCCTGTGAGACAGAAATTTCCAAAAGGGGTGAGGTCTGAGGGCAGGGATGTGCCCAGGGATTTGGAGGTTGTTGGAGAGGAAAATTAAACAGTGCTGGATGTGGAGCTGCTCCTAAATGGTTTTTCCTGTTTTTTTTCTCCTCAGGACGTTGACACTGCCATAGTTTCAGACACCACTGATGACCTGTGGTTCCTCAACGAGTGTCCCCTGGACCAGGGCACTGCTGGGCTCAAGGTGGAAGTGCTGGACTGTGAGGAGGTCACAGAAGGTGACACCAAGGTACCTCTGGCACAGTTTTCTCTGTTTTAATTCATGCCATGCTGCCCTTGGAAAGGCTGGATCTCTTCCCATCCAGAGGCTAAATCCTGTTTAGAAAAGGCTGTCACCATTCCTCATGTGTTTGATGGTTTTCCTGCTTGGGTTTTGGTTTAAATTCAATTTTTCAAGGCATAAAATCAATTGGAAATGAATTAAACTTCTCGCAGTGACTTAAGTGGGTTTCTAAGCAATATCTGCAAGAGTTATAAATCAAAAATTATGGAATTAAGTTTAGAAAAGGCTTTTAAAAATTGAGTCCTGCTAAAGACTCAAAGAGGAGAATCTGATCATGGTAAACCAGCAGAAGTTACCAACATTTTGCAAAAGAAAAGCAGCAAAAACAGGTTTTAATTCACTTTTAGAAGTGATTTAATGAGCAGGGTGATGCTGTAATCCTTTAATGGGGGTGTGCAACACCAGGCAAAGGATAAACAGGGAATATTCCAACATTCCCACCCTCTGACAATGCTTTCCTGGAATTCCAGGTGCCTGAGGATGTGTGCTTGGATGAGCTGGAGGACTCCCAGTGCCTGAGTGATGACACGGACACAGAGGCTGCTTCTGAGGTGGGAATTCCTTGGGATCACCTGGGGCTGGAAGGGCTCATCCCACATCTGCTGCTCCTTTTGGGGTGGAAAAGCTGATTTTCGTGTGGGTTTCCAAAAAGAAAAAGTGGCTGGGTGAAGTTACGTTGATACCCAGGCATGGTTTAATAAGATTTTAATTCCATGTTGTCCTCTGGATGGAAATCTGGAGGATTGTCCTTGGAAGGGACTTAGAAATCTCAGGTAGCACTTTATAGTCACTCAAAAACTCAGAATTCTAGTGATTTTGAGCAGAATTTTAATGGTTTTTAGCAGAATTTTAATGGCTTTTAGCAGAATTTTCCAGACTGGAATAAATGGGGATATCCCTGACTTTGGACAGCTGAGTCCTGGCTCTGCACTTGTGCATCTCCTGCCCTTTTCTGTGAGGTAATTAATTAATTAATCCATTAATTGGGCAGATTCAAAGCTGGCAAGTGATGGGTGAGCCTGGAAAACAAATTCCTGCCAAATTCCAGGACCTGTCCCCTTGAATTTTGAGCAAAATATTGAAAATTCTTTTGAAATTAAATAAAAATAAGCTGCCCCAACTTGGATTCTTCCAGAGGGCTGGGAGAGAGGAAGGAGAGGAATTCATGAGGGACAGATCTGGAATGAATCAATCCCAAACCACAAAATGTTGATTTTCCAGCTTATAAATCACTCATAAATAAAATTTTTTTAACAAGTCTTCCTTGCTGCTTTTCCCACACAACTAAGACGAGGGATACCCAAAAACAAATTGATTTTTTTGCTGGAATTTTTGCCTTAAATCCCTCAGGATTGCTGGCAATGCTCCAAGTGCAGGAAATTCAACTCTCCGGGAAAAAGGTACTGCTTCCGCTGCTGGGCCCTGCGCAAGGACTGGTACAGAGACTGCCCCAAACTGCCCCATTCCCTGTCCCTCTCCAACATCAATTCCATGGAAAACCAGGAGCAGGATGAAGGGATGGACGTCCCAGACTGCAGGAGGACGATCTCAGCCCCGGCTGGCCAACCCAGACACGTTTTCCTGGGAGAAAACAAATCCCATCCAGGCGGCTCCATCGAGTCCTTGGATTTGGCACAGGAGGGGAAAAACGGGGATTTTGCCAAGCTGAAGAAAGAGGAGGAGATGGAATCTTTGGAGAGCATCAAAACCCTGCTGAATCCCTGCTTCCTGTGCCAGCACAGGCCTCGGGATGGGAATATTGTCCACGGGAGGACTGCTCACCTGGTGGCCTGCTTCAGGTGTGCCAGGATGCTGAAGAAGAAGAGATCGCCGTGTCCCGTGTGCAGGAAGGAGATCAAGATGGTCATCAGGATCTTCATGGGGTAGGGAGGATTTCTGCCCCTAAAGTAACCCCAAAATCTGGAATTTTTGCACTCAAACCTCCATTACAGCGTGTGCAGAAAGGAGATCATGATGGTCATCAGGATCTTCATAAAATAACCCCAAAATCTGGATTTTTGCACTCAAATCCCAACTTAAATGTGTGCGAGAAGGAGATCACGATGATCATCAGGATCTTCATAAAATAACCCCAAAATCTGGATTTTTGCACTCAAATCCTAATTTCAGTGTGTGCAGAAAGGAGATGATGATCATCAGGATCTTCATAAAGTAATCCCAAAATCTGGATTTTTGCACTCAGACAGACCTCCATTACACATGTGTAGAAAGGAGATCACGATGGTCATCAGGTTCTTTTTAAAATAACCCCAAAAGAGGATTTCTGCACTCAAATCCTAATTTCAGTGTGTGCAGAAAGGAGATCATGATGGCCGTCAGGATCTTCATAAAGTAACCCCAAAATCTGGATTTTTGCACTCAAATCCCAATTTCAGTGTGTGCAGAAAGGAGATCAGGATGGCCATCGGGATCTTCATGGCCTAGCAGGACCTTCTATTACTAAACCTAAAAAATAGGTTTTTTTGCACAAAAACCCCAATTCCAGAGCTCAGTCTGCAGGATCAAGATATCATCAGGATCTTTATGGAGATAGCAGGACCTTGTGCACCTAAAATAAACCCAAAATGAAGATTTTTGCACTCAAACCCCAATTCCAGAGCTCAGCCAGTGAAACCAAAGAGTACCAAGATTTAATCCCACCAAGAATCCTCTGCAGGATCCACTTTTCCATGGAAATCACCTCGAGATCAAAACCCCAGCTTGGAAATTTTCCCAATTTCTCATCTTCAGCCCCATTTTATCCCTCGGGATTCTTTCTCCTGACCAAGAACAGCAGATTTGGGAAAAAGTGAAACCTTTGGAATGTTTTGGGTTTTTTTTCCATAAATCCCAACTTGTGCAATTCCTTTGGAACTGAGAGTTAAAAACAGAAATAAATATTTATGGTGGGAGGCCAGGGGATTTGTTTTGGAGAGAAGAAGAAGAACTTTATTCCTAATTTTTTTATTGTTTAAGGTCAGCAGGGTGAAGAATTCCTTGCTCACAGATGGGAAATAAATCTAAGTTTTTAATCCACGCCTCTCAGGTCATAAATGAGATGGAATAATAATAATAATGTTATATTTTTCTTTCTTTTTGGGCTCCTTCATTTCTATTTCCTCACTTTTTTGTATATTTAAATCTATTCTGTGTCAGCTCTGTCCAGCAGGATTCAATTCCAGCAGCTCTGGGATATTTTGGGATGTTCCACCTGCCCTCACTTATTCCTCAGGCTAAAACAATCCTCATTTTTGAGTGATTTGAAAAGTGGCTTAAAAATTAAACACATTGTTTTGAGAGATGAAATAATTCATTTAAAGCCCCATTTGCACCCTTTCCAGGCAGATTTTTCCCCCTTTCCAAGCAATTTTTTTCCCATTTCCACTCAATTTTTTCCCATTTCCAGGCAAAATTGTTCCTCCTTTTCAGGCAGTTTCCCCTTTCCCAATACATTTTTTTCCTCTTTCCAGGCAGATTTTTTCCCTCTTTCCAGACAGATTTTTTTCCCCTTTCCAGGTGCACTTTTCCCCCTTTTTAGGAAATTTTTTCCCCTTTCCAGGCAGATTTTTTCCCCATCCAATGTCTGCAAAATCCCTTGGTGCTGGCAAGGATTTGTAAAAAAATCCAGTAAAGCCTCTGGATTTGAACCTTTGTTCTCCAGCCCATTCCCAATCCCATTTCCTCTGACATTCCCATGGGATCACCCACCCCACCCCACCCCGTGACAATTCCCAGTGCAGTTTTTCTCCCTTTTCCTGCTGTTTTTTGGGATCAGCGCTCCCGGAGAAGGCAGAGCTCACTAGAGGGCACCCACACCCAGCTGCTGCTGCTCTCCCTCCTTCCAGGATCCACATTCCCGGCTGGAAAAGCTGCTCAGGGACACCCCCACCATGGCTGGGGGTTGGTTTTCCTGATTTCCCAAACCCACAAATCCAAGTTTTCCCCGTCCCAAATCCCAACGATGCCCTTCGGACCCCTCCAGGTACATTTCAATATTCCCAGGTTTTGTTCCTTCTTCCTCCCCTCTTTTCTTTCTTTCTTTTTTTTTTCCTGATTTACCCTTTATCCACAAAAGTTTTGGGGTATTTTGGGATCCATCCAGCCCCACAGGGAAGTGTCACCATCACCATTTCCCATTCTTCTGTCCCAAATCCTCCCTTCCTGCTTCCCCCCAGGTGACAGCAGTGACAGAGCAGGGGGTGACACTTGGTTCGATGATCCCAACACACCAAAGAACCCCAAAAAATAACCCCAAACCCCACACGGATCCCAAAGGAAAAAAACTTCTTTTTTTGGGTTTTTTAAGTTTTTCTTGTATTTCCAAAGCAGGGACTGTCCAGCGAGGGAGGTGACACTGGGGTTGCTTTGTTTGATGATCCCAAGGCTCCAAAAAACCCCAAAAAAGAAACCCCAGACCCCACACAGATCCCAAAGGAAGAAGCTTCTTTCTTCTAGGGGTTTTTAGGGGTTTTTTGTATTTCCAAAGCGGGCACTGTCCAGCGAAGGAGGTGACACCTCTGGTGCCAGGGGGACGCAGGTTTGGGGTTCCTTTTATGGCTCTTCACCCACTCGGGGCATTGTCCCCAGGGCATTGTCTGTCCCCTCCCATCTTCCCAGCCGTATTTTTTTGGGATCCACGGCCAAATCCAGCCCTTCCACACAAATCCAGGACCACCAGAGGCTCCTCTCCCATGGATCCTGAGGCTCTTCAAAATCATGTCCACAAAATCCAATTTTTTCCCAGCATCTGTCTTTTTTTTTGGTAAAAAACCCTTTCCCCCCTCCCCACCCACCCCAAAACCCCATTGAATCCCCCAAAATCCATCCTCCCTCAGCACTCCAGGGGTGCTGCCTGCACCTCCACGGCCAGGAGGTGTCCCCGGGGCTGCACGGGATAAACCACGCGCACAGTGCCGGCCCCACGGAGCGATTCCCGCCGGGATCCGCCGCTCACCGCCACCCCCAGGAGCAGCAGGCACAGCAGCAGCGCCGTCACCAGTGTCCCCTGTCCCCACGGCATCCCCTGCCTGGCCTCTTTAGTCCTGGTGCTCACACAGGCCACCCTGACCGGCGATGCCACCAAGGTGACGTGCAGACACGCCCGGTACTCGGTGTCGGGGCGTAGCCGGGTGATGTTGAAGCTGTGGGTGCCCACCGGGATCCGCGCCGAGCCCAGCAGCGAGCCCAGCAGCGAGCTGGCCCAGGTGAGGTTGGACGAGACGGCGTTGAGGCACGGCCGCCAGGCCAGCAGGACGTGGTGGGGCTGGACATCCACCACCAGCAGCTCCAGCTCGGCCTGGCCCAGCGGGAAGGAGCGGTTGACCAGCACGCGGACGCCGCGGGTGTCGGCGCCCAGCAGGTTGTGAGCCACGCACGTGTAGAGCCCGGCCTCGCGCGCCACGATCCCGCGGATCTCCAGCGTCCCCTCCGAGTGCACCTTGAACTTCCCGTCGTCCCCGAACGGCAGCAGCTTCACCCCGGCCGGCGTCACCCAGTAAATCTCCGGCTCCGGCTCCGCCAGCGCCCGGCAGTGCAGGGCCACGTCGTCGCCCACCTCGGCCTCCAGGCGCGCCGGGATGCTGCGGGCGGAGATGAGCGGCAGGCACTGCTCCGTCATCTCCCGGAACGGGACGTCGCGGATGTGGCGGCGCTGCAGGTCGGGGGGCTCGGCGCAGAGCGTGGACTGGGGCTCGATGAAGCGCACGCGGGGCCGGGTGCTGTTGACCCAGCGGATGACGCAGTCGCAGCGCAGCGGGTTGCCGTGGATGCTGATCTCCTGCAGGTTGGGCAGCGACTCCACCGTCTGCCGGTGCAAGGCACTTAGGGCGTTGTTGTTGAGCATCAGCGTCTCCAGCTGCGGAAGGTGCTGGAAGGCCTTGGGGTGGATGAAGGACAGCTTGGGGTTGTTGGTGACGTCCAGCTTGGTCAGCTCGGGGAGGTTGATGAGGGCGAACTGGTCGATGGACACCAGCTCGTCCATGTTGTTGAGGCCCAGCTCCTTGAGGTGCAGCATGTTGGTGAAGTCGCTCTGCTTGACCCTCTGCAGCGGGTTCTTGTTCAGATCCAGGAATTTCAGGCCGGGCACCTGCTGCAGAGCCCTCTTGGGGACATCTGCCAGCTTGTTGTCATAGAAGGACAGGCTCTCCAGGCTCCTCAGCCCTTCCAGGGCGTAATCAGAGATCTCCCGCAGCTGCATCCCGGCCAGCACCAAACTCCTCAGGTTGCCCAGGGGCCGGAAATTCATATCCAGGATGGCGTCCACCTTGTTCCCCCCGACCATGAGGATCTCCAGGCTGGGCAGCATCTGGAACCAGCGGCTGTCCAGCGTCCTCAGCAGGTTGGAGTTGAGGTGGAGCCGCAGGAGGCTGCCCAGCCCGGCGAAGGCGCGGGGGGCGATGCTGCGGAGCCGGTTGTGGTTCAGGTAGAGCTCCTGAAGGTTCCCCAAGCCCGGGAAGCTGCTGTCGGGCAGATCAGAGAGCTGATTCTCCTCCAGGTGCAGGCTGAGCAGCTGGGGCATGTTCCTGAGCCCGAAATCCCAGACATCAGAGAAGCTGTTCTGCGACAGATCCAGCTCCGACAGGTTCCGCAGGTAGCCCAGCTCGCCCTGCTCCAGCCTGGCGATGTTGTTGCTCTGCAGCAGCAGGGTCTGGGTGCCCTCGGGCAGCTCCGGGGGCACCGAGGTGATGAAGAGGTCGTTGCAGTCCACCGTGGCCGCCTCGCGGTAGGCGGAGCGGGGCGTGTACCAGGGCCGGATCTGGCACACGCAGCGCGGGGGACACGCCACCCGCCAGGGCACCGTGGGCATGGCGCTGGCGGCCACCACGCACAGCAGCAGGCAGCTGGGCTGGAGGCCTCTCATTTTGGGCTGCAGAAGGTCACAGCGAGCATCCAGAGCTGGCCACGGGGAGGTGACAGCGGTGACGGCGAGGTGGGGACGGCGCCCGTGGGGGGAGATGCTCCATGCGAGCCCCTGGAAGGGTCGGCCCCTGCCTGGCGCCCCCGAAATGGGAGATCAAAGTGCTGGGGGTGCCTCAGTCAGAGCTGGGCCTCTTCTTCCTCCCCACAGGAGTCGTTCCCGTGCTTGGCTGCATCTTCTGGGCTCCTCCTCGAGGTCATTCCTGGGGAAACAGCAAAGTTGGGTTAATGGAGGGTTTGGGCTCGTGGGGAACAAGGGACAGGCTGGGGAGGTAAAAACCTGAGGATGGCACCCCCAGGACCCTGCCCAGGTCCTTCAGTGCCCTCAAAACTGCCTGACAAATCCATGAATTCAGTTTTATATCCGTGGCGTTCACTGTGCCCTCCCATCCCAGAGGATCTGGGTGGAATTTATCCCATAGAATCTGCCCAGGACCCTCCAAACAAATCCATGAGTTCTGCTTTATATCCATGATTGAACTGCGTCCTCCCATCCCACAGGATCTGGGTGGAATTATCCCATAGAATCTTCCCGAATCAAATCCATGAATTCCATTTTATATCCATGGCATTTTCTGTGCCCTCTCATCCCAGAAAACCAGGTGGAATTATCCCATGGAATCTGCCCAGGCTGAGCAGAGCCAGAGCTGCAAGAATTGGGAATAATTTTCCATGGGAATAATTATCCATGGGAATCATCTTCCTGCGGTCTCTGCTCCCTGCTCCTCATCCTCCCCAGCTCCAAATTCCCCCATCCAGGAGCTCCAGCCCCATTTGCATCCCCCAAACATCAGGAATGTTCTATGGGGTCCGGGATAGGTTTGAACCCCCAGCATCTCCTGCCCCTCTCCCAATCCAGCCTTTGATTCCATTATTTCCTCCAGCTCTCCCACCTCACGCTGACCCCAATCCAACCTTTTCTTCCCTTAAAAGCCTCTCACCTAGCAGGGGGAAAAACAGAAAAAACCAAAAAAAACCAACAAAAAAAAAACCATTAAAAGAGTGGGCAAAGCAAAGTTTCAGTTTTATCCCCACCGTGCTCTCCCTGGAAAGGGCTCCTGAGCTGAGTTTATTCCACATCAACTCCTCCCGCATCGATCCCCGCTCTTTTCCCTCCTTCCCCGCTGCTTTTAAAGCAGCTCCAGCAGAAGCAGCATGAAAGGAAAGGATGGATCCATCGATTCCCGCTGCCCTCTGATGGATCCACACCTTTCCTTTTAAGTGCTCCGGCGTTTGTGGGTCTGTAAAAGTCTCCAGCTGTTCAAATATCTCAGGAAGCTTTTCTACTTTAAATAAATATTACGGAGGAATTTGGGAGGTTTATTTGTTTTCTATGAGGTGTGAAGGAAAGGCTGGAGAAGGTGCCTGGTTCCAACTCTGGTTTTCCAGGGAAAACCCCTCCAGAACTGCTGGCTTTATCCATAATTGGATTTTATCCCGTTTTTCCCAGCACAGGGCAGGGTTGCAGGGAGAAATCTTGGATATGGGATAATCCAGGGGTTTGTGCAAGTCACAGGATGGGAACTTGTGGGAAAATGGTGGATTTGGGAAAACTTGGGACTAAAATTCACAGAAAGGAGCAAACTGGGAGGAAAGGAAGAGCTTTAGCAGTGGGTGATCCCTGCTGAGGGGGGAAAATCCTGGGAAAGGATGGGGCTGATCCCGCTCCGGCTGGGAAACAGCTCCTGGAATTCCTGCAGGGGTGGTGGCACCTCCAGCCTGGTGGGGACAGAGTGGCCTGTCTGCTGTCACTGCTGGTCCTGAGTGTGACATTCCCAAGGGATGCAGCTCCCAGGGCTTTGCTGGGGGAGATCTTGGAGCGAGCTGAGCTTCTCCAAGTTTTCCAGCTTCTCCATCTTTGGATTCCCTGGATTCCTCAGCTTCTCCATCTTCAACTTCCCCAGCTTCTCCATCTTTTCTGGATTCTCCGTATTTCCCCATTTTCTCCAGCTTCCTCAACTTTCCCAGCTTCTCCATATTTTCTGGATTCTCCATATTCCCCATCTTCTCCAGCTTCTTCAACTTCCCCAGCTTCTCCATCTTTTCTGGATTCTCCGTATTTCCCCATTTTCTCCAGCTTCCTCAACTTCCCCAGCTTCTCCATCTTTTCTGGATTCTCTGCATTTCCCATTTTCTCCAGCTTCTTCAACTTCCCCAGCTTCTCCATCTTTTCTGGATTCTCTGTATTTCCCATTTCCTCCAGCTTCCCCAGGTTCTCCATTTTCCCCAGCTTTCCCATCTTTCCTGACTTTTCCAGCTACTCCATCTTCCCCAGAATCTCCACATCAAGCAGGGACACTTCCCATGGTCCCAGGGTGTTCCAGCCTGGCCTGGGACACTCCCAGGGATGGAGCAGCCACGGATTCTCAGGGAATTCCATCCCAGCTCTTCCCAAGGATGGATTTCATCCCAAAATCCGACTGAAAAAAGGAACTGGGACTCCCCAGCATCTCCCAACTCTGAGCAAAGCCTGGAGTGGGAACGGTGTCTCCTTCCTGAGAGAATCTCCAGCTGGAACCTCAGCAGGGAAAATGAACGGAGAAAGGAAGGGAAGAAGGAGAAATGAAAAAAGAAATAAAAAGGATGAAGAAGAAATAAATACAGGGAAAGAGGAGAAATACTGGGATAAAGGAGAAATACAAGGAAAAACGAGAAATACAGTGGAAAAGGACAAATACGAGGAAAAAGGAGAAAATAAAGGAACGAAAGAGAAACGAAAGGATAAAAATGAGAAGTAAAGAAGGACAAAGGAGAAATGCAAAGGAAAATGAGAAATAAATAAAAGGATAAAGAAGAAATTAAGGGACAAAGATGAAATAAATAAAGGGACGAAGAAGAAATAAATAGAGGGTCAAAGAAGAAATAAATAGAGGGACAAAGAAGCGTTAAAAATAGCTTAGAAACTGTTATAAAATAGTTGATAATTGTTAAGCATGTACTGTTCGTTTTCTAACCTGTTTTTAACAGAAGAAATAAATAAAGGGGCAAAGAAGAAATAAATAAAGGGACAAAGAAGAAATAAATGAAGGGACAAAGAAGAAATAAATAGAGGGATAAAGAAGAAATAAATAGAGGGACAAAGAAGAAATAAATGGAGGGATAAAGAAGAAATAAATAGAGGGACAAAGAAGAAATAAATAGAGGGGCAAAGAAGCATTAAAAATAGCTTAGAAACTGTTATAAAATAGTTGATAATTGTTAAGCATGTACTGTTCGTTTTCTAACCTGTTTTT
>JAWWLS010000122.1:3950050-3965252 GCA_035040975.1 Myioborus melanocephalus | reverse complement strand
GGAATTCTGCTGGAAGACAGGGAATCTCACTGGAGAGCTGGGAATTCTGCTGAAGAACTGGAAATCTCACTGGAGAACTGGGAATCTGGCTGGAGAACAGAGAATCTCACTGGAGAACAGGGAATCTCACTTGAGAACCAGGAATCTCCCTGGAGAACTGGGAAATCTGCTGAAGAACTGGAAATCTCACTGGAGAATGGGGAATTCTGCTGGAAGACAGGGAATCTCACTGGAGAACTGGGAATCTGGCTGGAGAGCAGGGAATCTCACTGGAGAAGAGAGAATCCCACTGGAGAACTGGGAATTTCGCTCCTCCAGGCCTTTCCCACTTCCAGTTTTTTGTCTCTCCATCCATGGATGAATCTGCTCCTCCCGGAGGAAGGGAGGCAGGGATGGGGCAGCGATTCCAGGGAATTGCAGAGGTGGGAATGGGTGCTGGGGTGGGTCACAAAGATCAGGGAGACCCCCAGGGCTGTTCCCATGGAATTCCAGCTCAGGGTGGCACCTCTGGGAGCACCGTGGGATCAGAGCCTGGGAAGCCTCTCCCTGGTTTGCTCCTGGAGCATTCCGGCCTCCTTGGATGCCAGAAAGGCCTGGAATGACCAAAGCCCTTGGAATCACATCCCAGACGTGTCTGCAGGATCTGGGATTCTCCTGAGGGAGCCAATCCTGCCCTGGGGATCCCTGGATCCTGCAGCCTTCCGGGCCTCTGGAATTCCACAAGGACACAAGGTCCTGCTTCCAGGGAACAATGGATCAGGAATGGATTGGGAATGGATCAGGAATGGATTGGAAATGGATATGGGATGGATTGGGAATGGATTGGAAATGGATTGGGAATGGATCAGGAATGGGAATGGATCAGGCTTGAATTGAGAATGGATCTGACATGGATTGGAGATGGAGCAGGAATGGATTGGGAATGGATCAGGAATGGGAATGGTGGCCTCGGTGGCCCAGCTCTCAATTCCCAACAAATTCCAAGTCTGGAATCTCTGGCCGCAGGTCAGGGCGGAAAGGAGGGAAGCTCCAGCAGTAAAAAACAAAAAAACCCCAGGAAAATATCAAATCCAGGCTTTTCCAGCGGATCCAGCCCCGCCAAGGAAGGGGAACAACCCCCAGCATCCCAAAAAAAAAGCCGTGGATGGGCGCGGGTGCCAAGGAGTCATTAGGAATCCTAAGGAAAACCTGCGGTTGCCATGGCAACTGCCAGGCGCGGCTGCGGGGCTGCCTCGCCCCCTCCCCGGGCACGGAGCGGATCCGTGGGATGGAGGCGAATCCCTCTGGAGCCGGGGAGGGGATGGAGCAGCGCTGCTTTTATGGGATTTTGGGGGCTGAGCCTCTCCCGGCGCTCCCCGAGAGGGATTTTCCAGCGGGATGTGGATCCTGAGCATCCCCCCCGCCCTGCGCCCACCGGGTGGAAAATCCCTCCCTGATTCCCGGTAAATTCCATTTCCAGCTTGTCTGGAATGGAATCATCCCACTGAGAGCTGGGAGAGGAGGGAAAAGGGGATTAATCCATGGGGGAAAAACTGGGATGAGCCAGGATGAGCTCAAACACTGCCGGGTTTGGAGCTGGAGCAGGAAGGAAAAGCTTTGGAGAGCCAAGGAACATCCCAGCTCCTCATCCCCCTCATTCCCGTGGAAAAATCCCTCAGTTTCCAGGGATTCTGCAACAAGAAACAGGAAAACCTGGGAAATGCAGCAGGAAAAGCTGATCCCTGTCCCCATAGACTTTGAGGTGCTGATGGAACCAAATCCATTTCCCAAATCCTTCTCCCAGTCCATTTCCCAAATCCCTTTTCCAAATCCCTTTTCCAATCAATTTCCCAAATCCATGTCCCAAATCCATCTCCCAATCCATTTTCCCAATCCATTTCCCAAATCCATCTCCCAAATCCATTTTCCAACATGAGTGTGGGCACAGCAGGAGAAATTCCTGCTGTCCCATCTTTTCAGTGTCTTGGGAATTCCAGGAAAACTGGGAAAATCCATGCCCAAGCCAGGGAAGACAACCCTGCCCAAGGAAGCAGCACTTCCCAAGAGGATTTTACTGGGAAAAAAGGAGCCAAGGAATTGTTAAAGAGCCATAAAAACAGCTGGAAAATGCCCCTGAAATCCCTTTTTTAAAAACAAGAATTCCATGGAAAGGGAATTCCACAGTGGATGGAAATTCAGGGACCTGGAATTCTGAAGGGCTGACCCTGATCCTGCCTCCAAAGGGATGAATCCCACCAAACTCCAGGAATTCGGGAATGCCGGAGCTTCCCAGAGCCAGGATTGGGACAACCAATCCTGGGAGCTCGTGGGAGTTGGGAAAAGTGACTCAGAAATGGGACCAAGCTCAAAATTTTCCATGGGAATCCAAACATTCCTGGGGAAAACGGGCTCTGCAGGAATTTGTAAATCGGGATCAAAGTCTCCACCCCATTTCCTTTTTTTTTTGTGGGATTTCAAGGCGAGGGAGAGGCTTTGATGAGGCATCAAATGCTGCTTGGAGCAGCCAAAATATTCCTTGAAATGTTGGGATCATCCTGGAAAGGGCAACAGCCACACACTGGAAAAGCTTTGGAAGAGCTTCTCCTGGCACAAACCAAATTGTTGCATTTTTAAAAGGACCATAAATTGGAAAAATCCCCTTTTTTTCCAGGCAGGATTTGTATTTTTAATGCTTTTCCCCAGTCTTTATTCCCAAAGGTCCTGCTGGGAATCAGGGAAGCAGAGCTGCTTCTTTTCCTTCCTAAAAAAGATCTGGAGCTGGCTGCTCTGATCCTTTGGGAAAAGATGGCTAAGATGCAAAACCCCTTTTCCTGCTGATTCCAAATTCCTCATTTAAAATTCCTTATTAAAGCCTCTCTCTTCCCAAAAAACCCATTTTTTTCCCCAGCCTGGATTCTCCTCATTTTGGCCACCGGGAAGGACAAAGCACCGACCATCAGATTTCAGCTGACATTGATTATTTTTGTTAGGATCGTTCTAAATTCCATTAAAAATGGGATTTTTAACAGAGATTGGGAGACTCTGGAGCCTGGAGAGGGTTGGGAAGATCCAGGATCATTCCTGGAGGGAAAACCCAGCCTTAATTCCAAGCAGAGCTGGCGAATAACCGATCCCGAATAAATTTATCCCAAATAATTTATCCTGAATAATTTATGGATCCAGTCTGGGTGAGAAGAGCCCCAGACTTCAGTCCCAATTAAGGCCTTTGTGAATTGTCTGGGAACGGATCCCAATTTTTCCCATATTTATTTGTTACCCGGGATCGCGCTCCAAACGAAGCCGCCGCACAATTCCCGCTTTTCCCGAGTGTTTGCAAACAGCTCCCACTGCCAACATTTGGAGGGGGTTTTCCAGCCCCTATCCCACCTTGGAATCTGTGGGAATTTTCATGGGAATGATCCCCAAGAACTCCTGGCTGGATGGGGAGAGGACAGCAAAGTCTCCCGAGGCGGTTTTCCCAAAAAATCCTAAAATTCAGCTGCTGGATCCGCCTTTTCCAAAGCCTTCCATAAATAAATGGATGGCCTGGAATGCTGCTGGGAATTCCAGAGGCTGCCAGGGTCCTGCATAAATGGATGCTGGAGGTTGCCAGGTTTATCCAGGTTTATCCCCTGACTCAGGAGCAGTGATCCCGATCCCAAAATTCCACCCCAAAATCCAATGCGGGGCTTTATCCACAGGGAACGCCCCCAAATTTCAGGAGTTTTGGACTCATCCCATTTTTCTGCTTATCCCGGTGCCCTGGTGGGAAGCAGCAGCTGGGATTGGGATTCTCCTTCCTGAGCTGAGCTGGGAATTATTCCCTTGGGAATAATCCCATAAAATCATGGGGGAGAGAGAGATCCCAGCCCTCATTCCAGGGGCTGGAGCCTTGGGATTGGGAACAGACAGCAGGAACAGCTCCCTCATGTCCTGGAAAAGAGATTTGGGAGCAAAATGGGGGTGGTGACGAATTTTTGTGTCCTTTTGGGACATCAGGAATGTCATCCCATGGAATCTCCCAGGGAAGGGAAGAGACATTAATGACCAGGGGGATCCAGGAGGAAATCTGGGAATTAGGGGGCAGAGCCTCGTGTTTGGGGTTCACCTGCACAGGTGGAATTCCCAACATCCCCTGCACCAGCTCTGGGCATTCCCAGCATCCCCCCAGTCCCTGTCCTAGCCAGGAAATCCAGGATCACGGCCCTAAAAGTCAGGGAAGTGTTTTTCCAGCTGAAAGCAGGAGCAGGGATGACCCCTGGGCTTCAGGAGAAGGAGCCATGGCTGGGCAGGGCGGCGGGAGCGCTGCTCCACCTCTGGGTTCGGAATTCCGTGGGAATCCGAGATTCCATGGGAATGGGAATGGCTCCTCTGAACCCCCGAGGGGACAATTCCAGCTCAGCGCCCGCGGTTTTGGGAAAAGCGAATTCCTGCAGCACCACTGAGCATGGATGGGGTCGGGATGGGGTTGGATCGGGGTCCTGCAGAATTCCCGGCCCTTTTCCCTGTGCCAGAGGAATCCCACGGGCTCTGCCGGGGCTCTGGGCACAGCTCAGCTCCCGGTTTTCCTGTGTGGGTGAGAAGAGAGATCCCAGCTAAAGGGAAGGGTTGGGAATGGGAGGAGAGGTCCCATCCAAAGAAATGGGTTGGGAACGGGAAGAGAGATCCCATCCAAAGAAAAAGGTTGGGAATGGGAGATCCCAGCTAAAGGGAAGGGTTGGGAATGGGAAGAGAGACCCCAGTCAAAGGGAAGGGTTGGGAATGGGAAGAGAGATCCCAGCCAAAGGGAAGGGTTGGGAATGGGAAGAGAGATCCCAGCCAAAGAGAAGGGTTGGGAATGGGAGTGGGAAGAGAGATTTCAGACAAAGGGAAAGGCTGGGAATGGGAAGAGAGATCCAAAAGTAAGGATTGGGAATGGGAGGAGAGACCCCAGCCAAAGAAAAGGGTTGGGAGCAGCCGAGGAGCAGAGGCCAAGCCCGGCCCTCAGATCCTGATCCCGCTCTGCCACTTCCAGCGGTGCCAGCAGGTGACAAAGCCGCTCCCACTGCCCGCAGAGGGGACACAGAGAGCCGGGAATGCCAGGAGAAGCCTCAGCAGGGCGGGATCAGCATCCTCCGGCACAGGGAGCCGGGGCTGGAGCCGGGAGATGCTGCCCCATGTCCCTGGAGTGACCTGCGGGACATCCCAGGACACTCCCCAGGACAGGGAATCTCGTCCTGAGCCACCGCAGGCTGGGCATGAGGGGGACAGGGATGAGCCATTCCCATCCCAGCTTTTCCAGGGGCTCTGCCCTCGCCCAGGCTGCAGGATCGGGGCTCTGGGAAAGGCAGGGCTGGGTCCTGGCTCGGCATCAGCGAGGAGGGGACAGGGAAAGGACACACAGGGGACACGGGAGGGGACAGAGGTGACACCCGCGCGTGGCTCCGGAGCTGTCACAGCCTCGGCACATCCAGGCTGGAGGAAGCGGATCCCGATGGCAGCGCCCACCTGCAGCTCCAGCCACAGCATCCCCGGGAACGCCGCTCCCGGGGCTCCTCCCGGCCCCCCGCGCCCCTCCGGGCTCCCACCGGGACCGACCCTGCGTGTCCAGAGCTTCTCCCGCTCCTCCTGGAGCCTCCAATCCCTTTCTCCAGGCTCTGGGAGAAGCCAGGGCAGGGCTGAGAGCCGGGAGAGGCGAGGGCAGCGCTGGCTCAGCCACACACGGGGTCCCTGCCGGCCCCGAGCCCTTTCCCGGAGCGGCTCCCGGGGTGATCCCCGGGGCTCTCCGGGCTGGGCTGGGCACGGACCCGGGCAGGGCTGGGCACGGACCCGGGCTGGACTGGGCTGGGCACGGACCCGGGCAGCGCTGGGCACGGCTCCGGGATCGGCTGGGCACGGCCCCGAGCAGGGCTGGGCTGGGCACGGCTCCGGGCAGGGCTGGGCACGGACCCGGGCAGCGCTGGGCACGGCTCCGGGCAGGGCTGGGCGCTGGCACAGGGACCCGGGCAGGGCTGGGCGCTGGCACAGGGACCCGGGCACTGCGGGCGGGTGCAGCCGCGGCGGGGAGGGGCAGGGCTGGGCAGCTGGGGGAGGTAAACACGGCACCGGCATAGAAAGCAGGAAAACGACATCAAAATGACACCAGAATGACACCAAAATGACACCAAAATGACTGTTCCCGACGCGTCCTTTGCCATCACCTTTGTTGTCCCCCCCTCCTCGGCCGGCTGTCCCCTCCCTGGGGTGGCCGAGCAGGTGAGGGAGGGCAGGCCAAGCGCCCCAAGGACCGCGTTGTTCCTCTATTTCACACCCAACGTCCCCTCCCGTCACATTTTCCGCGTCGCTCGGCCACCGAGGGGTTAATGGTCGGGAAGCGCCGCTCCCGCCTGGATCGCATCCTGCCGGCATCCCTGGATCGCAGCCCCGCCGGCGGCTCCGTGACCAGCGCATCGCCCCCGGCCCCGCCGCCCGATCCCACCCGCGCCGGGCCGCGGATCCGCTGGATCCCGGAGGAGTTTCCAGGAGCGGGAATGCAGCTCCCTCCCTCCCCGCGGTACCTGGGAGCCATCCCTGCCTTCCTCCCGTCCCTACATCCCCTCCCGGAGCGCCGCTCTCCATCCATTCCCTGGTTTTTTTCCCTGGTTTTTTTTTTCCCCCACACCCCGTTTATTTCCAAACGCACCATTTCTCCTCAAATCCAGCATCGAGCAGGGAAAGCAAAGCTCTGGAATGGCAAAAAAACAACCCCGAGCGAGCTGGAGGCGCCGGCTCGGTGCTGCTGCAGAGCGCAGGAGCCCCCCCAAAGTCACCCCCGGCCCAAAAACCCCCAAACCACGGCGGTGGCCCCCAACTCACCCTCCGAGGCTGTCCCCGTCCCCCGGCGCCGCTGTCACCGCCTGCCACCCCCCGCCACAGCTGCCCGCACACCTGGCAGACAAAAGGCCGGGTGGCTCCGGAGCTGTCACCGCCGGCGGGGTCTGTCCTTGTCGCTGAGGACGGGGACAGGGCCGGCAGGACCCTCCGGCCACGCTGACCCTCAGGGCTGGAGGCGGCGGGGAGAGCTCCTCACCCTTCGCTCGCCCGGCGCCTTCGCAGCCGCACAGTCCCCGCTCCCCCTCCTCCTCTTCCTCCTCCTCCTCCTCCTCCTCCCTCTCCTCCCTTCTCCCCTCCCTCCCTCCCTCCCCAATCCTCCTCCTCCTCCTCACTCCAGCCTCGTCGCCACGACGTGCCACCCACCCCAGGCAGCTCCTGCCTTAACCCCTGCGGCTCTGGCCTCTCCCGGAGGATGATCCCGAGGGATGAAGGCTCTCCCGAGGATGCTGAACCGGCCCTCGGCATCCGCAGCGCTCCCGCTGCGCCACCGCCGTCCCCTCCCCGCACACGGGGGTCGCCCAGCCCGGGGGCTGCGGGGGTGGCTGGGAGGGGAAGGGGACACTCGGTGGATTTGGGATTTGTGTCCCAAATCTCCTCCTGCCCACCGGAATTTCTCGGCATTTCCGAAGATGACCCCGCCAGCCCCGTGTCCCTCCCCGAGGGGACAGCGCGGCCACCCCGCCGGGTTCCCCGGCTCTGTCCCCAAACAGGGCGCGCTGCCAGGGGCTCGTTTTCCCCAAAAAAGGATGTTCAGGGACTCTTAATTTTGCGAAAAACTGGGGAAAATCTGCCTTTTGCCCAGGAGAGAGCTGGGGTCCCAGAGAGTGACACAGACCCCACCCACGGTGACACCCAGCGTGACACGGGGACAAGGACCTGTCACCGTCAGCTGTGGGGCTGGGACAAGGGCAGGATTTGGGGTGAGGGCAGCAGGGCACCCCCAGCTTTATTTTTGCATCCCAGAAAAGCCTTTCCCATCCCCGGGGAGGGACAGAGGGCCCCGGGAGGGGGACGGTGACAGCGGCCATCGAGTCCCCGTTCCACGCTCGGTTTGGCGAGAGGAGCCGGGGCTTGGCTCCTTCCCAGGGCCACCGCCCGGGGCTGGGGCTGGAGCGGGGCTGGGGGCTGGATTAGGGTTGGAATTCGTGGCTGGAGCGTGGTTGGAGTGGGGCTGGGGGTTGGATCAAAGTTGGAGCTCCGGGCTGGAATTCGGGGCTGGAGCGGGGCTGGAGGCTGAATTAGGGTTGGAACTCGGGGCTGGAGCTCGGGGCAGGAATTCGGGGCTGGAGTGGGACTGGAGTGGGACTGGGGATGAATCAGGGTTGGAATTCGCGACTGGAGCGTGGTTGGAGTGGGGCTGGAGGCTGGATCAGGACTGGAACTCGGGGCTGGAACTCGGGGCAGGAATTCGGGGCTGGAACGGGGCTGGGGGCTGGATTAGGGTTGGAATTTGGGGCTGGAGAGTGGTTGGAGCGGGGCTGGGGGCTGAATTAGGATGGGTACTCGGGGCTGGAGCTCCGGGCTGGCATTCAGGACTGGAGCTCGGGGCTGGGGGCTGGATCAGGGCTGGAACTCGGGGCTGGAGCTCGGGGCTGGAGCGGGGCCGCGCACACGCCGAGCAGAGCTCGCAGAGAGCTCGGAGTGACCTGATTTAATTGGCAGCGCTTCAATGGCATCGAGTCCCTGCCCGCCCCCCCCTCGGCAGAGCCCTTCTGCAGGCGCCTAAAGGGAGCTGGGCTCGGCTTTAGCGTCACTAAAGCCGGGCTTTGCTTTAGAGCGTCCCCGGGGTCAGGGGGGCTCAGCTGCGCCGGCCCCTCCAGGAATCTCCAACAGCAAAAGGAAAAACCGGAGCTGGGTCATGGGAGGAAATTCCCATTTATTTTTCCCAAATCCAATGATTATCCTGTGGAAACCGCTGAGGAGCTCCGGGTGGGCTGGGAAATCCCTTCCAGGGGGATTTGGAGGGCTGGAAAAACCTTTCCAGGGGGATTTGGAGTGCTGGGAAAACCTTTCCAGGGGGATTTGGAGGGTTAGAAAAACCTTTCCAGTGGGATTTTTGAGTGCTGGGAAAGCCCTTCCAGGTGGATTTTGTGCCCGTGCCCACTGCCAGGGCTGGGGGCACCTGGAGCAGGAGTTGGTTTGCAGCCCCCTGTGCTGTGGGGCTGGCAGGGAAACGCCCCTTGGAATTTCCCAAATCCCTGTGGCACTCCTGGAAAAGCCCCTCCAGGCGGATTTTGAACGCTCCAGGCATTCCCGGGGGATGGAGAAGCCGCTCCCAGGTGTCTCCCGGAGCCCTGCCCGTGCCCCATCCGGCCTCGCCCGGCTCCTGCCGCGCTGCTGCAGAGGCTGAGTAATTCCTGAGGCTCCCGAGATGCTCCTCAGGCTGCCGAGCACATCCCGATCCAGGTTTTAATTGCGTGGGATTGCAGCCGAGATGGCTCTGATTTATCCTCCCTGCTGCGCCAGCACTTCTCCCCCGGCCGGCTCCAGGATCCACCTGGAGAATATTCCCTGGGAAAAGGTTAAAAATGTTCCTTAAAACCAGGAAAAAATAAAATCTCCGAGTCTGGAGTGGGGTTTTCCCTCTCACGCTTGTGGCGTTGTGAGATTCCCGTTCTTTTATCCCTTAGGACTCGAGGTGATCTTCTGGGGGAGCTGCTCTGAGGAATTTTCCTGGAGAACCACGGGATTTAAGGGGTTAAGCCAGGCTCAGCCAAGCTCAGCTCTACCAGACCTGGATGAACAAAGGGCTCCAGCACCTTTTATTCCCTTCTGGATCAGGAAAACCCCATGGATGGAGGACCCCTGCAGGCATCCCAAATCCCATTTTTAACTCTGCTCCCCCATCCCGAATTTAATTCCCATAAATTTGGGGTGAGCCAAGGTCACCCCTGCGGCAGGGATGGGAATGGGATCCCATCCCCTTTCCCAAACTGGAGGCGAATTCCCAAATCCAGAGCCCCGAATTCAGGGCTGTCCCTCTCCCTTCCCACATTCCAAGAATTCCCCACCTTTTTTCCCTTTCCCAAATCCCATTTTTAACTCTGTTCCCCCATCCCAAATTTAATTCCCATAAAATTGGGGTGAGGCAAGGTCACCCCTGTGGCAGGGGTGGGAATGGGATCCCGTCCCCTTTCCCAAGCTGGAGGTGAATTCCCAAATCCTGTCCCTCTCCCTTCCCATATTCCAAGAATTCCCCACCTTTTTTCCCTTTCCCAAATCCCATTTTTGCTCTGTCCCCAGTCCCAAATCACAGCAGCCTCCCCAAATTCCCACCTCCTGCTTCTTCCCACTGAGACATCCTGGAATCCTCTGGAATTTCCATGATCCAGGGTGGGAAATATTCCTCTTCTCCCTTTATTCCCTGCACTTTGGGGCTGCTTTATGGCTGCCATAAAAGCTGCCCATAAATCAGGCCCGATCCCATAAAAACCAGGAATAACGGGAATTAGGGCCCAGATGGGAGCGGCTCCCTCTGCCAACACTGGGAATGTTCTGGGATTTGTCCTTTCCTCATTCCCAGACATCTTCAGGCCCACCTTGGGAAGCAATTCCAGGGTGAACACACCTGGTAGGGTCTCCCTTTTATGGGGTTTTCTATGGAAAACATGGGATTTTTTTATGGATAATATGGGGGGTTCTTTTTATGGGTAATGAGAATTTTTTTATGGATAACATGGGATTTTTTAATGGAAAACATGGGATTTTTTTAATGGATAGCATGGGGTGGCTTCTTGTGGATAATATGGGATTTTTTAAATGGATAAGATGGGATTTTTTAATGGATAACATGGGATCTTTTATGGATAACATGGGGGGATTTTTTATGTATAATATGGGAATTTTTAATGGAAAACATGGGATTTTTTTATGGATAGATGGGGTGGCTTCTTATGGATAACATGGGATTATTTTATGGATAACATGGGGGTTTTTTATGGATATTGAGGGTTTTTATGGATAATGAGAATTTTTTATGGGTAACATGGGATTTTTAATTGAAAACATGGGAATTTTTTATAGATAACATGGAGGGATTTTATGGATAATATGGGGATTTTTTGGGATAACATAGGGTTTTTTATGGATAACATGGGGTTTTTTTGGATAACATGGGGGTATTTATGGATAACATGGCATTTTTTTATGGATAAGATGGGGTTTTTTATGGATAATGAGATTTTTTTATGGATAACATGGGATTTTTTAATGGAAAACATGGGATTGTTTTATAGACAACATGGGGGGGTTATGGATAATGAGATTTTTTTTATGGATAACATTGGATTGTATTTATGGATAATGAAGGATTTTTATGGACAACATGGGAGGGTTTATGGAAAATGTGGAGGGATTTTTGATGGATAACGGGGGGGAATTTTTAATGGATAACATGGGGGGTTTTATGGATAAAGTGGGGATTTATATGGATAACGTGGGGGATTTTATTTAATGGACAATGTGGAGTGTCACTGTCACAGGGGCCATGGGATGTCACCAGCATGGGAGTGTCACTGTCACCATCATGGGAGTGTCACCATTACAGGGGACAGTGGTGTGTCACTGTCACGGGGGTGTCACTGTCACAGGGGACAATGGGGTGTCACTGTCACCATCACACCAGTATCACTGTCACAGGGGCCATGGGATGTCACCAGCATGGGGATGTCACTGTCACCGTCACAAGGGTGTCACTGTCACAGGGGACAATGGGGTGTCACCATCACAGAGGACAATGGGGTGTCACTGTCACCATCACACAGGTATCACTGTCACAGGGGTCATGGGATGTCACCAGCATGGGGATGTCACTGTCACCATCATGGGGGTGTCACTATTACAGGGGACAGTGGGGTGTCACTGTCACCATCATGGGGGACAATGGGGTGTCACTGTCACCATGACAGGGGTGTCACTGTCACAGGGGCCATGAGATGTCACTATCATGGGGATGCCACTGTCACCATTATGGGGGTGTCACTGTCACCACCACGGAGTTGTCACTATCACAGAGGACAATGGGGTGTCACCATCACGGGGGTGTCACTGTCACAGGGGCCATGAGATGTCACCATCATGGGGGTGTCACTGTCACCATCACACAGGTATCACTGTCACAGGGGCCATGGGATGTCACTATCATGGGGATGTCACTGTCACCATCACGGGGGTGTCACTGTCACCACCACGGAGTTGTCACTATCACAGAGGACAATGGGGTGTCACCATCACGGGGGTGTCACTGTCACAGGGGCCATGAGATGTCACCATCATGGGGGTGTCACTGTCACCATCACGGGGGTGTCACTGTCACCATCACGGGGGTGTCACTGTCACCATCACGAGGATGTCACTGTCACCATCACAGGGATGTCACTGTCACCATCACGGGGGTGTCACTGTCACCATCACGGGGGTGTCACCGCCCCAGGGACCCCCTCACCCCAGCCCTGTTTTTCCTCCCTTCCCCCCGGGCTCTGCTTGGGGACATTTTTCCCACTGGGGACATTCCGGGTGGGCGGCAGAGCCCGCGCTGGCGGCGCCACCGTTCCCATGGCAACGGGAGCCACCTCTTCCCTCCCTCCGGGACACACCTGAGTGTCACAAACCGGGTGGGATTTGGGAAGGAATTCCTCCCTGCGGAGGGGCTGGGATGGAATTCCCAGAGGACCCGGGGCTGCTCCATCCCTGGGAGTGTCCAAGGCCAGGCTGGAAAAACCTGGGATGGTGGAAATGTCCCTGCCCATGGAATGGGAATCGTTGAAAATCCTAAACTTGGAATTTTAGGCCCCTTCCAGTCCAACCCATTCCCATTCTCGGAGCTTCCTCCCTCTCCTTTTCCCAGCCCTTCCCATGATCCCGGAGCTCCAGGCTCCTCTGGCTCCTCACAAACCCTCGCTGGAGGCTGGACGGGGATGAAATCCCAGCTAAACCAGGCCAAAACTGTGTTTACAAACCCCCAAATTTATTTATTTCTCCTCACTCACATTCCCTGGCTCTGCTCTTCCCATCCTGGCACTGCCCCAGCTCACCAGGGAATGGCTCATGACTGGGATTTCCAGAAAAATAATGGGAGAAAACCCCAGGATCTGATTCTGGGGGGGCACTGAAATGTTTTTCTGCAGTTTTGGCACATCCTGGAGGGGCTGATGAGGCTCAGACTGGGCAGGACGAGGTTTTGCTCCCAGTTTGTCCCAGTTCCCATCAGGCGAGCCCTGGAAAGGCAGTGGGAGATTGGGAATGCTCCTGGCTGGAAAAGGAGGAGGAGGAGGAGGAGGAGGAGGAAGAGGAGGAGGAGGCCTGCGGGGTTGCCATGGCGATTGAGCATCTCCAAATCCTCAGGATTATTTATCCCCGGGTTTGTTTAGGCTGAGGGAAAGCCTTGAGGGTGGGAAGAGGGTTGGGGTGTGAGGAAGAGGAGTGTGGGAGTCCAGGAATGCTGATCCTGGAGGAGAAATCCTAAAATTCCAGCTCTGGGGCCCAGCTCCACCTCTGGAGCAGCAAAAAATGGGGAGTTTGGGATGGTTTATGGGGCGTTTTCCCTCTCAGGGATCCTGTGATCCCAAATCTGCCCCGGATTTCCAATATGGGACCTGGCCCATGGAATCCAGGCTTTATTGGGAATAATTTGGGTGTGTGGATGGATTTGGATCAGGCCCTGGTGCTGGATGCTGGGAACGCTTTCCAAAGCCTTTTCCCAAATTCCAGAGGAGCTGGATGGAGTGATCCTCTGGTTTCTGGGATTAAACATCACCTCCCTCAGTCCCCTCCTGGAGCACTGGAGCATCTCAGGCACTTCCAGCTGTGTCCAGCTGCAAATCCCCTCGGGAAGAACCACCCTGTGTCCCTTCCTCGGGGCTCAGCCCCCTGGGCCAGGATGGTGACATTCCAGGAATTCTTCCAGGGTGCTCCTTCCAGATGTGTCCCTGCACATCTGCTGCCACTCCCAAGAAAACCGGGACCCTTGGGGGTGTCTGGAGCTGGAATTTTGGGATAAAACAGGAGAAATTCACCACGAGAACCAGGAACATCCCAGTGTTTGCCATATCCCTCCTTTCCACGGGATCCGTAATTGCTCCTAAACCTCATCTCCAATTCCTTTTGATGCCTCCAGTGTCCCCGTTATGTAAATCCCAGCGTGGGAATGCCGTGGGTTTTATGGATGAGGAGTTTGTGCAGCTGAGAGGGGACACCTTGGATCGTCACATCAAAGGACGAGGGAAAATGACCCCGGGAAATCGGGAGCCCTGTGGAAAAATCGATTCCGTTTGATTTTGCTAACAGAGGTCAGCGGGGAGTGGGGAGGAGGCTGGAATTGGGGAAAGAAATCCCGTTATTCTGGGAATGCTTGCAGAGGAGGAAAGGAGGGGAAAGGAAAGGGAAAGGGGAAAGGGAAAAGGGAAACAAAGGGGGAAAGGAAAACAGAAAAGGGAAAAGGAAGGAGAGGAGAAAAGGAGGAAAAAAGGGAAAAAGAAAGGGAAAAAGGGAAAAAAAGGGAAAACAGAAAAGGGGAAAAGGAAGGAAAGGGAAGAAAGGGGAAAACTGGGAAAAATTGGGGAAAAATTGGGGAAAATTTGGGGAAAAATTTGGGAAAAATGAGAAAAAATTGGGGAAAAATGAGGAAAAATTGGGGAAAAATTGGGGAAAAATTGGGGGAAAACTGGGAAAAATTGGGGAAAAATGGGGAAAATTGGGGAAAAATTGGGGGAAATGGGGGGAAAATGGGGAAAATTGGGAAATTTGAGAGAAAATGGGGAAAATGGGGGGAAACCAGGAAAAACTGAGATAAGCAACCTGACACACCTGTACAGGTGAGCTATAGGGATCTATGTGTACCTGACACACCTGAACAGGTAAACTATTGACACCTGACACACCTGTACAGCGATCTCTCCATACCTGGCACACCTGTACAGGTGAGCTATAGGGATCTATGTGTACCTGACACACCTGTACAGGTAAACTATTGACACCTGGCACACCTGTACAGCGATCTCTCCATACCTGACACACCTGTACAGGTGAGCTATAGGGATCTATGTGTACCTGACACACCTGTACAGGTAAACTATGGACACCTGGCACACCTGTACAGCGATCTCTCCATACCTGGCACACCTGTACAGGTGAGCTACAGAGTTCTGTAATGATCTCTCATTACCTGTCACACCTGCACAGGTGTGCTCTCTCACCTTGTCCTCGTGCAGCGCCAGGTGATGCACACCTTTACAGGTGATCTATAGGAGTCTATAACACCCCTGCACAAGTGATCTATAGGGCTCTATCAGTACCTGGCACACCTGTCCAGGTGTGATCTCACCTTGTCCTCGTGCAGCGCCAGGTGATGCACACACCTGTCACACCTGTAGAG
>JAWWLS010000122.1:3939646-3949950 GCA_035040975.1 Myioborus melanocephalus | reverse complement strand
TCTCAGAATTTTCCACTGCAAGAAAACTGAAAACCAACTTCTAGCTTAAACTGTAATGTACTAACTTTTAGTGATTGAAAATAATAGCATAAATATGGTAATTATAGTAGTTATGATAAGCTATAGATAAAATTTAAGGTATAGATTGCATCTTACTGTATTAAGATGCTCAGCAAAGAAAAGTATATAATGCAATGTAACCAAAATCAAAGGGTCTCCAGGCCTACCTGCAGCTGGAGCTGTCAGCTGTAGGCAAAGGCTCTGTCACCCACAACCCTGGACTGCTGTAATGTCTTGAATGCATTAAACTGCATTTTGAAGAGCCCCCGGAGCCCCACATCCCTGATTTAGGCTGTTACAGTGATGCCCAATGTGAGGCACCATTAGTAAGAGCCTGAATAAGGGGTGCAGGTCTCCAGGTTTGTCTGCAGCTGGAACTGACAGTTGCAGGCACAGGCTCTGTCACCCACAACCCTAGACTGCTGGAACATCTTGGATGCAATAAATTGCATGTTGAAGAGTCGCCTGGAGTCCTGTGTCTCTCATTCAGGCTCTTACACATTACACCATCCCATCCCATCCCATCCCATCCTGTAGGAAACACATTCTGTACTGTTCTTGGGAGCCAGCAAAGGCTTCCTGAAGATAAGAGAAAGCCCCGTATCTCTCCTGAGGAAGACACCAAGGTTGTCACCATGGAGACGTGATGAAGGAGAGAAAGTTAAAAGATAAGGACTCTAGCTGGCTCACAGAATGATGTGGCTCCTTGGTCACCCACTGAGAACTTTGTTTCTTTCCAATAACCAATGGGCAGTGAATGTGTATGTTAAGTGTATGCAAATATCTTGAAAAAGTATAAAAGCAACATGTTGCTATAGTAAATCTCTCTTGCACCCTTCTGATGGAGTCATGGTACTTTGCGCTGTGTTGTGCTCTATAATGACACCATCCAATCCTGTCTCATCCCATCCCATCCCATCCCATCCCATCCCATCCCATCCCATCCCATCCCATCCCATGGATCCCATCCCATCCCATGGATCCCATCCCATCCCATGGATCCCATCCCATCCCATCCCGAGGTGCTTTTGGACACAGCACCACCAGAACCGGGCACGGGACAGGTTTTTCCCCAAAGCCCCACGTGCAGGATCCAGCAGGATCCTCCCTCCACCCCTTTTCCAGGCGCTGCCGCATTCCCACATCCCCAGGAGCTCCTGCTGGGAGCCCACGGAGGGCGAGGCTGGCGCTGCTCCTCCAGTCCCCGGCGTTGACATTCCCGGGAAGAGCGGGAGAGCACGAATCCCCCAGAATAGATCCCGCGGCTCCGGCTAAATTTAGCATTCCATGTTCTCCTCGGGATGGACTCGGCTCCGGCAATTAACTAATGATGGGGATGATTAAGGATCGCTCCCGCGCTCCGCATCCCGAGCCTCTCTCCCACTCCTTCCCTTGAATAATAATAATTCCTGGATTTTGTAACACCGGCAGAGCATTCCCAGGAAAGCCGGAGGTGAAAGGGAAATGAGCTGTAAATGGAGCAGGGAGAGGGATAAATCCCAAATCCCCGGTTTGCTTATCCCAAATCCGGGATGGGGTTGGCATCCTGGCTGGGATCATCCTGAGGTCTCAGGGGAGAGGGGACAGCTCTGGAATGGGATGGAAGCACGGGAATGTTGCTGCTGGAACTGGGATGCATCCAGGCTCCTTTCCTGGCTGGAATGGCTTTATCCTGGGATGGGTTGGGCAGGAAGGATCCCAAAATCTCATCCTATTCCTCCCCCAACACCTCCCACTGTCCCAGGCTGCTCCAAGCTCTGTCCAACCTGGCCTTGGACATTCCAGGGATCCAGGGGCAGCCACAGCTCCTCAGGAAATTCCATCCCAGCCTCTCACAGCCTGGAATTCTTTCCCAATATCCCATCTATCCCATCCCTCTGGCAGTAGGAAGCCATTCCCTGTGTCCAGGCACTCCAGCTCCTGGTGAATATTCCCTTTCCAGATTCCAGGAATTATCCTGGCCGGTGACCCCAGCAGGACCACAGCAGATCCATCTCACACCATTTCCCACGGGATTTTCCTGTCCTTGCCCGGTATTCCCAACACAGCAGCAGATCCATTGCCTCTGGAGACTCATTCCTGCTGATCCATGTCCTGTCCGTGCCTAACCAGATGCTAATTTATTAATTAAATGCTGTGGTTAATGACAGGGTGAGGATTAATGAGGGCAAATCCTGCAGAAGAGACAGCTCCGTGCATCCAACGCCACCCTGGGGTTTTTGGGAAGTTCAGGACTCATGGAAAGTCCTTGGAGATGCTCCCAAACCATTCAGGATGGAATTATTCCCATGGAATTATCCCGAGGCTGGCACTGCTGGAAGCATCGGGAGCACCGGCTCGGATTTGTTGGGGCAAGGCTGGAACGGAGACAATTCCTCCCAGAAAATAATTCCACGGACAAATTTCACCTGGAAAACTTCCTTGTGAGCAGCTTTGGATTTTCCTGGCTGGATAAAAATAAATGATGGAATGATTCCTGTGGCAGCTGCACGGGAGGAGATTTTTTGGGATGAACTCCGAGCTCTGGCTCCGTTTTCCTTCCCTCCCTTCCCCTTCCCAGCGGGATGGCTTTGGGATTGCTGGGGACGGGCAGCTCTGGATGCGCTTTCTGGAAAGCTCTCTCCAAAAGTTCCTTTGGATTTGGCTGTTGGCTCCAGCACGGGAGCCAAGAAATCCATCAGCAAAATATTAATGGAAAAAAACAGAGTCGGAGGAGTCCAAGGTGGAGAAATTTGGCTCCTCCGTGGGGATTGGTGACTGAAAACTGGGAAATGTTGGGAATTCAGGCAATGAGAAATGGAAAATGTTGGGAATTCAGGCACTGAAAACTGGGAAATGTTGGGAATTCAGGCATTGGGAAATGTTGGGAATTCAGCCATTGGGAAATATTGGGAATTCAGACATTGAGAAATGCTGGGAGCCAGAAATTCCCCCTGATCCTCCTTTTCTCCAGGCTGAGCCCTTTCCCAGCTCCCTCAGGATTCTCCAAACCCTTTCCCATCTCCATCCCTTCCCTGGACACGCTCCAGCCCCAAAATGTCCTCCCTGAACTGAGGGGATAACAGATAATTCCCTTTCCTTAGGATCAACTCCACGGATCCGTCAGAATTAAATAATTTGGGGTCGGAACAAGGCCCCTCCCAACCCAAACCTCATTGTAATTCCACGGATAATGAATTATTCCCTGGATAATGAAGTTTAGGCGGCTGCCGTGGCGCAGGAATTCCTGGGAATCATTGTGGAGGAGAAATCCAAGGATTGCAGCAGCTCCCTCCTCACTTCATCTAAAATTAACTCCGCTCTCGAGCTGCACTTAAGCAAAACCAGTTGCCATGGCCACGCTGGGGGCTCCTGGATGCAGGAAACCAGGAATTCCGGGATAATGAAGGGCTCTGGAATATCCTCGGGAAGTTCATCCACCTGCAGGATCCTTGGGAATCCACCTGTTAAACCCACAGTGCCCGGGAATTGGGAATGGAAATTCCCCCTCTCTTCCCGTGGCTGCGATTTGGGCGAGCTGGGGGGAAAACGTGGAATGGGAAAAGGTGGATAAAGGGAGGGATCCGAGGGGATTTTTGGGAATGTGCAGATCCTGAGGTTTGCTGGAAGGGGATGGGAGTGGGACGCTGATATTTACAGCACCTGATTAATCCTTGATTTGCTGCTGCTCAAATTCCGGTTGGGAATCAAATCTTCACTCCAGGCCTGCTGGGGGCTCTGGAAAAAGCAGGAGAAGAGCCCTGATCCTATGGGAAACACAGGAAAAGAATCCAAATCCTACAGGAAAGGCAGGAAAGAACCTTGGTCCCATGGGAAACACAGGAAAAAAATCCCAGTCCTACAGGAAAGGTGGGAAAGAGCCTTGATCCCATGGGAGAGGCATTTCCAGGGTGAAATGTTGGATTTATTAACCCAATTTCTCTCCCTCATTAAGTCCCAACCAATTTCCCCCCAAAACCAGGAATTTTTTTCCAATTTAGGGTCTGGAGCAATGGGAAAATCCCACTTTCCTGCCCACCTGATGGAAAAGGAACTCATCATGAGGCTTTTTTATTGGGAAAAAAGCCACAGGAATGGTTTCGTTTGGATCCGTGTCCATATGGATCATCCCAAACCCCTACAGACAGCACAGACCATGCCATAAATCCCAAAATCCCAATTTTCCCATTCCCTGCCTCATTCCCACTGATTCACATCCACGCTCCCATTGTGACACCGAGCCACCAAATCCAGAAAAATGATCTGGGCTGGGACACCTGGGGCAACCTCCGGGTCCCCAAATTATTCCTGTGGCGAGGCGGGAGAGGCCCTTGATCCGCAATTTTCCGTCAGCCTTTGGAATATCCCGGCAATTTTCTGTCAACATTTGGAATGTTCCGGCAATTAACGGCCCTGATGGGTGCGGAGCCATCGGGAGGGATGGAAATAAAGATTTTTATGCTTTCAAAAAGGGCCCCGAGGTCAGGAATCCTTGGCGTGTGCCGCAAGCGGAATCGCAGGAGAGGGCAGCGTTTGTCATTCCAGCGGTTTTGTTGGAGAGGCTCCGGTGCAAGGACAGGGAAAAAACAGGGACAGGGAAAAGAACCCAGGGAAAACGGGGAAAAAACAGGGGAAAAAACAGGGAAAACAGGGGGAAAGAACAGGGACAAGGACAAAAAGAAAAAACAGGGGAAAAAAACAGGGATGAGGGAAAAAAAACCGGGAAAAGTGGGGGGAAACAGGAAAAACATCAACCCCAGAACTCCCGAGTCCCATCCCATCCCATCCTATGGATCCCATCCCACCTCATCTCATGGATCTCATCCTATGGATCTGATCCTGTCCTGGTTGGGATTTGGATCCTATAAACTCCAGCTTTTGGTAGCTGGAGGAAGAGGAAGAGGAGGAGGGAGGATGAGGGAAGGAGGGAGAGGAAGGATTTCTCTGTCACTCCTCTTGGGCAGTTTGAATTGCCTGAAATTCTGAGCTCCAGCTGGGGATTGGGAATATTGGAAATATCTGGAATATTGGAGATATTGGGAATATCGGGAATATTTGAAATATCAGGAATATTTGGAATATCAGGAATATTTGGAATATCATTGGAAATATTTGGAATATTGGGAATATTGGGAATATTGGGAGTATCAGGAATCCTTCCCAGAGCTGTTCCCGGCTGAGCAGAACCAGGGAACACTCCCGGTTCTATTTTCATCCCGACCTTTTCTCTCCGTGCCTTTTGTATTCCCATTTTTTCCCCCCCTTTCCCAATCCCTCCCCCCCTCTGCTCCGTCTCTTCCTTCGCCTCTCCTTCATTTCCCTTCCCTTTGGAGCATCGCGCTAATTAGAGCTGCTAATTAGCGCTGCTAATGAGTTCGTGTTTGTGCATCCAGCAAAGGAACGTGCCGGGTTCCGAGGGTTAACGTGGGATGGTGGCATGGAAATCCTTGGGAATGGGGGTGGGAAAAGGGTGGGAATGAAAGGGAGGGAGTGGGAATGGGTGGGAACGGGTGGGAATTGGGGTGGGAATGAGTGGGGGAGTGGGAATTGGGGTGGGAATAGGGATGGGAATTAGGATGGGAAATGGGGTTGGAATTGGGGTGGGAATAGGTATGGGAATTGGGGTGGGAAGGAGGGAAATGGAAGCACTGGATGGATCCTCTGGGAATGACCCAGGTAGCCTTGGAACCCTGACACTTTCTAAATCCCATTCCTTAAAATATTCCAATATTTGGGAGCAACATCCCAAAAAATCCCAGCTCCAAAGGGAAGGAGAAGCTCCAATAAAAGGCAAATATGAGGGAGAAGTGTTCAAGCTGTCCCCAAATGCTCCAAGAGACTCCAAAGCCACTTCCAGGGAATTATTTTAACAAATTCCTTTAATTTCTTCATCCACCTTTTTTTTTAGGAGATGGAACTACTCCATCCTGATCCAGAGGTTCCCGGAGTAATTCCAGCGGGAATTATTCCTGCTGCTGAGTGTGGGCTTCGTTTGTTGAAGAGAGGGAGGGAAAAGTAAAGATCAAAAGGAATTTTTTTGCAGGAAAAGCAGCGAAAAAGGTTGGGAATTGTGGGGAGGGAAAAGCTATTTTGGGATTCAGAGGAATCAGCTTGAAAATTGCCGGAGTTTGGGATGGATCCGTTGGGATTTGGGATGTGGGAATGAGGAGGCTGCAGCTCCGGAGCTGCTCCTGGGGCTCTCCTCCTCTTCCCACCCTGGAAAAATATTCCTTGGATGTAAACACTTGGAGACCCTGGGAGAATTCATGGAACTCAATGTTCCCCCTTTGCCCCTTCCCACGAGATTCCCACATCAAAGCATCCAAGGATTCCTTGGATGTGTGGGGTTGCTCCCATCCCAACAAAAATCCGGGCAGATTTTCTCCTTTTTCTTGGAAAATCCATGATTTCCATGGGGGGTTTTTTCCATATTTTTTAACTCCCTGCTTTTCCACCCTCATCCATCCTCCCCTGGCAGGCACTGGGATGAATTCCCGTGATAAATTCCCGCTGTTTTGTTGTTTGAGGGATCGGGACAGGCCGGGCGCTTCGGGGAGATTAATTTTTGATTTATGGTCGGCTCCCAGGATTTATTCCCATCTTCCTCCGGAGGGAAAGGCAGAGCTGGAAGTGTTTTAAATTCCATGGGTTCTGCTGGAAAGGGGGTTGGGATCGATTGGAATCACGGAGTCTTTTCCAAGAAATGACTCCAAATATCTGCTTGGAAAGGAGGAAAAGGGAATAAAATCCCGATATTTTAAATGTTGGTTTTATTAACTGAGGGATGTTCTGGGATTTTTCCACTTCCTGGCGGGAATAAATGGAATTTTGGAGCTGGATACAACTCCCTGCTGAGGAATAGATGGATTAATAGGATCTGGGTTAAAACTGGGAGAAATATCCCAAAAAAACCCCACAAGAGAGGGATTCTGGAGCCATTTAATGCATTTCAGGATTGTGGCCACCAAATCCCACAAATTCCAAGGAGAAAGCTCAGCATTCCCAAAGGAATTCTCTTGTTTTGGCCAGGGTTGGGATTTTGGGAATGCTGACAAGTTTACCCAAGAACTTTGGGAAGCCAGTAGACCCCAGTGATCCCATTCCAGCATTTTTCCCCATGGAAAAATGGAAATTGGGAAGCCCTGAACACACTGGATGCTGCCCAGGGCATTTTTTCCCAGCCCATCCAGGAAATTCCCGCGGGTTGGATTCATCCTAAGGGCAGGAATGTTCTCGGCCGTGTCCTTCTTTCCGCACCATTTCCCACCTGGATTTTTGCTCCAGTAATTCCAGGATTTTCCAGCGGCTCCTTTTCCCTGCCCGGGAATGCGCTGGAGGCAGAAATTGGGGATGTGCTGCGATCTAGTGGTGAAGGAGGATCCTGGAATTCGCTCCAGGATGGATTCAGCCTTCCCAAGCGGGATTTTCCAGGCTGTTTTCCCTGGAAAATTCTGATTCCTGCAGGATTTAAGGGATTCCTGTTCTTCCATCAAATCCTGCTTCACTCCTGGAGCCTGCCCGGGCAGAGATTCCCCAAAAACGCTCCGGACGCATCCCAGGAAACAAATCCAAGAGGGAATTTTGCCACGGGATCAGCTCTGGATCATCAAATCCAAGCGGGAATTTCACCATGGGATCAGCTCTGGATCATCCCTCTGCCCGAGGGCGGAATATCCTTAATTAGAGGCAGAATTTTAATTAACAATCAAGCTCAGCTTTGCTGTTTTTCCCTCTTTTCCTGCACTCCCCGACCTTGCCCTGCTGGAATTTTTTCCCTTTTCCCTGCGGTGATTTTCCTTTTCCCAAATCCTGCTCAGCTCCGGCCCCATCCCAGCCTCTGCTTCCTGGGAATTTTGGCCTTTTCCTTTGGATATCCCACCCTGCGGAGATTGATCCATCCCAAATCCCGGCACCGGGAATTCCCGGCCATTCCCAAACATTCGGGAAGGGCAGCGGGATGGGGAAAATCATCGCCTGGAAAAATCGGGGATCCCTTAATCCCGCTGGGACAGCAGCAGGAATTTCCAGAGCCTGGAAAAGGAGGAATCCAGGCTTGGGAAGGAGCTGCTCAAAAAACTTTGGAATCTCATAATTCCTGGAGGTATCCAAGGAATTCTTGGATGCGGCACTCAGGGTGGGGATTGAATCCAGGAGCTGTGGCCGTGTAGAATTCCCGGATTCCTGAGGCTGGAAAAATCCCTCCAGGATCATCAACCCGTGCCCAATCCCCACCCTGAGGCCGCATCCAAGAATTCCCTGGATACCTCCAGGAATTATGAGATTCCAAAGTTTTTTGAGCAGCTCCTTCCCAAGCCTGGATTCCTCCTTTTCCATGAGGAAATTCCTGCCGCTGTCCCAGCGGGATGAAGGGAACATTTTTGGGATCCCCGATTTTTCCAGGGGATGATTTTCCCATCCCGCTGCCCTTCCCGAATGTTTGGGAACGGCCGGGAATTCCTGGTGCCGGGATTTGGGATGGATCAATCCCTGGAGCAGGGACAGGCGGGGACAGCAGGTGGCACTCCCCGACCGCGGGCAGCCCCACACCTCAGCTTTTTGGGAATTTTGGGAATTTCAAATGGGATTTTCCATCCTCTGGGATTGGGAATTCCAACAGCTCCGGATTTGGATCACTAAAGGAGCGACCCCTTCTCCTTTAATTTCAATAATTTGCTCCCAAGGAAATCCACTTGGGAATTTGTGCTGTTTTTTATTTTTTTTTGGAATAACAAACTCAGGATGAGTTTTCATCTAAATCCCAATCCAGGTTTGAATTCCTGGATTAACAGGGAATAAACAGTGGATGAGGCCAAACCCCTCTGCCCTGTGGATTTCCTGGAGAAGCTCCGTGTCCCAGGATCTCCTGGATGGGATCATCCGTGTCCTGGGGCAGGAGAAGCTCCATAAAATCTGAGATTCTGGGATGTGCATCCATAAAAACCGAGATTCTGGGATGTGCAGTCATGAAAATTGAGATTTTGGGATGTGCATCCATAAAAATTGAGTTCCTGGGATGCACATCAATAAAAAAAAATCAAGATTCTGGGATGTGTATTTATGAAAATGATGTGCATCCATAAAATCTGAGATTCTGGGATGCACATCCTTAAAATCCAAGTTCCTGGGATGTGCATCCATAAAAATCGAGATTCTGGGATGTGTGTCCATGAAAATTGAGTTCCTGGAATGTGCATCCATAAAAATCGAGATTCTGGGATGTACATCCATAAAATCAGAGTTCCTGGGATATGCATCCATGAAAATCGAGATTCTCGGATGTGTATCCATAAAAACTGAGTTCCTGGGATGTGCATCCATGAAAATCGAGATTCTGGGATGTGTATCCATAAAAACTGAGTTCGTGGAACGTGTATTCATGAAAATTGAGTTCCTGGGATGCACATCCATAAAAACTGAGATTCTGGGGTGTACATCCATAAAAATCAAGATTCTGGGATGTGTGTCCATGAAAATTGAGATTCTGGGATGTGCATCCATAAAATCCGAGTTCCTGGGATGCGCATCCATCACCATCCTGTCCCTACAGCCTCCCCACAAATCCATCATTCCCGAGGCTTTCAGGCTGATCAATATTTTCCCAAAGAGGTTGCAGGGACTCATTTTCCCACTTTTCCATCCCCTGATTCACCGGGATAATTGGATTGCTGGGAATCTCCAGGGAGAAGCCAAGGGAAGGGACCTTCCACAGGCTCTGGGGTGAGGATGAAGATCCAGGCTGGATCTGGGAAGGGATTTCCCTTCTTGGAAATGCCCAAATTCCAGCTGATCCCAGCCCTTCCCTGTCCCAAACGGATCCTGGAATTTCAGGATGCATTTTCCATCCCATTTATGTGATTATTTTTTAAATTTCCAACTTCTTTTTTGAGGAATTTTGATCATTTTTACACAAGATTTTGTGGTTCCCATAAGGCCAGGAGACACATCCCAGTTTTCTTTCCTCCATGAGCAAATTCCAAGCTTTTCCTCCTGCTCTCTCCCTCTTCCAGAGGTATCTACATGGAAAAATGAGGGAATTTTGGCTCACGGCCCAAAGAGCTCAGCCCCCCATAAATCAGGTTTTGTGATGTGCAAATCAGATTTTTTTTTGTGGTGTAAATCAGATTTTGTGAGGGCTGTGGCCTTTTCCAGATGGGATTTTCCATGGAAACTGCCCAAAAAAAAGGGATATTTCAATTCCTTCCCAGCCATTTGTGGCCATGAATGGGGGAGAAGAGGAAAATCTTCATAGGAAAAAGGGAAAAGGG
>JAWWLS010000122.1:3914793-3931551 GCA_035040975.1 Myioborus melanocephalus | reverse complement strand
CAGGGAGTGGGAGAGCAGGAGCACAACCCCCGGGGTTGGTGAAGGTGAAGCCGGAGGTTCATCACAATTCCTGGCAGATTTTCCATCTCTTTGCGCCTCCTTGGCAGCGGAATTTTGCTCTCATCTTTGGATCTCATCTTGGAATTTTGAGGCCCTGCTCTGTTTTCCTCCGGGATGCAACTGGGAGGGAGCATCCAAAGGGCACAGGAGAGGGGGAATAATGGAAATTTTCCCCTAAAATGAGAATTTGGGGGTTTTTTCCCCTTGCACTCCTCTCCCTGCGAGCCTTAAGCAAGAGGCTGGCGCATTCCCAGTTTGCTGGAGGAGCATCCAAAGGGAAGACGGAGCATTGATCAATCCAGGCTTGGGAAGAGCGGATGAATCCCTGTCCTGGATTCTGGGCTGCTCCTTTCCCACCTCTGGAAGCAAACCTGGAGCCTCACAGGGAGTGGGAGAGCAGGAGCACAACCCCCGGGGTTGGTGAAGGTGAAGCCGGAGGTTCATCACAATTCCTGGCAGGTTTTCCGTCTCTTTCTGCCTCCTTGGCAGAGGAATTTTGCTCCTTTTCCCAGGGTCGGTCGGAATCTGATCCTGCGGCTCTGTCAGCCTGAATCCCAAATTCCTCCTGAAATTTCCTGGCATGGATAGGCCGGGCTGGCAGCTCCAGTGGGAGCTGGGAGGGCGGGAAGGTTCTGCTTGGATCTGTGGAAAATGCACCAAAAATTCCCTTTTTTTCCCTCTGAATTGTTCCCTTTTCCTGCTTATCCCGAGTTCTAAGAGCTGCAGAATCATGGAATAATTTGGGTTGGAAAATTAAAACTCATCCCATCCCACGAGCAGGGACAACTTTCCCTAACCCAGGTTGCTCCAAGCTGGCCTTGGACACTTCCAGGGATGGGGCAGCCACAAATTCTGTGGAAAACCTGGGAATGCCGAGCCCGGGAATGTCCGTGGGTAGGAAAATCCTCCTGGATCCGGCCGCTCTCCAGGGTGCTGAAGCCCCTCTTAGGAATTTGGGAACGGCACGCTATTCCCTGAGTTCCCATCTCCCTGCTCCCGCTGGAATCCAGAATAAAAAGGGAAAACTGGAATACACTGGAACAGCAGAATGCAGGGAATGTGGGAATTCCCCCTTTTCCACCCCCAGCGTGGTTTTTAAGCTGGAGTTTGGATGCTGGGCGGTCTCCACAATTTAGGATGAATTTTAAACCCCACCTGGGTAAAGCCTGGCTCAGCTAGGCTGAGCTTAGGGTTGATCCTGCCCCCGATGGTGGTGACCTGAGGTAATTCCAGCTGGAATTGTTTGGGGATCCGGCTGCCTCCAGGATTTTTGGGAGCAGGGAACAAGTTCCTCTCCCTCTTTGTGTGGCTTTGGGGATTTTTGTTCTCCTGGAAAAAGCTCAGCTGCCCATCCTTGTAGGAGCAGATTTATTGGATATTCCCAGCAGATTTTAATGGATATTCCCAGCAGTTTTAAATGGATATTCCCAGCAGCTTTTGTTGGATATTCCCAGCAGCTTTTGGTGGATATCCAGAGCAGGTTTTGGTGGATATTCAGAGCACTTTTTAAAAATATTCTCAGCAGTTTTTATTGGCTATTCCCAACAGTTTTTGGTGGAGATTCAGAGCAGGTTTTGTTGGATATTTGTAGTGGGTTTTTTGGATATTCCCAGCACGGTTTTTTTTATATTCCTGGCAAGTTTTATTTTATATTCCCAGCAGTTTTTATAGGATATTCCCCCAACCTCTGGGCAGGGAAAGAATTCCAGCCTTCCCTTTTTCCCCAGGTGAAGATCAGCCAGCCCCTCAGGCTCTTCCCAGCCCCTCAGGCTCTTCCCAAGCCCTCAGGCTCTTCCCTAGGGTTCATTTGCCTTTTCCAAAGTATTCCCTTGGATTTTAAATCTGCCAGGATCCATCCAGTTGGATTCCTTTACAATCTTTCTCAAATGTTGTCAGGAACGTCTGGATTCCTTCCTGCCCTGGAGAGAATTCCTTTCCAACCTCATTTTCCGTGCTGTTGGACGATTTTTACTCCACTTTTTCCATTTTTTCTCCTCTTCCCGAAGCCTTCTCAGCTATCCAGGACGGTGACACCACCAGCCACTCTGGATTTGCAGACACAGCCCCATTTGTGGGGCCGGGATCGCTCCGTGTGGGATAAAGGGCCCTCTGTGATTCCAGCCGGGGCCGATGGAGAAGCTCCCGTCCCTGCTGTCACCTCGGTGGCGCCACATTCCTGAAATCTGGCTTTGGCATTCCCAGCAGAGCCGGCCACAAAGGCTCCTTGTTGGGGTCTCCTTTGGGATGGGGCTGAGGCAATCCCAGCTGGGAGCGGGAGGAGGGGAGGGACAGGACGGGGCTTTGTGCCACCCGCACGTGCCAGGGCACCCGGGGAGCTCCTCTGGTGGCACTTCCGACAGGCTGAGGGTGGTGGGAATGCTGGGGAATGTTGTGTGGGGAACTGGGGGTTGGGTTTTGTGGGGAAACTGGGATTCGGTTTGTGTGGGGAATACTGGGATTTGGGTTTAGTAGAGAAACTGGGATTTGGTTTGTGTGGGGAAACCTGTATTTGATTTGTATGGGGATTTCTGGATTTAGTTTGTGTGGGAATATCAGGATTTGGTTTATGTGGGGAAATTGGGTCTTGGGTTTAGTAGGGAAACTGGGATTTGGTTTGTGTGGGGAACTGCGATTTGGGTTTTGTGGGGAAACTGGGGTTTGGTTTGTGTGGGGAATATTGGGATTCGGTTTGTGTGGGGAAACTGGGATTTGGGTTTAGTAGAGAAGCTGGGGTTTCGTTTGTGTAGGGAAACTGGGATTTGGGTTTTGCAGGGAACTGGGATTTGGTTTGTGTGGGAAACTGGGATTTGGGTTTTGTGGGAAACTGGGGTTTGGTTTGTGTGGGGATATCAGGATTTGGTTTGTGTGGGGAAAGTGGGGTTTGGTTTATGTGGGGATATTGGCATTTGACTTGTGTGGAAACCTCAGGATTTGATTTGTATGGAAACATCAGGATTTGACTTGTGCGGAAACCTCAGGATTTGATTTGTGTGGAAGCCTCGGGATTTAATTTCTGTGGAAACCTCGGAATTTAATTTGTGTGGATTTGATTGGTGTGGAGACCTCAGGATTTGATTAGTGTGGAAAACTCGGGATTGAAGGGGTTACAAGGAAGGAAAAGGGGATCTGCAGCAGGAATTGGGGTGGTGGGACCAGGGGATGGGTTCAGGGAGATTGAGAAGGAAATTTTTCCTGTGACGGTGGGGAGGCCTTGGGATGGAATTCCCAGAGAATCCATGGGTGGCCCATCCCTGGAAGTGGAGATGTCAGAATCTGATTTGTGCGGAGACTTTGGGATTTGATTTGTGTGGAAACCTCAGGATTTGATTTGTGTGAAACCTCAGGATTTGATTTGTGTGAAACCTTGGGAGCTGATGGAGTTACAAGGAAGGAAAAGGGAATCTGCAGCAGGAATTGGGATGACAAGACAAGGGGATGGGTTCAGGCTGAAAAAGTGGAAAATTAGGTGGAATATTGGGAAGAATTCTTTCCTGTAAGGGTGGGGAAGCCCTGGGATGGAATTCCCAGAGAATGCATGGGTGGCCCAACCCTGCAAATGTCCCAGGCCGTGCTGGAGCCACCTGGAATAGTGAAAGGTGTCCCTGTGATGGCACTGGGGGACCTTAATCTCCTTCCAAACCCAAACATTCCGTGATTCCACCTCAAATCCACTCAACAAATGGATCATCCCCTTTCCTTCTTCCCCTGTATCTGGAAAATTTCAATTCCAACAGAAAATACCTCAAACCCAAACTTCCTATCCAACCCCCTTAATTCCCAGAAAAGCTGGAATTCGGCCGAATTCATCCACACATATATTTTTTTTGCACCCAACACCAGAACTGCACATTTTAGAGGGCGGATTTTTTCCCCAAATGTCCTTCAAAACCCGATTCTGCACATCCCAGGCTGCCATTTCCTGCTGACAGCTCCGGGATCCAGCTGCCAGCGCTCCCCAGGGATTTCATTCCTGCCCATCCCAGCAGCTGGGACCAGCCTGGGGATTTTTGGTTGACCTCTTCTGAATCGTGCTGGCCCCGGTGACAGCTGCGAGGCTGAGCTGGCCCCGGCCCAGGACAGCAGGCTGCTCCCCCCATGTTTGATTTCAGGAATTCTGCCTTCTTTGTCTCCCTTTTCCAGCCTTTTTGGACAGGCCTGGGGTTGGGATGGTGGGTGGGAATGATTCCTGGGACTGACACAGCTGAGCTGGGGGGGAATTTGGGGTTTTCTAAGTGTTCCTGGCAGGATTTTGACCCAAATCTCAGATTTGGGAATGGACGCTTCTTGGGAATTCCTATCTGCGAATAGTTCTCAGAATTCCTCTTCCAAAGCAGAGTAAAGTGAAAAACAGGGATATCCAGGAGTATCCAGGGATGAAACCCTCCAGGAAGCAAAACAAGCCCCTTTTTCCCAATGGAAAAGCAGTTCCTGCCCTATTGTCCGGTGAAAAGGGGGTGGGAATGGCTGGGATTGATCCCAAACAGCTGCTGGGACGTGGGAGGACAGATGGCTCAATTATGTCCAGAAAGGGATGGGCAGTGTGGGGTTTGGGAGGCTTTGGGATCCTTTTCCCTGGAAACCTGAGCTGGGAGAGGCCGTGGAGGGGATTTGGGAGATTTTGGGATCCTTTTCCCACTAAATCTGAGCCAGAAGATGCCATGGAGGAGCTTTGGGAGATTTTAGGATCCTTTTCCCACTAAATCTGAGTTGGGAAAAGCCATGGAGGGGCTTTGGGAGACTTTGGGATCCTTTTCTCCACTAAATCTGAGCTGGGAGATGCCATGGAGGGGCTTTGGGAGATTTTGGGATCCTTTTCCTCTAAATCTAAGCCAGGACAAGCCATGGAGGGGCTTTGGGAGATTTTAGGATTTTTTTTGCACCAAATCTGAACCAGGAGAGGCCATGGAGGGGGTTTGGGAGATTCTGGGATCCTTTTCCCATTAAATCTGAGCCAGGACAAGCCATAGAGGGGGTTTGGGAGATTTTGGCATCCTTTTCCACTAAATCTGAGGTGGGAAAAGCCATGGAGGGGCTTTGGGAGATTTTGGGATCCTGTTGCACCAAATCTGAACCAGGAAAACCTTTGGGAAGCTTTGGCACCCCTTTCCCACTGAGGGAGGGTCTTTGGGAATTTTAGGATCTTTTTCCCACCAACCTGAGCTGGGAGAGGCTTTGGAGATGCCGTTCCCAGGAGAACCCCCAGGTGCCCGTGGCTGTGCCAGTTTGGGATGTGCCGGTTTGGGATGTGCCAGTTTGGGAGGTGCCAGTTTGGGATGTGCCGGTTTGGGATGTGCCGGTTTGGGATGTGCCAATCCCAAATTGTGCCACCTCGGAGCACTCCGTGCCACCCTCCTGCTATTTCTGCTCCCAATCTGTGCCACAGCCACAGCTGTCCTTGGGATCGGGCTCCAGAGGCCATAAAACCCCCCAGGATTTGGGATTTGAGCTGCTCAGGGATAATTTTAGCCCCGTGCTCTGCTGGAGGAGAGGGAAGAGCAGGAATGGTGCCCTGGGATGGAGCTGAGCTCTCTCATCCAGAGGTGTGGGATTCACCCGGCTGTTCCAGCCACATCCTTGGAATCTCATCCCAAAATCTCATCTCAGAGGATTTTTTCGGGGGAAAAAGACCCAAAGGGTTCCCCTGGGAGCCAGGGGAGGGGGTGGGATGTGGTTTTAAGCAGGGAAAGATGAAATAGTAATGCGAGAATAACCGGGAATGCTGGAGGAAGAGGAACAGGAAGTTCAAGGTGCACCGAAGTGATAATTGGGATTTCTGAAGTGTTAATTAGGATTTCTGGAGGGTTTTTTACGATTCAGCTTCAAGTGATCATCAGGAAAATTCTTCCCTTTATCCCCTTTAATTCTTCCTTTATTCCCCCTTGTTCTTCCCTTTATTCCCCCCAGGAGAAATTTTTGGGACATCTCCAGGGTCAGGAGAAGTTTCTGGGGACATTTCCACTCCCCAGAGTCAGGAAAGGTCCTGGGGGTGTCTCCAGAATCAGGGGTAATCCTGGGGACATCCCCACCCTCAAGGATCAGGAGGAATTCCTGAGGAATTCCAGGAGAATTCCTCCCAATTCTCCAGGGTCAGGAGAAATTCCCTGTGAACATCTTTGCTCCCCAGGGAAGACCCTGGGGACGCCACCAGGAGATGTCCCAGGGCCACCCCAGCTCCAGCCCCACAGCTCCAGCTCCAAACCCAGGAAATCAGGAAACTGAGGCTTCTCCAGGTGGGATTTCCTGGCTCTGGGCACTGGGAAATCCCAAAATCCTTGTGGAGGACCAGTCCAGCACTGGGCAGAGTGACCTGGGTGGGTCTGGGAGGTGCCACCATGGCCAACCTTGGGAATGCTGCTCTTCCCTCTTCCTCCTCCTCCTCCTCCTCTCCCTTGGAAATCATGGAATGGCCAGAACGCCCAGGGCAGGAGCAGATCCTCTTCAAATCCCATTTTCCCTTTGATATCCCAGCAGAACATCCCAGGAGCTGCTTCAGGGAATGAAATTAAAACCCGCTCGGCCCCGCTCAGATCTTGTCTCTCTTTCATGTTCCCTCTCCAAGAGGCTGGAGCGGTTTTTAATCCCAGCAAATCCAGGGAAAACCGGGAGAAGGAACAAATCCATCAGCAGGGATGGGGTTTGATGGCTTCAAATCCTGAGTTTTGCTCTTCTTGCTGTCCCGGCCCCATTCCGATTTTCCAGCCCTTGGAAATCTCCCTGCAGTGTCCAGTGGGCATCACCCAATCCCAGAAAATCCAGGATCAACTAGCCTGGAATTATCCTGGAGGCTCCCGAGGGTTTAATGAGGCTCAAAGTGGAACTGAAAGGGGTTTGTGGTGGGGGAGGGAGGATTTGGGGGTCCTGGAGATGGAGGGAGCTGGAATGGGATTTTGGGAAGCGCCAAAACCTCGGGAGCGGCTCCTGGAAGCTCCAAATTCTCAGGATCACCCTAAAGAGGGAATTTTGGTGGTGGAGATAAGAACATTCCCCTTGGCACGACGTTCATTCCATACTGGAATGGGAGAGCTGGAAAACTGGGAATGTTTCTGCGTTTGTTTCCAAACATCAGAGTTTGGATTCACCCGGACTGGGAAAAAGGTGAATCCTTGGAGAGCATCTTGGGAAGCAGGAAAATGGGAATTCTTGCCCCAAAAGGTGACCCAGAGCTCGGAGCCGGCACCGGGGTATCTCCTCCTCCCTGCCTTCCCTACTCCCAGCCGTTTAATCAGGAAAATGGGAATTGCATATTAATGAGATGCTAATGAAGCCGAGGATGGGATCGGGCGAATCCTCATTTAAAGCTACAAAGCGGAGCTTTGTTTTTAAGGCGGGTTTATCGCTGCTGGGCCCGCCTGATTAGTCCTAATCTCCCGCTGCCCTCCGCTGGGAAATTCCCGCTTTTATTCTTTGGGAAGTCTCTCCCGAAGTTCCTGCACCACCCTGCAGGGAAATCCCGGAGAATTATCCCAACAAAGATTCCTCTCCCCACTTCCTCCTTCCTCCATCTATTCCTGAATTTCTGCTGGAGCCGGGATATGTAGCCAGGCCTCGTCTGGATTTTAAATTTTATTTTTAAAATTTAATTTTTTAAAAATTCCCTCTTTTCCCTGGCTGGGTTTGGCTCTTTCCCAGCTGGAAAATCTCAGGATGAGCGATGAGAGTGCGGGAGGTTGGGAAATGCAGATCCCTGTGATCCTCTGGAATTTTCTCACTGCGCTCCATTGCAGAGGCGAAAACCCAAAAAATTCCAAACAGGAATATCCGTGAGATAGTCAGAAATTCCTGGCCGGGAATTCTCAGCACTGGGGACGTCTCTGCTCTGCTTTTCCACAGGGCCGGGAACAAAAGGAAGCTGCATCTGGGAACAAAACGCTCTGGGAACGTGTCACCCGCTGGGGACACGGGGACAGGCCCAGGCTGGCACTCGGGCACGGGGAGGGCACAGAGTGGGCAGTGTCCTGTGCCCCATTGTTCCCGAGGGAAAGAAGGGAAGGACGGAGAAAGTCGGAATTACGGATCAGGGCTGTGCAGCCTCGGCGCTTCTCTGGGATGGAGGGGTTGGGATAAACCAGGGAAAAGGAAAGGAGGATTTTTTTGGGGTGTGGGGGGCTCAGGGTGTCCTCAGCATGTGGGAAATTTTAGGAGGAGACGGGGATTTTTTTGGGATGTGGGGAGGTCAGGGTGTCCTTCTTGGGATGTGGAAAATCTTATGAGGAAATGGGGATTTTTTTGGGATTTGGGGCACTCAGGGCATCCTTCTTGGAATGTGAAAAATCTTAGAGGGAAATGGGGATTTTTTGGGATGTGGGGAGGTCAGGGTGTCCTTCTTGGGATGTGGAAAATCTTATGGGGAAATGGGGATTTTTTGGGGATGTAGGAGGCTCAGGGCGTTCTTCCTGGAATGTGGAAAATCTTAGGGAGAAATGGGGATTTTTGGGATGTGAGGAGCTCAGGGTGTCCTTCCTGGGATGTGGAAAATCTTTGAATTTGGGATAGAGAAAGGGAGATTCTCAACCTGAGCTTTGGAGGGGGAAAAGGTGGGAGAGGGAAAGGGAGGCAGCTCCCCATCCTTGGAATAATCTGTGGCAAGGTGGAGATTTCCTGTAAATCCTTGGATTTGAAGCATTTTTTAATTTGGGATAAAGAGAGGGAAAACCTCGACCTCAACTTTGGAAGGGAAAACTGTGCCTGATGTGGGAGAGGGAAAGGGAAGTGGTTCCCCATCCTTGGAATAACCTGTGATGGGGTGGAGATTTCCTGTAAATCCTTGGATTTGAAGCATTTTGGGGGGTAGTTCCCTGCCCTTGGAATAATCTGAGACAAGGTGGAGATTTCCTGTAAATCCCTGGATTTTAGATATTTTTGGGGGGATAAAGAGAGGGAAAACTGTACTGGACATGGGAGAGGGAAAGGGAGGAGACTCCCTGCCCTTGGAGGATGAGGAGGAGGAGGAATAAATCAAATCCTTGGATATCCCACAGCCCTGCTGTGGGATGGAGACATTCCGGAGCAGTGGGAAACACACGGAGAAGGCTTGGAGCTCCCTGCAGCCTCCAGGAATTCAGAGGGAAGTGGGATTTTTGGGATGGGGGTTATTCCAGAGTAGCCAAGGTACCACTTAAGGGCAGGGATGGAGCAGTGGGAAGCACAGGCAGGAGGTTTGGGAATCCCCACAGCCTCTGGGAATTCAGAGCTGGATCTGATGGAGCAGAATTCCCTCAAGAGCAGGGAATCAGCATCCAGGAATGGGACAATTCCAGGATTATTTAAAGCCAGGCTTTGCCTGCTCTGCTTTCCCAAACTCCCCTCCTGCTCAGCTGCTCCGAGCCCAGAGGCTCTGGAAAACCAGAGGAGCAGGAAAAGGGCTGGGAGCAGGGCTGGGATCACCAAGGATTCCTCCAGGAAGATTTTCCTCCTAATTAAGCTCAACAATAACAACAACAAAAAGGAATTTTTCCCTTTTTAATAATAAATCAGGAGTGTTTCCCTGATGGGAGGACCGAGCCTTTTCTCACCAGCTTCCAGAGGGTCTGCTCCGAGCTCTCCCTCATTCCTCATGAATAATTTTCCGGATTCCTCCCCTGTCCTGCATGGATTGGCGTTGCCATGGTCACCAGCTAGGGATGCAATCCTGAGGGATGCGGGAGAGTGGCAGGAAAAGGGTTGGGAAAATGGGAGAATCCCAAAAAGGGGCCTGGCATCCTGCAGGGATGCTCCAGATCATCCCGCTCCGAGCTTTTTGTGGGATTCCCTGATATCTTAAAGGGGTTTTGTTCCTGGATTTTGTGGGATTCATCCCTCCCATATGGAAATTCTGCTTTTTCCATGCTCTGAGCGCTCGTTCTGAATTGAGCTTGGAGAAAGGGAGAGAAATCCTTCCCATAGCCATGTGAGGGAGATTCCCAATTTTCCACATCACCTCAGCCAAGGTGGGACACGCTCCACATCCCCACATTATCCTGGGAAAGGCAGGGAAAAACTTGGGATGGTTTTTTTGGGACAGGTCGTGCCTGGATCCTGTGCCTGAGCTGTGCCAGAGGTGGGATCCTTCCTCCTCTCCTGAATTTTTCATGGAAAACCCTCTCAGTATTTTACCAAAGTTGGATTTCACCTCCAATTCTGATGTACAGAATTTAAGGAATTTGCTGATCCAACCCTCAGTTCCAATTCCTGCTCTTTGTTTCACTCAGCTCCGGGGTTTTAATGGATTTTCACGCTTTTCCCATTGAATATTCCCAGCAGGAAACTTTGGTGGATCGGAGATGAGGTGGGAGGAGTTAAATATTGAAATTTCCCTTTCCTTTGTTTTTTTCCCCTCTACTTTAAATTCCACGATTTTCCTGCAGATTTTCCCTCCTGCTTCCAGTGGTATCAACAAGGGGAGATTTGTCTTTCCAAGGATTTGCAGGACACAGATTCCACCTTTTTCAGGGATTTTGGAAAGTTTTTGGCAGATAAAAATCCTCACTTCATTCATCCCTGCCTCAATCCATCCTTCGACATTTTCCAAGCAAACCCCTAAATTCCAACCCGGCCTTTTAATTCCCCAAAATCCCTTTTATTTTTATGGAATTCTTAACCACGGCATCCCTGGGCTCCCTCCTGAGCTGGGTTTGTGCCAGCTTCATTATCCCAGAGCCAAAAGCTTCTCCCAATTAATTTATTCCCATTCCGGAGGCAGCTCCGGCGGCAGATGGAGAGGTGGTGACACCAGGATTTGATGATTGAGTGACAAAGGGTGACAATTCCATGGAGAGAGACGGGAAAAGTTGTGAGAAATGCCAGGGAACGGTGAGAAAAAGCAGGGAATGGTGGGAAATAGCAGGGAAGGGTGTTGCCCTCCTGGGGGAATGAATAAATTTGAAATTTCATCGCATTCCTGTGGAAAATGTCCTCGAGGGCTGTCGCAGTTCCTGGGAAAAGAAGTGGGAATGGGATCACCAAAACCTGCCAGGAATGGTGGGGCACACCTGGAGTATCAACTTTGGGTTACCAGGTGAGTTTTTTGGGAATGAATTTCCATGGAAGTGTTCGAGGCCAGGTCAGTTCCTGCTGGGATCACTCGGTTCCCACTGAGATGAATCAATTCCCACTGGGATCAATCGGTTCCCGTTGGGATAAATCGGTTCCCACTGGAGTAAATTGATTTCCACTGGGATCACTCAGTTCCCACTGGGATCAGTCGATTCCTGCTGGGATCAGTTGGATCCTGCTGGGATAAATCAGTTCTCGTTGGGATCAGTCAATTCCCACTGGGATCAGTCAGCTCACACTGGGATCACTCAGTTCCCACTGGGATGAGTCAATTCCCACCGGGATCACTCAGTTCCCACTGGGATGAGTCAATTCCCACCGGGATCACTCAGTTCCCACCGGGATCATTCAGTTCCCACTGGGATCAGTCGGTTCCTGCTGGGATAAATCAGTTCCCACTGGGATCAGTTGGTTCCCACTAGGAATCCCACTGGGATCAGTCAATTTCCACTGGGATCAGTCAACTCCCACTGGGAATCCTACGGGGATCAGTCAGTTCCCACCAGGATAAATCAGTTCCCACTGGGATCAGTCAGTTCCCACTGGGATCATTCAGTTCCCACTGGGATCACTTGGTTCCCGCTTGGATCAATCAGTTCCCGTTGGGATCAGTCAGTTCCTGCTGGGATCACTCAGTTCCCACTGGGATGAATCAATTCCCACCAGGATCAGTTGGTTCCTACTGGGATCACTCACTCCCCACTGGGATTACTCAGTCCCTGCTGGGATCATTCGTTTCCCACTGGGATCACTCAGTCCCCACTGGGATCATTCGTTTCCCACTGGGATCACTCAGTCCCCACTGGAATCACTCAGTCCCCACTGGGATCATTCGTTTCCCACTGGGATCACCTGTGCCTGATGCCCTTGGCAGGATGGAGATCCAGGTCCGGGATCCCAGGATGGGATCAGGATCTGCTGTTCCTGTGTCCGAGGGTTCCTCTCACCCAGGAGAGGAATCCCAAATGTCCCATCTTCCCCAGGTGGATTTGCCCATGGGAACAGACATCCCTGGCATGGACGAGCTGTGGGTGGTGTCCAGCAGGGAAGGGAATTCCAGCCAAACCCTCTCCCAGCTCCGTGTGATCGGAAAAACGCGGAGTTTTCCTCTCTCTGAGTGTTGCATCCATCATTTTATCCACAAAACCATGGGACATCCCGACTGGGAAGGGGCTCCCAGGGACCCCGAAATTCCCAACCATTCCCATCCTTGAGGAGGCTCAGGCTGCTCCAAGCCCGGGTGCAGAATCCGGCAGCAGGAGCGGAGGTGGGAGCTGGGAAGCTTTTCCAGAGGCTCCAGATCCATCCCAGGGCTGTTTTCCCACCTGATTTAACCCTTGGCTGATCCCAGGGCCAGATGCCACCAGGGAGGGGTGGCCTGGGGACACTCTGGGGACAGGCACGGCCCGTGTCCCCCCGTGCCACCAGCTCCGTGGGTTTTCTGGGAGCAGCGTGGGATGGACGGCCCTGGAATGGAGGTGACAATGGCACAGTGTCACCTCCACCTGTCCTGAGCTGCCAGGGGGGTTGGGATGGGATTTGCTGGGATGGGATTTGCTGGGGTGGGATTTTCTGGGATGGGATTTGCTGGGGTGGGATTTGCTGGGGTGGGATTTGCTGGAGTGGGATTTGCTGCTCCATCGGGAACAGGACAAGGTGACTGGAACGTCCCTGAGTCACCACCCCACAGATTCTTTGGGATTTTCTGTTGGGATTCCTGGAAAAATGGTGCTGGAGTAACCCCAGTGGCCCCCAGCTTTTTTACAGCTTGTTTATGGGTTATGCTTATGGGGTGTTGCTTTAAAGATTAATTGTTTAAAGGTAAAAACCAAGTTTTTATTATTTATTTCTAAAACCATGACACCAACCCAAGGGGATTTTCTGCCGGTGGCAAAGCTGCTCCGTGCTCCTCAATCAGCTTTAATGAAGCAATAAACGGAGCTGCCGGAATGTTCCCCGGGAACAGCAATTCCCAAAGTTTTACTGTTCCTCCTGCAGCCATAAATCGGGATAAACTGGGATAAAAATCCAACTGCTGCTGGGAGCATCCTGCTGGTCCTAACGAGCTGATTAAATCAAATCCCTCACTGTTTAATTTTGTTGAATTCCAAGCCCAGGTTCCCTTTGCTTCCCATTTCCTGCTCTGGGAGCTGGGGGTGTTTTCCAGGAGCAGGGGTGTAGGGAAGGGATTTTTCCCATTGTCCTCCCAAAAAATCTCATTTTAAGAAATGGGAATAAATGAATTGCAGCCTGTCCTCAGAGTGGTTTGTGCACCCAGTGGATCCCCCAGGGGACCAGGTGCTGCTGTTTTTAGGGATTTTGGGAATTCTGACAAGGAGATGGCTTTGGGACAGATTCCCTGCAGGGGGATCCATGTCCTGGCTGGTGCCAGAGCGGGATCTCCTGGGAATTTCTGCAGGAAGAGAAGCTGTTCCCATGGGCTGTTATTTCAGATCCTGCCGGGAGAAAAGAGGGAATTCCACGGAATTCTGAGGAGCAGAGCAGGGCTCAGCCTGGTCCTGCTGGTGAGGGACCAACCCCAACCTTCCCCTCTCCCTGCCTCCCTTTGGGATATAGGGACGAGCCTGACGGATTTTTCCTGCTTTTTGGGCTGCTGTCAGATCCTTTATGTGCCAGAAAAAATGCTGATTTTTGGGAAAAGCTTCTCCCCTGCCGCTCCCCCGTCTCCAGCACCCCCAGCTCAGAATGTCCCCGCTCCCTGTGGCAGCTCCAGCCCCTGTGTGACAGGAGAATTCCCCGTTCCCGGCTGGGGAGCAGCCGGGACAATGCGGGGCTGTGTTCTCCAGGAGCCACCTACACGCGCAGGAATTGTTCCCGTGGATTGTTCCCAGGGATTGTTCCCTCTGCCCACATCTGCTCCGGACAAAGGGGCCCTGCAGGAGCCTGGAGGAGCCTGGAGGAGCCTGGCATTTTCTAGGGGATGAATTCCTTGTGTGGTTTTCCCTGCTCCCAGCCAGCGCTGCTCTGTGTGAGCCTATGGATCGTCCTGGATCATCCTAGCCTGGACGGATTCTGCCCATGGGTTCAGGCCACAGATTCTGTGCTTTCAAGCAAATCCACATTTTTATTCAATCCCACGGGCTCCTTTTGGATCCCAATGCTCCCAGGAATTTTCTCTTTGTCCCTGGGCGCTCTCTCCAGGACTGGAGCCCAAACAACCCCATAAATCCTTCCAGCAGGACAATCCTGGGCTCGGGAGAGCTGTCCCCATGTGTTCCCCAAATCCTGGCCACCATTCCTGGCCCCATTCCCACCATTTTTTTGGGCGGAAACGCCGCGTTCCCGAAATTTCCAAAGGGAAAACGCCAGCACTGGCTCAGCGATGTGACTCTGGTGTTGGTTTTTTCCAGCTGAGGATCCCTCTGCATGTGCCACCACCCCAGGGGACACCCCAAAGCCACCCCAAGGGACATCCCAAGGTCCTGAGGACACACAGGGGAATTCCAAGATGATCCCAAGGAGAGCCCAGGTCACCTGTGCCGGAATTGCCTTTGCCCTCTGCCTCCAGCACCTCGTCAGCGCCATCGAGGTTCCCCTGGACCGTAAGTTTGGGATTTATCCTCTCCCAAAAATTCCTTGCTGGCATGGGGAGGAGGTGGGATGAAGGTGGGTACATCCCAGGTGGATTTTCTCCTCCACAGCTGAGTTTTCTCCTCCTCATTTGGATTTTTCTGCTCCACATTTGGGTTTTCTTCTTCAAATTTGGAATTTCTCTTCCACATTTGGATTTTCTCCTCCACGTTTGGGTTTTCTCCTCCACATTTGGGTTTTCTCCTCCAAATTTGGGTTTTCTTCTCCAAATTTGGGGTTTCTCCTCCACAGTTGGGTTTTCCTCTCCACAGTTGGGTTTTCTCCTTGAAAAATGGATTTTCTCCTCCACAGTTGGATTTTCTCCTTGACAATCAAATTTTCTCCTCCACATTTGGATTTTCTCTTCCACATTTGCGTTTTCTTCTCCAAATTTGGGTTTTCTCCTCCACATTTGGGTTTTCCTCTCCACAGTTGGCTTTTCTCCTCCACATTTGGGTTTTCTTCTCCAAAATTGTGTTTTCCTCTCCACAGTTGGGTTTTCTCCTTGACAATTGAATTTTCTCCTCCACATTTGGGGTTTCTCCTCCACATTTGGGTTTTCTTCTCCAAATCTGGGTTTCCTCCTCCACAGCTGGGTTTTCCTCTCCACAGTTGAGTTTTCTCCTCCACAATTTGGTTTTCTCCTCCACATTCAGGAGGAAAAGGGGTTTTTGTGTAGGGTTTCCAAGGCCTGCAAAAACTGGATTTGTTTTCTGGCTGTGCTGGGATCAGGGTTGGAATAGGCTGAATTAACCTCCTGTCTTTTTCCCTCTATGCTTTCCCTTTGGGAATAACAGCAAATATCCAGAGTGAATGTAAGTGCTCCCTTCCCCAAAACTGCATGAGGGGTCCCTGAGCAGTGGCTGGTGGTGACACAAGGGGGACGTGGCCCCTTCTGAGCCACTTTTCCTGCATGTCCAGGTTGGGAAAGGCATGGAAAGGCTGGAGCAGCTGGGGAAGAGCTCCCAGCTCTCTGTGCTGTCCCCGGAGCAGGGGCCGGGCTGTGTTTGCCATGGAAAAGTTGTTCCTGCAGGGTTTGGGTTTGGAGAAGGGCAGGAATCCCCTCCCGGCACCTTTGCCATGGAAAAGTTGTTCCTGCAGGGTTTGGGTTTGGAGAAGGGCAGGAATCCCCTCCTGGCTCCTATTCCAGGCTCAGCCTCACATCCTGATGAGTTGGGAGCATCCCTGGATGCTTGGATCTTCACAGCCTTGGATCTTCTCCCCAGGATCTGCAGTTTGGAGATCAGGGCCGGGTCCTATCCCATCCATGGGGTTTCTGTGTTCCCTTTTCCATCCCTGCCCTCCTAAATTCCAGGTCTGAGCTCCTTTGGGCTCATCTCTGGGGGGTTGGAATCTCTTCCTTGCGCCAGGAATTTCTCAGGATCCCTGACCCAGCCCCTTCTGAGCTGCAGATCCAGGATGAATTCCCACTGGGTTCACCCTGTGGGAGCAGGAGGCTGGAACTGGGACATTCCCTAAGGAGACCAAGATGCAGAGAGGGAATTGAGGATTTTTGGTAGCTAAAGGACACTGTGATACTCTGAGAGGTGATGTTTGTAATTACGGGAATATGAAAGGGCTGAGCCCAAGCTCTGATGGGAAATCACGGAATCCTGGAATGGTTTGGGTTGGGAAGGGAATTTGAAGCTCATCCCAAGCACAGGGGCACCTTCCCCTATCCCAGAATTCAGGGAATTCACAGGAATTTCCTCAGGATTCAACCTCCAAATCACACACCCAGCCGGGGGAAGGAGCTGAGATCCCAGCAGGAATTGCTGTGGGATGGTGCTGAGGGATCTCCCCCGGTTCCTCACGGATTTCCCGTTGCTCACAGTGCCGCAGCCCCCCACGATCACCAAGCAATCCATCAAGGATTACATCGTGGATCCCAGGGATAACATCTTCATCGAGTGCGAAGCCAAAGGCAACCCCGTTCCCATGTGAGTGCATTCCCAGCTCTCATCCCACTGTCCCTCGCCGCTCCAGAGCCTCTCCCACCTGTGGGAATCCTAAAAATCAGAAGGTTTTAAGAAAGGAAAATGCAGGCCTAAGAAAGCTAAGACAGTTAGATGCTAA
>JAWWLS010000122.1:3893158-3914476 GCA_035040975.1 Myioborus melanocephalus | reverse complement strand
TGTCAATGTTCTTGTTCTCTATGTGTGATTGGTTGAAACGCAGATGGAAATGGCTTTATGATATGCTGTAACATTACCATCTTCGGCATTCTGCTGGACTCAGTGAGAGGCTGCATCTGTCTTTTCCCATTGTTGTAACAATGTTCTGGAATTGATGCTTTGATAAAACCTCTCAGGACACTGATCAGAGAGTGCCCCGTTCCGTTCGTGCAATTGTAAATAGTTATTGCCAGGACACCACCCTCCCTCCAAATCCATCCCACTGCTGCCCCACCACAGGTAGGGACCACCCTGGGGACATGGTTCCAAACCCAGCTTTTCCCTGCCATTCCAGCTTCTCCTGGACGCGGAACGGGAAGTTCTTCAACGTGGCCAAGGATCCCAAGGTGTCCATGAGGAGGAGATCGGGGACTTTGGTCATCGACTTCCACAGCGGGGGCCGGCCCGACGACTACGAGGGCGAGTACCAGTGCTTCGCCAGGAACGACTACGGCACGGCCCTTTCCAGCAAAATCCACCTCCAGGTTTCCAGTGAGTCATTCCAGGGAAGCAGAGCAGGGCCACGGGAGGTTTGGGGGGGGGATATCCAGAGATCAAACGGCTCCAGGTGTGTCCAGGTGTGTACAGGAGACGGGGAAGGAATGGGGTTGTGGTTGGGAATAGCTCAGGGTGGAAGTGATGGATTTGAGGGCATGGAATTGAGGATGTGAATTTAAGGGATGGATTTGAGGGCATGGAATTGAGGATATGAATTTGAGGGATGGATTTGAGGGCATGGAATTGAGGATGTGAATTTAAGGGATGGATTTGAGGGCATGGAATTGAGGATGTGAATTTAAGGGATGGATTTGAGGGCATGGAATTGAGGATATGAATTTAAGGGATGGATTTGAGGGCATGGAATTGTGGATATGAATTTAAGGGATGGATTTGAGGGCATGGAATTGAGGATATGAATTTAGGGCTATGGATTTCAGGGATGGATTTGAGGGTGTGGAATTGAGGATATGAATTTAAGGGATGGATTTGAGGGCATGGAATTTAGGATATGAATTTAAGAGTATGGATTTCAGGGATGGATTTGAGGATATGAATTTAAGGGTATGGATTTCAGGGTGTGGAACTGAGGATATGAATTTAAGAGTATGGATTCCAGGGATGGATTTGAGGGTGTGAAATTGAAGATATGAATTTACGGGTAAGGATTTCAGGAATGGATTTGAGTATGGACTTGAGGATATGGATTTAAGGGGATGGAATTGAGGGGATGGATTTGAGGGTGTGAAATTGAGGGTATGAATTTAAGGGTATGGATTTCAGGGATGGATTTGAGGGAGGTGAATTGAGGATATGGATTTGAATATGGACCTGAGGACATGGATTTAAGGGCACGGAATTGAGGGGATGGCATTGATTGCACAGAGTTGAGGATATGAATTTAGGGGTATGGATTCCAGGGATGGATTTGAGGGTGTGGAATTGAGGATAAGAATTTAAAGGTATGGATTTCAGGGATGGATTTGAGGGGATGGAACTGAGGATATGAATTTAAGGGTATGGATTTCAGGGATGGATTTGAGGGTGTGGAATTGAGGATATTAATTTAAGGGTAAGGATTTCAGGGATGGATTTGGGGGATGGATTTCAGGGTATGGATTTGAATATGGACAGGAGGACATGGATTTAAGGGTATGGATTTCAGGGATGGATTTGAGGGTGTGGATGTGAGGATATGAATTCGAGGGTGCAGATTCCAGGGATGATTTGGTGAGTATGGATTTGGGGGGTTTGGATTTAAAAGTATGGATTTGAAGGATGGATTTGGGGAATGGATTTCAGGGGATGGATTTGAATATGGACCTGAGGACATGGATTTTAAGGGGATGGAATTGAGGATATGAATTTAAGAGTGTGGATTTCAGGGATGGATTTGATGGATGAATTTAAAGGGATGGATTTCAAGGTATGGATTTGAATATGGACTTGAGGACGTGGATTTAAGAGGATGGAATTGTGGGGATGGAATTGAGGAGATGAATTCAAGGGTGCAGATTCCAGGGATGGATTTGGAGAGTATGGATTTGGGGTGTTTGGATTTAGCAATATGGATTTGAGGGATGGATTTGGGGGCACGGATTTCAGCGGATGGAATTCCAGGGAGTTTTGCACACACCTAGATGAATTTTGCTCTGAAACCAGGCCGGATCCAGCGGGAATCACCCCTGGGGAATCCTTCCCTCCTTTCCTCACTTTCCTTTGCAGAATCTCCGCTGTGGCCCAAGGAAAAGGTGGATGTGATCGAGGTGGACGAGGGGGCCCCGCTGAGCCTGCAGTGCAATCCCCCACCCGGCCTCCCCGAGCCCGTCATCTTCTGGATGAGCAGCTGTGAGTCGGGAGCGCCTTTCCCACCTGGAATTCCGGGAATGGCGGCTCCATCCCCTGTGGGATTTAAAATAACCACGGCTGGGGTTGTTGTTCATAGTTTGGGGTTGTTTCTGTCGGCCTGGGGTTATTCCTGTTAGTTTAGGGCTGGTCCTGATAGTTTAGGGTTGTTTCTGCTAGTTTGGGGTAATTTCTATTAGTTTAGGGTAATTTCTGTTAGTTTAGGGTAATTTCTATTAGTTTAGGGTAATTTCTATTAGTTTGGGGTAATTTCTGTTAGTTTAGGCCACTTCCTGCTACTTCAGGGCTTCCCGCCTGGCCCTGAATTCCCACCTGGCCCTTGAATTCCCACCTGGCCCTGAATTCCCACCTGGCCCTGAATTCCCGCCTGGCCCTGAATTCCCACCTCTCCCCTGCAGCCATGGAGCCAATCCCACAGGACAAACGGGTGTCCCAGGGCCACAATGGGGACCTTTACTTCTCCAACGTGCTGGCGCAGGACGCGCTGACCGACTACAGCTGCAACGCCCGCTTCCACTTCACCCACACCATCCAGCAGAAGAACCCCTACACCCTCAAGGTCAAAACCAGTAAGTGGCTCACTGGGGGACCAGTTTGGGCTCCATCCCAAAGGGTTTTCCAGCCAGGAATCCAGTAAGGGAAGAGCGGCTGCCGTGGTTTGGTTTGGGTGGGGTAAGGATGGGTTTGGGTGGTTTTGGGGTGGGTGGGGAGGGAGGGGTTGTAGCTTCCTGGTTTTAGGGTTCTGGAGGTGGTTTGGTGTAGGAATTGCCAATTTTGTGTGTTTGGGGTAAAACTGGGAGTGTTTCACAGATGTGGCATTCCCAATGTCTCCAGGGAAATGCAGGAATTGCCAATTCCATGTGTTTGGGGTAAAACTGGGAGTGTTTTGCAGATGTGGCATTCCCACTATCCCCAGGGAAATGCAGGAATTGCCAATTCCATGTGTTTGGGGTAAAGCAGAGAATGTTTTGACAGACATGTGGCATTCCCACTGTCTCCAGGGAAGTGTAAAACATCCAGAGGTAACTTGAAGCAGGAATCACCAAATCCCGATTTTGGGATAGAACTGGGAGTGTTTCACAGATGGAGCATTCCCACCGTTTCCAGGAAAATGCAGGAATCACCAATTCCATGTGTTTGGGGTAAAATGGAGAGTGTTTCACAAACGGAGCATTCCCACATTCCCACCATCTCCATGGAAATGGAATTTTTGGTGCAGGAATTGCCAATTCCGTGTGTTTGGGGTAAAGCAGGGAGTGTTTCAGCCAATATGGAACGTTCTCATCATCTCCAGGGAAATGCAGGGATCACCAGTTCCGTGTGTTTGGGATAAATTGCAGAGTTTTGACATGTCTGGAGCATTCCTACTGTCTCCAGGGAAATGTAAAATATCCAGAGGTGATTTTGGGGCAGGAATCACCAATTCCGTGTGTTTGGGATAAACTGGAGACCGTTTCTGAAATTCATCTCCAGGGAAGTGTAAAATACCCAGAGGTAACTTGGAGCAGGAATCTCCAATTCCACATCTTTGGGATAAATCTGGGAGTGCTGCCACATTCCCACCAGGTTCAGGGAAACGTAAAACATCCAAGGATATTTTGGGAAGGTGGAGTTGGCCGCGGCTTGCTCCAGGGGATTGGAGGTGGGAAAACGAGTGTGGAACGTGGCTGTGGATATTCCTGGGCCTCCTTTGCTCTGGGAAGGGCCTCCAGGAATGTGGGAGCCTCTGGAATCTGGTAGGAGCCTCTGGAATCTGGTGGGAACCTCTGGAATCCGGTGGGAACCTCTGGAATCCAGTGGGACACTTGGGATGGGCGTCCCCAGATGTCCCCACCAAGCACCGATGAGGGGACACCAGGGGCTCTCTCCGGAGCCTTTCTGTTGGCTCTGGGCCTTTCCAGGGCACATTTTCCTCCAGGAATGAGAATTCCTGAAGGAAAAGGAATTCCTGGCACACTGGGGTGACTCTGGAAGAGGGAATGGGGGCAGTTTGAGGGACACGAGGACCCTGAGCTGTCACAGGGGCTCGAGGTGACAAAATCCTTCATGAACAGGGAGCTCCCACCCATTCCCAGCATTCCCAGGAAGATCCAACTGGGAGGTGCTGGCGGGTTTTTGGGAAGCACCAGCTGCTCCTGAATGCTGGCAGGAGGAATTTAATTTGTTTTCCCAGCAGCTTGGATGAACAGGAATGTGATGAGAGGAACCTGGGAGTGACGGGTTTTCCACCTTGGTGTAGCAGCTCCTCCTCGGTGCAAAGCTGGAGTAGGGAACCAGGGATTTAAATCATTCCAATGGGTTCTTTCCCAGAATGTGGGCAGCTCGTTCTGGATATAATTTGTAAATTCTGGGTATTATTTGTGAATTCCAAATATTTGTTTGTTTGAAGAGTTGGGCAAAGAAAATCCCGGCGTTTATTTTTGGGAAAAAATCCCAGCAAACAAAGATCTGTGGGGTTTGGAGCCTCCAAGGGCTCCACCCTGATGATTTATCCAGCTCTGGAAGTGACCTGGATGAAATCCTGGTGGATTTTCATGGATTTGATCTCCCCTCAGGTGTCCCCACATCCCTTCACTCCCTGAGCTTGGAAAATCAAATCCTTCTCTTCCAGTTTTCCTTGGGAAACAACTGCTGTAGGATCAGAGGCAAATTCCACTCCAGAAACCTCCCAGATTCCTTAAAAATTTTGGAACTGAGGCTTTAATTTCCAATTTAAAAAATTCTTTATCCATAAAGTGTTGGAAGGGGACGAAGTCGGATTTGTCCCAAGCTCTTGGATCATCTCAGCCTTAATCCCTGAGTTTGGGTCCTTCAAAGGGATTTTACGGCAGGTTGTGCTCTAAAAAACCCAAAAATTATTATTATTATTATTATTATTATTATTGTATGTTATAGCAGGCTGTGCTTTTAAAACATAATAATAATAATAATAATAATAATAATAATTATTATTATTATTATTATTATTATTATTATTATTATTATTTCTTCATCTCCTCCTTGCCTTCCTACCTCATTGTGCAGCTGTGTCCATCCCATGCGAAAAAGCAGCTGGAACATGGAATTTTTGTAGTCAAAAAACAGAGAAAAAAAACCCCATTTTCCCCTCCAAATTGCTCCGATTTTGGGTTTTCTCAAAGATTCCAGAGAGAAAAGCATTCCAAGGAAATATTTGCTCTACAATTCCCACACTTTAAGCTTTTCCCACCCCTTGGAGAGGGAAATCAGCCCCATTTCCTGCTGCTCCTCCTGTGTTTCTCCTGGAAGGCGCCACGCTCCGAGTGCTTTTGGATCCCTGCTCCAGCCTGTCCCATCCTTGCTGATTTCTGGGAATTCTCGTATTCCCTGCCCTGTCCCATCCTTGCTGTTTTTTGGAAATTCCCTGTGTCCCCCATGCTGGCTGGTTTTTTTGAGAATTCCTCATGTCCCCTGTCCTTGTTGTTTTTTGGGATGTTCCCATGTCCCACACCCTGTCCTATCCTTGGTTGTTTTTTGGGAATTCCCCATATCCCCTATCCTGGCTGTTTTTTGGGATGTCACCATGTTCCCCACCCTGTCCCATCCTTGCTGCTTTTTGGGATGTTCCCATGTCCCTTGTCCTTGCTGGATTTTTAGGAATTTCCGTGTACCCTGTCCTTGCTGTTTTTTGGGAATTCCCCGTGTCCCCATTCTGGCTGTTTTTTGGGATGTCCCCATGTCCCTCATCTTGGCTGTTTTTGGGAATTTCCTTGTCCCCCATCCTCGTGGTTTTTGGAATGTCACCATGTCCCCCACCCTGGTTGTTTTTTGGGAATTCCCTGTGTCCCCTATCCTGGCTGTTTTTTGGGATGTCCCATTGTTGCCCACCCTCTCCCATCCTTGCTGTTTTTTGGGAATTCCCCATGTCCCCTGTCCTGCTGTTGTTTGGGATGTCCCCATGTCTCCCATCTTGGCTGTTTTTTGAGAATTCCCCATGTCTCCACCCTGGTTGTTTTTTGGGAATTCCCTGTGTCCCCACCCTGGTTGTTTTTTGGGAATTCCCTGTGTCCCCCATCCTGGCTGTTCTTTAGGATGTCCCCATGTCCCCACCCTGGCTGTTTTTTGGGATGTCCCCGTGTCCCCATCCTGGCTGTTTTTTGGCATGTCCCCATGTCCCCATCCTGGCTGTTTTTTGGGATGTCCCCATGTCCCCCATCCTGGTTGTTTTTTGGGATGTCCCCGTGTCCCCCATCCTGGTTGTTTTTTGGGATGTCCCCGTGTCCCCCATCCTGGCTGTTTTTTGGGAATTCCCGTGTCCCCTTCCCACGCTGTCCCCGCCTCCCCGGCGCTGCTCACGGTGTTTTGTTCAATTGCAGAGAAGTCCCATAACGAAACGTCTTTAGGAAATTCCCCCGCCATGTACCGCGGTGAGTCCACGCTGGCTTTGGGAGTCCCGGCTTAACCCAGCCCCGCCTAACCCCACTGACCCCATTCCCTGCCCGTGTCCCTTTTGCTGTCGCCATGTCCCCATCGTGGCCTCAGCTTTGCCAAAATTTATCAGCATAAATCCACCCAGGTGACCCCAAAACCCCACAAAGTTCCCCATTTCTGCTGAGCGGGGTTTAAGTGAGTTAAGCCCAGCTTGGGAGGTTTGGGGTTTGTAGGGTCTGCCCCACGTGGCTGAGCAGAGTTTGGTCCCTCCTGTCCTGAGCTAAGCTCAGGATTTAAATGTCAGATCCTCATCCCTCTTTTCTGTGTCTCCAGAAGAACATTTCCAGCAGGAACACTCCTGGGATTTCCAGCTGAACTCAGGCAGGGATAAAAAGAGGGAAGAAAAAGAGGAATATTTGGGTTTTCCTGAAATCCAGGTGATTCCTGTGCAGAGAGGTTGGACATGAGCTGGATACTTCCACAGGATCCTGCCCTTTGTTGGGACAGGAAATTCCCTCTGGGTTCTGTGCCTGGTGGCATAATCCCATCCCCAAATCCTAAATCTGGGCAGGGAATTCCCTCTGGATTCTGCCTCTTCTGGGAGAATCCCATCCCAAATTCCTAAATCTGGGCAGGGAATTCCCTCTGGATTCTGTGCCTGGTGGGAGAATCCCATCCCAAATTCTTAAATCTGGGCAGGGAATTCCCTCTGGGTTCTGCCCCTAGTGGGAGAATCCCATCCCAAATTCCTAAATTTGGGCAGGGAATCCCTTCTGAGTTCTGTGCTTGTTGGGAGAATCCCATCCCAAATTCCTAAATCTGGGCAGGGAATTCCCTCTGGATTCTGCCCCTAGTGGGAGAATCCCATCCCAAAATCCTAAATGGTGCTTCAGTCACAAAAAACCCAGGATGGCTGCCCTGGGAATGAGTTGGAATTGCCAGGGATGTGTTGGGATGACAAGGGCAGCCGTGAGGGATTTTAGGGAGTGGGAAATGGGGCAGGTTTGGGAATCCTGGGAATGTCACCACCTCTCCAAAGCCACCAGAGATTCCAACCGCTCCCAGATCTGGAGCTGTCCCGGACAGGATTCACTTCCTGCCCTTCCTGCTGCTTTTGGGGCCGGGGTTATGTGGGGTCAGCTCTGGGAATGTCCCTTGCTGTCCCCACAGTGAAATCCCTGCAGAGCCGGAGCTTCCTCGGGGCCTGGCACAGCCCAGGGCACAATTCCCATCCCACGGGGACTTTTGGGGACAAGGAGGGCATTGCCAGCTGGACAAGAGCAGGATGTGCCAGGCAGGGCACGGCCAAGGGCATTGGGATCCTGGCATGGGGAGCAGGAGGGTTTGAGGGAGCTGAGGAGCTGGGAAAGGCTCAGCAGCAGGATCGGCCTGGGAGGAAATGCTGGAATGGGATGGGCAGCCCGGGAATATTTGGAAAAATGTCTGGGAAAAGGGATCAGCAGCAAAATCAGCTCTGGTGGGAGCAGCATCAACCACGTGGAAGGGAGGGGACAAGAGATGGGACAAGGACAAAGGGAATTCCAGTGAAGAGTTTTCCTGGGCTTCCCAATTTCCCATTGGATATCTTCATTCAGGGAAAAGGGATCTTGAGAGTGGCTCCACCAGGAAAATGGGATTTTATCCACACAATCCCATTCTGTCCCTCATTTCATGGGTGCACAGGAGAAACTTCCTGCTCTTCATGTTGTAACATTCCATGGAAAACTTCCCGGCTCCAGGGGATTCAGATCCCCCTCTCCCACCCCTGTGCAGACCTGGACTCCAACCCAGGCCTTAATTAACTCAATAATTAATGAGCTGGGGGTAACAATTCTTCCCCTCAGCCCTTTTCCTTGTGGCTGCCCCAGCGTTCCTCCCTGGAATGGCCTGGTTGGGAATTCTGGAGCTTTGGGATGTGGAGAGGGACGTGAACCCCAAGGATTTGGGGTGCTGGGAGGATTTGGGGCTCTTGGCTGTTCTTCCTTGGGGTGCAGATCCCCAGAATCCCGGCTCAGCTCCAGAGGGAGATGGAAAAGGGGTCTGGAAGGTTGGGAATCCCATTCCAAGGATGTTCCTGAGCTTGGGAATGTGGGATCCGCTGGTGAGGATGTGGAGCATGGGAGATCTGTGGGACATTTGTCCCAAATTCCTCTGCAGGGCCGGGATAACCACAGGAAGTGTCACCCACCCCTTGCCCCAGGACTTGGAGTGATGACTCCCAGAATTCTGTGGGCAATCATCAGGGAAAAACAATCCAAAAGGATAAATGGAACATTTAATTTCCCAGTAAAATTTCCCACTTTTTTCCCCCTTTTCAATGGAATTAAAACCTGGTTTTGTTCCTTTTCCTCTCTTTTTTTTTGGCAAACCTGAGGCTGTTTGAGCCTGTGCTGCGCCTGAGCAGCTGGGATGTGTTGGGATGAGTACATCCTTGGAAAACAGAGCTGATGGGGGAATTTTAGATGGGAAAGGGGCAGCTCTGGGATGGGAATCAGATGTTTCTGGGATGATCCCAGTTCATGGCAAAACTTGGGAGCGGAGTCAATTTTAAAGCCAAAATAAACAGCCCAAGGATTTGTTTTTCCATCTTGGATCCATCCAGAGGGATGAGGGAAACCTTGACACTTCCAGCTGGAACTTCCACAGTCTCAGAGCCTCTGGTTCTGAGGGAATTTCTGGCTGCTCCCTGTTAGAAACAGCGAAATATTTATTATTTATTAATTGTTATTTATTATTTATTAATAGTGCTGTGCTGAGGCAAAAATCAGGGTTTTTTTCCATGCTGTCCTTGGGTTCATTAAAGCCAGGAGGGTACTAATTAATCTCCCCGATTTTTAATTGCCATCATTAATACAGGCTTGTAAAATCCAGCTTGCTCTGCTTAGTGCTTCCAGTTATCCCACAGGATCCAGAGTGGGAATAAATCCTGATCAAAGCCAATCTTGGCTGATAAAATAATTAATTCTCATTTTCTGATTTGGCGGGAGAAGCTCCCGCTTGTGGTGGAGGTTTGGGAGCTCTGCCCTGGCATGGGTCGAGCTGGTTTCACCAGGAATGAAAATAAACCAGGAGCAGGGATGCAGACAGACCTGGAGAAGTCGGATTTTCGGGATAAAGTTGGGATTTTCCTGCCCTGGTAATCCATTAATCCATAACTGACTAACCGGGAGCATGCGCGGATGTGGGCGTGGAGCCAATCCCGAACATTCCATGGGTGAATCCTGGGGTTGGGTTTTCCTTCCCCAAGGTGGGAATTCCAGGAACAGCCCCCATCCTCACTCCCCTCCTCCTTCCCCTGCCACAGCTCTGGAAGTTTCCCAAAATTCCCAAAGTCCTCCCACTCACTGAGCCAAGGAAATTTCCATGGATCACTCCAGGATTTTTTGTCTCCCTGTTCTGATCCCATCCCATCCCATCCCTTTCCTAATCCCATAACTTCCATCCCTGCTACTGCTGCTTTCCCGCCCATCTCATCCTGTTTTGTCCTCACTGATCCAGATCTAGGTCAATCATTCCACTCCTTAATGGAATTTTTTCCATGAATAATTAATTTTTTCCCCCTGCACAGAGGCCTTTGCTGTGTGTGGATCCGTAGGGAATTGTCTCGTGTCTTCCCTTTGTGTTTTTTCCCATTAAACTTCCCTGTCCAGCCCTAAATGGGTCATTTTGGTGGCTGAGCTGTCCCTTTCCAAGGGGAACCATCCTTCCAGGCCTCCAGGAATGCTGGAAAACCTCCTTGGTTCAGCTGGAGCCCTGGGAATGCTCTGTATCCTGGAGAATTCTGTGGAAAAGCAGCTCTGGGTCTGAATAAACCCTTTCCGTGCCCATTTTTCCTCCTGTTCTTCATTTTATGTTACATCCATCAATATCCCCCAATTCCATCTGATTCCAGCCCATTTTCCAGAGGCAGGGAGGGCAGGAAAAGCAGGAACTGATGGAATGGGGACCATCCCCAATGCTCAGTCCCCTCAGCTACTCCTTTTCTCTCCTGCCTACCAAACTTCCTCTCTCTCCCCTTCATTTTTTCCAATCCCAAATCCATTTGGAGCCCTCCTTCCCTTTCCAGGCACATTCCCGGGTGAGTTCAGAATCCCGGGATGGCCGGGGAGGTGACGCCTTCTGTGAATTCCCAGAGACTTTTAAAAGACCCGTGTTCTGTTTTTTCTTTTTTTTCTTTTTTTTTTTTTTTTTCCCCTTTGGTTTTATTTTTGGTTTTGTTTCGTTTTTTTCCTTCTCTCCCACTGATTCCAGCCCGAGGGATCTCAGAAACCACTCCCAGCTTCATGTATCCCTACGGAACTTCCAGCAGCCAGATGGTGCTCCGAGGGGTGGATCTCCTGCTGGAATGCATCGCCTCCGGAGTGTATGTACCCCATGGAGAGTGATTCCCAGCAATTCCCAGTGGGATCAGCGCAAGGAATCACCCCTGGATTGGGAAAAAGGGATCATTCCCTCCTTTTTAGTTGTTAACAATGCTCCTGTAACCTGCACGATGAGCAAACGGGAATGCTGAGGTTTCCAGATGTCTTCAGATCCTTGTCCAAGGATAATTCCCCACTGGTTCATCCTAAAATTTGGGAATTTTCCAGGAGCTCCTCACCACACTGTGGGGGAGGACATTTGTGTCCCCCAGAAGTGTCCTGGGCTCGTGGTCCAGCCCACACCATCACACCATGGTCAGGGTTGGGCTTTGAGATCCCTTCCACCCCAAACCATTCCAGAATTCCATGATCCTGCGTTCTCAGGAGGATCAGGGGGAGAACAAAGCTCCTGACCCACTGGGAATGCTCAGGGCTGTGGTTTAGGGGTGATGATGGGAAGGAGGGTGATTGGAATGAGGGTGATGGGAATGAGGGTGGCCCACCAGTTAGATCAGACCTTCTCCCTGGGTCTTGCTGGTTCCCAGGATGGGAATTTCACTGTTATTTAGGAATCACAGCTCTTTACTTGGGAGTCATTCCCTGGCCTTTGGAAAAGCTCTGATCTGCCCCCCTCTCCTCAGACCAGCGCCGGACATCATGTGGTACAAGAAAGGCGGGGAGCTCCCGGTGGGTAAAACCAAGCTGGAGAACTTCAACAAGGCCCTGCGCATCTCCAACGTGTCCGAGGAGGACTCCGGGGAATATTTCTGCCTGGCCTCCAACAAGATGGGCAGCATCCGCCACACGATCTCGGTGAGAGTGAAGGGTACGTCACCTTTACCTTCCCTCTTCGGGTCCCGGCCGCCTGGAGCCAGGAGGGGACATCCATGGAATGCTGGGAGGGACAGCGGGGCCTTTCCCTGGGAATGGGTCAGTGTTCTTCAGGGAATCATGGAATGGGTTGGGTTGGAAGGACGTCAGAAGTTTCCCAGTTCCGGGACACATTCCATGATCCCAGGTTGCTCCAAGCGCCATCCAACCCAGCCTTGGGCACTTCCAGGGATGGAGCAGCCGCCACAGCTTCTCTGGGAATTCCATCCCAGCCCCTCCTCACCCTGATTCCATCCCAATAGCCCATCTAAATCTTCCCTTTTTTGAATTAAATTTTGTCCAAACGGCCCCAAAACAGGAGATGGGAACCCTCTGACAGAAATGGTGGTGGGTTTGTGTGGTCAGGGAGTGTAAAGGGGTTTCTCCTCCTTCACCAAATCCTGGGAAACCCGCTCTGTTTTCCATCCCCCAGGGAGTGTTGTAGGGGGGAATTCGGGGGTGGTGCCTCTGTCCCCGTGTCACCGGCGCGGGGCTGTTTTCCAGCTGCTCCCTACTGGCTGGATGAGCCGGAGAACCTGATCCTGGCCCCCGGCGAGGACGGCAGGCTCGTGTGCCGGGCCAACGGCAACCCCAAACCGTCCATCCAGTGGCTGGTGAACGGAGAGCCCATCGAATGTGAGTGCGGGAGAGGCTGGGCCTCCTTCTCCAAAATCCCTGCCAAAATCCCAGCCCAAAATCCCAGCCGAGGATATCCTGGCTGAGGACGAGCCAGAGTGGCTTCCTCCTCCCAAAATCTCAGCCAAAATCACACCAAAATCCCAGCCGAGGGCCTCATGGCTGAGCAGGAGCCACAGTTGCCTCCTTCTCCAAAATCCTAGCCCAAATCCCAGCCAAGGATATCCTGGCTGAGCATGAGCCAGAGTAGATTCCTCTTTCAAAATCCTAGCCAAAATCCAACCAAAATCCCAGCCAAGGATCTCATGGCTGAGCATGAGCCAGAGTTACCTCCTTCTCCAAAATCTCAACCAAAGTCCCACCAAAACCTCAGCCAAGGATCTCACGCCTAAGCATGAGCCACAGTTACCTCCTCATCCAAAATCCCAGCCCAAATCCTAGCTCGAGTCCCAGCCAAGGATCTCCTGGCTGACCATGAGCCAGAGCTGCTGGCGGGGTCCAAGACCCACATGAACCCCCAGCTTGTCTGGGACGAGCCCAGTTCACCCAGTGGCTCCCAGTTGTGTCTGTGGAGCTCACACACCACCACCAGGCTTGAACTGGGCTGAGCTGGGAGGACACTCCATGACATTACGGGGTGGATTTTCAATTGGGGCCGAATTGAAGGAGCTGTCCTTGTTTTGAAGCGTCTCCGCCCAACCCGAGCCGGGAGGTGGCCGGGGACACCATCGTGTTCCGGGACACGCAGATCGGCAGCAGCGCCGTGTACCAGTGCAACGCGTCCAACGAGCACGGCTACCTGCTGGCCAACGCCTTCGTCAGCGTGCTGGGTGAGTCCGAGGCAAGGGGAGCTCCCAGAACTCAGATTTCCATGGAATCCAAGGTCGGAAAGGACCTCAAAGCTCAGCTCGAAGCTCATCCTAAAAGGGTGGATGTGGCTCTTCGTGCCAAGGTGGTGTTGGGTCATAGGTTGGATTTAATCTCAAAGGTTTTTTCCAACCTTGCTGGAAACATTTTCTGACCTTTTTCCAACTGGTTGGTTCTGGGATTCATCTAAAATTCCACCCTTTTGGAAGGGTGGGGCATAGAAACTTCCACTATCCCAGGGTGCTCCAAGCCCTGTCCTACCTGGCCTTGGAAACTTCCAGGAATCCAGGGGCAGCCACAGCTTCTCTAGGAATTCCATCTCAGCCCCTCCTCACCCTCCCACCCAGGAATTTCTTCCCAATATCCCACAAAAAACTCTCCTATTTTGGTTTAAAATCATTCCCCTTTATCCCATTACCGTATTCCCATGCAAAAGTCACTCTCCTTGGTTTTTCCAAGCCCCCTTTTCCCTGCCAAAGTTTTCCATGAGTTTTCCCCTTTGCTGCTCTGAGGGAAGGCACCCAGGTTTTGGAAGAAGAGTCCATTGCCATGGATTCAAACCAGGCAAAAGGCTGGGCAAATCCAGGGATATTGCTCACAAAAAAAGGCTGGAAGAGAGGGAAGATGAGGTGGGTGGGAGTGGAGAAGCTCTACTGGGTTTTGAAAGCGCCAGTAGGAAAACTGAACCAAAAAAAAAAAAAAAACCAGGGAAAAGGCTGGAAAAGAGCAGCAGAATCCATTTTTCCCCCTTCTCCATGGCTGGAATTCTGGTGGTTGGCAGATGTTCCGCCCCGGATCCTGGGCCCCCGGAACCAGCTGATCAGGGTGATCCAGAACAACAGGACGCGCCTGGATTGTCCCTTTTTCGGGTCCCCCATCCCCACCCTGCGCTGGTAAGAGCCGGATCCCACCCCGCTCCATCCTGAGGGGTGGGAAAGGGGGGGGTTTCCTCCTTTTCCTTCCCTTCCAACAGCACTTTGTGGTGTTGGGAGGTTTAAGAACGGCCAGGGGAACACGCTGGATGGAGGCAACTACAAAGCCCACGAGAACGGGAGCTTGGAGATGTTCATGGCTCGGAAGGAGGACCAGGGAATCTACACCTGCGTGGCCACCAACATCCTGGGCAAAGCTGAGGCCCAGGTCCGCCTGGAGGTCAAAGGTAGGGGCACGGAGGTGCCAAAATCTTGGATCTTCTGGAAGTTGCAGCAGAAATAATCGAGGCTAAAAATCTTGGGTTTTCTGGGACTTGCATCAGGAATAACCCTTGAGGTGAAGGGAGGTTGGTTGTGGGTGATCTGATCTCTGAGCAGGTCAGAGCTGGGAGCCTTGAAATGGTGGAGATTCCATTTTAATGTTGGGAAAAGCCCAGGCTGGGGATGGTGGAAGGGTTTGGGTTGGGTGTCAGGCTGGGAGAAGCCACCAGCAATGCCAACACTGACCCCAAGTGTTCCTCGGGGTTAGCTGAGGACAATAAAACATTTTTGGAACTGTTTTTACCCCACTCAGCAAATCTGGCTGCTGCCTCCAAAAAATGGGGTTTTTTTAAAAGGCTCAGCACAAATTAATGACTCGTTAAATTAATATATTTGTTCAAAGCTGGACAAACACCCCAAACGTGCTTGTCCTTCCCAAGTAATTCCACTCTCTGTTGAGCCTCTGAGCCAAGCCCCACGGTTTTGGGACATGACTCTTTGTGAGCTCCTGTAGACCCCACCAGGATCATGAGAGGACCTGAGGAATTTGGGACATAACCCTTGACCCTGTGCAGACCCCACCAAAGTTTTGAGGGAACCTGAGGGGTCTGGGGTGTGACCCTTTGTTTGTGACCCTGTGCAGACCCCACCAAAATTTTGAGGGAATCTGAGGGGTCTGGGGTGTGACCCTTTGTTTGTGTCCCTGTGCAGACCCCACCAAAATTTTGAGGGAATCTGAGGGGTCTGGGGTGTGACCCTTAGTTTGTGACCCTGCTCAGACCCCTCCAGGGGTTGTGAGGGAACTCGAGGAGTTTGGGACTTAACCCTTGACCCTGCGCAGACCCCACCAGCATCACAGGAGGACACGAGAAGTTTGGGGGATAACCCCTGACTTCATGCCGACCCCACAGGGATCATGGGGGGTCCTGAGGAGTTTGGAACGTGTCCCTTTGTTTGTGACCCCATGCAGACCCCACCAGGATCGTGAGGGGCCCCGAGGACCAGGTGGTCAAGAGGGGCACCATGCTCCGGCTCCACTGCCGCGTCAAGCACGACCCCACGCTGCGGCTCATGGTCACCTGGCTCAAGGACGATGCCCCCCTGTACATGGGGAACAGGTCTGTGCCCAAAAACCCCATCCGTTTCTCTCCCAGAATTGTTGGGTTTTCAGCAGAACGTTCCAGGAGTCCCCAGGGATAAATATTGAGTTCCCACCTAAGCAACATTTGATGTTTTTGACGCTTTTAATCTCGTTGGCTCCCTCCAGCAATTCCAGCTGATTTATCAGTAAATCCAGACTTTGCTGTGGGTTTTATTCCCAGATATTTTAGGACATCTTGATAAAACCTGGGAATTCATAACAAGCCACTCCAGAATTAATGTTTCTCTGCTGCGGCTGGCACAGCTTTAATTTCCTTTCCACACCTGACTCCTGTTTCTTGTGAAGCAAGATCTGATCCCAGGGCATGAGCCCAGGGCTGGCTGTTGTCCTAAAAATGTGATTATTCCCCAGATACGCCCCAGGGCGCGTGATTCCTTAGGAAATGAGCTTTCCCAGAATAACCCAGCACATCCTCAGCTGATAAAACCTCCAGACTGGAAATGTTCTCCTGCTCTGGTTGGGTTTCCAGCTGGATTTTGCCAGGGAGCATCCAGCCTTCAACACTGCTTCCTAAATATGTTGGGGCAGAATTTTGGGATGTTGTTTCCTTGAAGGATGAAGAAGGAAGAGGATGGTCTGATGATCTATGGAGTGACTGAGAAGGACGAGGGCGATTACACGTGTGTGGCCAACACAGAGCTGGACAAGGACTTGGCCAAGGCCTATCTCACCGTGCTGGGTAAAGCCCCCCTGACCCCACAGCTGAACAGGACACCCCAAGCTCGAGGTCAGGCTGGAATCTGGGCTCCAAGATTGTCCCCTGGATGCTCAGGGAGGTGCTGGCAGAGCAGGGGTTCCGTTGTCGCAGGATTCACTGCCTCGCCCTGGATGGTGGCACTGAAATGCTGCAAAAAACCTGGGATCTGAGGGCAAAAAACTAAACAGGAATTGTGGCACGCAGCCCAAAATATCCCCAGGTGGATGCTGAAGATCCATGAGAAAAGTCCCAGATTTGGGGGTGAATTTAATGGGATGTTGGGGTGCTGAGCCAGCTGCTCCTGGCCCTGTGTGTCCCCTCTGCTTGTCCCCTTTGCAGCACAGGGAGGGACAAACTTCACCCCATTCCCCATTTGTGCCACTGCCAGCTCTGCTTGGCAAACAGGGATAACAGGGATTTATCATCTCCTGGCTCCTTCAGATTCTCGGGAATGCCACAACCTGCCAGTCCCCCTCCACAGCTGGAACAGGAATCCTAAATCCCAAATAATTCCCCTGGGGTTGATTTATTTTCCCTTCTTTCCCCTAATGGCTCATTTCCCCTAATGGCTCATAACCCCCAGGCTGATATTTTCCTTTTTGCTGTCAACTGCAAGTGTGGGTAACGCATGGAGGTCTCTGGGAGAAGAATATTCCTGCTCTGCTTCCCAAAACCGGATCAAATCCTGCTGAAATCTGGAACTTTATGTTTGCCAGGTGCTCCTTTGGCCACCCAAGCTTAAACTAACCCGGTTTAACAAGCACTGTCTTACCTTGCAGCCATCCCTGCTAATCGGTTGAGAGATTTACCCAAAGGTAATCATCACTAATTCCTCACCTTCCTCTCATTTCCCACCTTGGTTTTGGTTTTCCCACACCAGTAACTCCAAGAGAAATGGGTGGCAGCTGGAAAAACTGGGGGATGATGCTGGGGTTGAAGGAGCTGAAGCTCCAAGTCCTGCCCAAGTTGTCCTTGAAGAAGTTGATGCTTCCAGGTTGTCCCTGAAGGAGCTGAAGCTCCAAGTCCTGCCCAAATTTTCCTTGAAGGAGTTGATGCTTCCAGGTTGTCCCTGAAGGAGCTGAAGCTCCAAGTCCTGCCCAAATTTTCCTTGAAGGAGTTGAGGCTTCCAGGTTGACCCTGAAGGAGCTGAAGCTCCAAGTCCTACCCAAGCTGTCCTCGAAGCAGCTGGTTTTTCCAAGTTCCATCCAAATTGTCCTTGAAAACCCAACCAGATGGGTGGAAAGCTCCTGTTCCACCACATTTTGTGTCCCACGGTGGCAGTTCCTGAGAGCAGGAATCACTTCACCTGTGCTTGAAAATCTTGATGGAAAAAAAAAACCAAAAAAAGCATGGAATTCCCTAATTTTTACCTGGAATTTATTCCTGTTGTCGCATGAGCTGGTCCTTGTGATCACATTAAAAAAAAAAAAAGGCAAATTTCTATCACATTTATATTTCCACTAAGATTTTGTGTCCTTTTTCTGTTGTTAATTTGCATTTCTGTGTAAGGTTGCAAATCCCCCTAAACCAGCACCTGGTGCTTTCCCCACCATTTTTTGGGGGGGAAAGGCAGGATTTTTCCTGGGAAAGGAGGATTTTTCTTGGGAAACGCAAGATTTCCAGCCAAGACACTGTCAGAAATGACCACATTTATATTTTAAAAATCACTCCGGTCCCCTAAAGAGCTGCAGGACGTGGATTGTGCCCTGGAGCACGTCCTGCCCACGGGGCTGGGAGAGGTGATGGGAACTGGGACTTGCTCCTGGGACAATCCCAGCCTCCCATTTATCCCATTCCAACAGCACGACCTGACCAGCCCCGGGACTTGGAGCTGTCGGATCAGGCCGAGAGGAGCGTGCGGCTGACGTGGCTCCCTGGCGATGACAACAACAGCCCCATCACAGGTCTGTCCCCGAAATCCCTGTGATGGAAAATCCCTTCCCACCCAAACCCTTCATGTCAGAACCCAGCAAATTCCTCTGGCTGCCCTGGAGGGCTTGAGAGACCGTGGAACAGAGCCCAAGACCCCTGTGCCTTTGGTCTTAACCCATGGAAAAAAATTCCAACCTTATATAAGGATTTACAAGCCACGAAAGTTTAAGTAGCATGATAGTGAATTTATCACAGGGTGAAAAATAGATTTCTGAGGTTTATGGAATGGGGGCTCAGGGTCCCAAGATGGAGGAATTTGGGTGTGCCCTGTCCTTATTCCTTCTTCTTCCTAGCCTCCATCTTTTGGGTGATGTTGCATTTTTAGACGGGTTTAGAGTAGAAACTCGCTGTCTAACATAGGTGATAGGTATTGGGAAGTTGTGGTAAATAACACATTATTTACCATAACTTTATACTAAAACCAGGTAGTTTTTAGTATAAAGAGATAACACAGACAGAGTGCCTCTGTCTGACCTGCTGAGCAGACCTTGGCAGGCCACAGAAAGAATTTTATAGATAAGAAACAATAAACAACTTCAAGAACGAGAACTGAAGAGTTCTGACTCCTTCTTTGACCTCCGGGCTGGGAAAAGAGATGTTGTAACACATCTCAGGGTCACTGTGACCAGCAGAGATCCTGAGCTTTCCCTCACTTCTCCCTGCTCTCCCCAGACTACATCGTGCAGTTCGAGGAGGATCGCTTCCAGCCCGGAGTGTGGCACGACCACTCCAGGTACCCCGGGAACGTGCACTCGGTCTTGCTGAACCTGTTCCCGTACGTGAATTACCAATTCCGGGTGATCGCCGTCAACGACGTGGGCAGCAGCGTGCCCAGCGAGCCCTCCGAGCGCTACCAGACCAACGGGGCACGTGAGTTTTGCCCAGGGTGTTTTTTTGGGGGTTTTTTTTTTTTTTTTTGGCCTTGGATTCCACCCCTCTCCGTGGAGGTTCCTCCCTCCCATCCCAAGGAATAGGTTGGCAAGGGCGGCGCGGGGAATTTTCCCTGTGGAATTCTTGAGCCTGGGGGTGGCGTCCTTCGGGGGCAGCGAAATGCAGAGGTTTATGCAAAATTCAGTGATTAGTTATAGAAAAACCTGGTTTTAATTCTTTTCCCTAAAGGGAAGATTCCTAAAGGAATTCTTCCAGTCCTTTCAGACTACAGGAAGCTTGGAAATCTGTAGGAAAATCAGACTCGAGTGCAAATATTGTTAATTATTGGCCGCTGTTAAAGCTGGTTGATGCTGTGGGGGTGGCGAGGCTCTGGCACAGATTATCCAGAAAAAACTTGGCTGCCCCTGGATCCCTGGAAGTGCCCAAAGCCAGGTTTGATGGGTCTTGGAGCAGCCTGGGATAGGGAAAGGTGGAATTGGGTGATTTTAAGATCCCTTCCCACCCAAATTCCGTGACAAAAGAACAAAACAAGCTCCAATCCACAACCAAGACTTGACTTGTCTGCCCAGCACTTTGTAGGGGAATATTTGGGAAAATTCTACACAAGGAATTCAGGGGAATCTCAGCAGTTTTGCTGCATTTCTCCCTTTACCCATTCCAGGGCGATTTTTGGAGGATCTGCTGGCATCTAGTGTTGGCTCTTAACACTGCCCGCCGTGATTCAGGCTCAAAGTGACAAACTCTGCTCCCTCCACAATGGTTCCCTTTCAAAAATTTAGGACATTTAGGGGACAAAAAAGAGCCTCCTAAATAAATGGCCTGGTTTTTCCAGAGGACTGAGAGTCTCGTGTCCCATTAACCTGAATGGGAACTTCTGGAAAAATCAGGCCATTAACTTCTGCCTTGGAAGGACTTTCAGCTTGCAGGGTTTTAACCCCTCAGTGGTTGTTTTTTCGACATTGAAAAAGTCATTGCTTTGGTTTTCAATGTGAATTTCAGGTCCTGAAATAAATCCAACAGGAGTTCAAGGGGTAGGGACTCAAAAAAACAACATGGAGATAACGTGGACCGTGAGTTCTTCTTGGATGCCTTTTGGGATGGAACTGTGGGATGAGGGGGAATGGGATCAGAGTGCCAGAGGGCAGGGATAGGTGGGATATTGGGAATAAATCCTTCACTGGGAGGGTGGGGAGAGGCTGGGACAGAATTCCCAGAAAATCCATGGCTGTCCCATCCCTGGAATTGTCCCATGCCAGGTTGGAGCAACCTGGGATCATGGGAAGTGTCCCTACATATGGGGGTGGAATGCAATGGGACTTCAGGTCCCTCCCAACCCAAACAACTCGAAGACTCCATGAAATAAAAAGCAGAAGGTACAAGAAAGGCAGTTTTCAGTGCTGTGATAAAAAGAATCATTGAAAAAAATTGAAAATAAAATAAATTAAAAGACCTGGCATCCAAAGATGCCGGATTTCAGACTCAACTTCCTGAAGATGCCTCAAAGTCGAGTCCTTGAGCAGCTCAGAGGATTTACGGGGCTGCTCCTGCTTTGCTTCCAGCACCAGCAGGTGTCAGCCACAAATCAGGGATGAGCCATGGGGAGGGCTGGAACGGCAGCAGGAACAGAGGCTGGAATAGGGGGATAGCAGACGTGGAATCTATATTGTATAATTCGATATTATGCTCACATTTGATTTATTTTATATCATATATTGATAAGGAAGCTGCGCTAGTGGAAGTGCCCCTGCCCGTGGAAGGGGCTTGGAATTTAAATCCCTTTCAACCCAAACCGTTCCAGGAATAAAATCTTGGATTTTGTGAATAAAATTTCCCTCCAAGGATGTCGCAGACATTGTTTGTGAAAAATCCTTTTTGTAGGATTTTTCCTGCTAGAGCTGAGAAGCTCAGTAACAAATA
>JAWWLS010000122.1:3874380-3893058 GCA_035040975.1 Myioborus melanocephalus | reverse complement strand
AATGTTATATATATATCATAATATAATAAATCAAGCCTTCTGATAATGGAATCAAGATCCTGTCTCTTCCATCCTCTGAAAACCCCTGTGACCACTGTCAACACAAGGAGAGGCACAACAAGTTCTTGCCCTCCAGAGCCATGGTCCTGCCATGGCTCTGGAGGGCAAGAACTTGCTGTGCCTCTCCCTGAGAGCAAAACCCGCTGAGCAAAACTTTGGGATTTCCTTGGTGTAAAAACCCAATTTATTTTTTTTTTAAATTATTTTTTTCCCCCTCCTTCTAATTTTTCCTCCTCTGTTTGGCTCCGCCAAAGCCTCTGAACGCAACTCAGGCGTACGGGCCCAACCTGAGGTACATCGTGCGGTGGCGGCGGCGGGACCCGCGTGGCAGCTGGTACAACGAGACCGTGCGGGGCGCGCGGCACGTGGTGTGGAACACGCCCATCTTCGTGCCCTACGAGATCAAGGTGCAGGCCGAGAACGACTTCGGCAGAGCCCCCGAGCCCGACACCTACATCGGATACTCCGGGGAGGATTGTGAGTATTGCCTCAGCCGCAGGTGGGATTTTGGGGATGGGCTCATCCAAGGGTGAAGCGTGCTCGGGGTGTGGGTGAGGCACTGAAGGGGTTTGGGATAAAAATCTGCTTTTAGTTTGGAGAAGGTTTGGAGGACCTGGGCTGTGGAAGGTGTCCCTATCCATGGCCTCCTGGGCTATGGAAGGTCTTCCGTTCTGTGGCCACCTGGGCTATAAAAAGGGTCCCTGTCTGTGGCCATCTCAGCTATGGAGGTGTTCCTGTCCATGGTCACCTGGGCTATGGGATTTGTCCCTGTCCATGACCACTTGGGCTATAAAGGTGTCACTGTCTGTGGTCACCTGGACTGTGGGAGGTGTTCCTGTCCATGGCCACCTGGACTGTGGGATTTGTTCTTGTTTGTGGCCACCTGGGCTATGGAAGATCTTCCTGTCCGTGGCCACCTGGGCTGTGGGAGGTGTCCCTATCCATAGCCACCTGGGCTGTGGGAGGTGTCCCTGTCCGTGGCCATCCGGGCTATAAAAATTGTCCCTGTCTGTGGCCATCTCAGCTATGGAGGTGTCCCTGTCCATGGCCACCTGGGCTATGGGATTTGTTCTTGTTCTTGGCCACTGAGGCTGTGGAAGGTGTTCCACAGGGGCTGTGGAAGGTGTCTGTAGACACCTCAGCTATGGGAGGTGTCCCTGTCTGTGGCCACCTGGGCTATGGAAGCTGTCCCTGTCCATGGCCACCCAGGCTATAAAAGGTGTCCCTATCCATGGCCACCTGGGCTGTGGGAGGTGTCCCTGTCTGTGGCCATCTCAGCTATGGAGGTGTCCCTGTCCATGGCCACCTGGGCTATGGGATTTGTTCTTGTTCTTGGCCACTGAGGCTGTGGAAGGTGTTCCACAGGGGCTGTGGAAGGTGTCTGTAGACACCTCAGCTATGGGAGGTGTCCCTGTCTGTGGCCACCTGGGCTATGGAAGCTGTCCCTGTCCATGGCCACCCAGGCTATAAAAGGTGTCCCTATCCATGGCCACCTGGGCTGTGGGAGGTGTCCCTGTCCATGGCCACCTGGGCTATGGGATTTGTTCTTGTTCTTGGCCACTGGGGCTGTGGAAGGTGTTCCTGCCCATGACCACCTGGGCTATGGAAGGTGTCCCTGTATGTGGCCACCTGGGCTATGGGATTTGTCCCTGTCCATGGCTACCTGAGCTATAAAGGTGTCCCTGTCTGTGGCCACCTGGGCTGTGGGAGGTGTCCCTGTCTGTGGCCACCAGGGCTGTGGGAGGTGTCCCTGTCTGTGGCCACCTCAGCTATAAAAGGTGTCCCTGTCCATCACCACCAGGGCTGTGGAAGTTGTTCCTCTCTGTGGCCACCTGGGCTATGTAAGATCTCCCTGTCCGTGGCCACCTGGGCTATGGGAGGTGTTCCTCTCTGTGGCCACCTGGGTTCTCCATGGCCACCTGGGCTATGGAAGTGCCCCTGGCTGTGGGACTTGAGGATTTTTCTAGAACGAAGGTGGATGAGGTAGGAGATTCCAGGTCTGAAGACAAGGGGAACAAACAAGGTACAAAAACTGGAAGTAAAGCTGGAATTCTGGGATAAACCAGGTGACCATCCATGACCCCGGGTTTGAAGCCAAGGGGCACAAGCAGAGCACAGAAATTGGAAGTAAAGCTGGAATTTTGGGGTTGGGATGGCACAGGCAACACCTCCTCCAGTTGGGCATCTCCCAGAAGAGACAGGACAAGGAAAATGGGGTGAAAAAGTGGGAATCAGGGAACTAGAATGCACTGGGAGCAAACTGGATTCAGTTCAGAGGTTGTGACAGGGAAAGATCCATTGTCTATGCCCTCCCAGGGGAGTTTTTAAATTTCTTCTGGAAATTCCTGCAATAATTTGGAGGTTTGGGAGGATCTGGATGAGCCTCCAAGTGTGTGGGTGTTCTATGGAGGCAAAGCAGGGAGATCAAAGCTTCTCCTGCCTATGTTTCAGGGTTGGGATGGGTCAAAAATCCCAAAAATCCACAAAAACTGTCCCAAGAATAGTCAAATCCAAGCTGCTTCACTCCAGATCTGTCCACACAGCAGGAGCTGTAGAAAGGAGGTAAAATCCCAACTGAATCAACAACAAATTGACCAAAATATGATTAAAAATATGGAAATGAGGTTTTATTGGATCTTTGGGGTCGAACTTTGGGACAGGTGAGGAAGGAGAGGCTTGGACGTGCTGGGATCCCTCACCTGGAGAGGGAGGCGAGCCAGACCCTTCCCTGCAGCAGGAATTTCCCCTTTTAGCTGGGTCAGGAATGTTCTCCTGATGGCTGGAGGTGCGAAATTGGATTTACTTTCTTCCCATGGAAGAGGGTGGAGCTGCTGCTCACGGGATCTGTGATGGGACAAGCACAGCAGGGGGTGTCCAGCTGTCCATCTGTCCATCTGTCCCACCTCCTGGGTCATCCCAGGCTCCTAATGGCCACTCTGCTTTTGTCCCTGCCCGCCCAGATCCCAAGGCTGCGCCCACGGATGTCAGGATCAGAGTGTTAAACAGCACTGCCATAGCTCTGACCTGGACCCGGGTGCACCTGGACACCATCCAGGGACAGCTCAAGGAGTACCGAGTGAGCAAATCCCAAATCTCAAATCCCAAATCCCAAATCCCCACCCAGCACTGACCATTAACACAGCTAAACCTCCCGAAATTCCCAGCTGGCTCCCAGGGGATGGAGCTGCTGGATGTGGGGATGACAGAAAACTTCCTTTGGGTTTGGGGCAGCACCAATGATTTGCTCTTTGGGGTGTCAGGATGGGGTTGGGAGTGTCTCCTGTTGCTTCCTCTGGGTTTGGCTGCAGGATTTGGGATGCTCCAAGAAAACAGGGAGGGATTGGGATGGTCCAGGCCACACAGCAAAGGGGCTCTGAGGGAGTGACCCCAGCCAGGTCAGGTTTTGTGTCATCCCCAAAATACTGACAGTGTGTTTTACTGATCAACAAACCCTGCAAAGCTTAAACCTGCGGTCAGGACTAACTGAGTGCTAAAACCAGAGTGGATCCGTGTTTTTCCAGGTTTATATTTAATATTTATCAGTCTTTCCAGACTTATATTTAATATTTATTTTTTGTTGCTGATGCGCAGAGGGTGGAGCCATTCAAACAAAGCCAAACCATGAGCAGGGCCCTCCTCTGGGTGTCAAAACATTCCCAAAACTTCACATCTGGAAAAAAATCCCAGCATTCCCTACCTGATTGTCTGCTGGCTCCACTTTTCCTGATTCTGGGGGATTTTCTGAATGGATTCTTGTTTCTGCATGAAGTAGAATTTACAGTCAGGAGCTCGAATGGGAGATTTCCCAAATTCAGGTTTTTGTTCGTGCCTGGGTGTGTCCCACCTTTCCTTGTCCATTGTGAGCAGAAAGGGAGAACCACTCGGATTTTAATCCTTGGGAATTAGGAGCAGCTTTAGTCTGAGCTCAGTGGTTTTGCTCCATGTTTTGGGAAGCTCTTAACCCCCTGCTCAGCCTCTCCCTCAGGTAACACCCGGATTTTCCTCATGGAGCTTCACTAACTCCTCTAAAAACTCCCACCCTTAAAGACAAAATTCTGCTTTTTAACATCTAAAAACCCCCCAAAACCCTTTATTAAAGGGGAAAAAAAGCTTCACCTGGCCTGCCTATCTCTTGAAGGCCTATTTCTGGAGAGAAAGCAGCTTGCTGAAGAACCTGTGGGTCTCCAAAAAACGGCAGTTTGTGAGTTTTCCTGGAGACCGCAACCGGGGCATCGTGTCCCGGCTGTTCCCTTACAGCAACTACAAGCTGGAGATGGTGGTGACCAACGGCCGAGGGGACGGGCCCCGCAGCGAAATGAAGGAATTCCCCACCCCTGAAGGAGGTACGTTCCCACAGGGAATTCTTTGGGATCCCTCTGAGGAGGGATTTTAGCCGAGCATCACCTGGGCGCTGTCGCCGTCGGTGACATCGTTGAAGGCACGGCTGGAGTTGGCTCCTGACCCCATCAGCATTCCCAAAAATCCCTCAGTTAGGGAGTCTGGACACCTCAGCCAAGAAGATTTTGGGCTGAACAAGAGAAATATTTGTAAAACCCTTTCCTAGGCACAGCTCAGCGCCCTCGGTTTGCTGCCTGAGCTGTCCCCGAGCCGTGGTTTGGGGACGTGGCTGTGGTTGGATCCACCCTGGAAAAGGCAGGAAAACCTTCCCAGGACCTTCAGGAATCACTGCCAGACTTTTAAGGCAAGAGCACCTCGTTCTTGTGTCAAGGATGAACTCAAGGGTTTAATTTTGTCGCTGGCACAGGAGCTGTTTTTAGACACGCCGATAATTCCGAGTTGGAGCCGCAATTCCAACAGCTGGAAGTGACTTTTCCTACAGCCCAGGAGGGAATTCAGGCACAGAAGGTCACAAAAATGCAAGGAAAGATTTTCAAGTCTCGTCTCAAAATATTTTGGGGTCTCCCTTTTCTCTTCCTTTCAGCACTGCCTCTTCCTTCACAATTCCTTGGGAAAATCCCAATGTTTTAAGGATTTTCTGTGGATAATTGAGGTTGTTTCAGAAGAAAGGGTTCAATTCCTGGAGGTTTTACAGGCAGGGGCATTGTAACCTTATTTCTGGGGAATTTGGGGTGGCTTTGGACATTTGGGGTGATGATAATGACATGAGGGTGGTGTTAATTAATAATTACGGATTTTACTGTTATCAAGGGGAAAATGCGGATTTTATATTTTCCTCCACCACCAAGCCCTTTTATCGACTCAAACTGACATTGAGGAGGCTGAAGGATATCCTGAACAACTAAAAATAAACCCCTGAGCTCTCCCATCTCTCTTCCTCCAATTAAGGCACCGCAATTAGGAGGAAATCAGGAGAATAATTTAACTCCAGGCTGGATAATTCTTTCCTTCCTTCAGCAGTTCAAGCAGCGATAATCCCAAACACTCCTTAGGGTGAGGAGCAGTAGGAAGCAGAGATCTCTGGAATTCCATTTCCCACTGATTTTTTGGGATAAGAGAAGCCACTTTTGAGGGTTCTAAGACAGAAATCTGTGGGATGAAAACCTTGGGATGGGAGGGAGGGGTGTAAGGAAGTTGGGAAATTTGTTTCCAGCAGGCAGAAATGGGGCTGGATTTAAGACAAAATTTTTAGGATATTTATTGTTCTTCTAAGAGAGAAATCTGTGGGAAGGAAACTTTTGGATTGGCAGGGGGATGTAAGGAAGGTAAGGAAATTTGGGTCCAAGAGGAGAAGTGGAGCTGGAGTTCAGAGAAGTTTTTGGGATACTTTTTGTGCCTCTAAGGGAGAAATTTTTGGGATGAACATTTCCCAACCTTCAGGTGGAACGGGGGTGTAAGGAAGGCCGGGAAGTTTGGGTCCAAGAGGAGAAGTAGGGCTGGAGTTCTGAAAAGTTTTTGGGATATTTTTTGTGCCTCTAAGGGAGAAATTTTTGGGATGAACATTTCCCAACCTTCAGATGGAACCGGGCTGTGAGGAAGGCCGGGAAGTTCGGGTCCAACCGGATCAGCAGTGCTGGAGCTGCATTCCAGCTCTGCGGCCTCGCTGGAGGATCCCACGGGGTTTTTTGGCCAAAAACCCCACCTGGCTCCTGGTTTTTGGGTTAAATCCTTGCGTGATCCATTTGGGGTGTGTCTGTGTGGGGATTTTGGGGTGGCCAAGGTGTGGCCGGGCCCGTGGTGGGTGCAGCAGCGCCAGGTTCGTTACCCCGTGTGTGTTTTCTCCTCTCTCCCCTCTCCTCCCCGCTCCCCTCCAAGTGCCCAGCGCCCCCAGGTACCTGCGGATCCGACAGCCCAACCTGGAAATCATCAACCTGGAGTGGGACCACCCCGAGCACCCCAACGGGATCATCACGGGATACACCCTCCAGTACACACCCTGTACGTGCCGCGTCTTCCTCCCACGGATGAATCGGGAAATCCTTCCCTTCCTGCTTTTTGCCAGATCCATGAGGAGCTGGAGACTTCCATGGTGGGACAAACTGGTGTTGGGAGGGGTCTTGGCCATCTGTAGGGAGGGAGGGGTGGTGGGTGCTCAATTCCCCAGACTCAGTTTTTGAAAGGAAATTGGTTTTATCTCAGATTTAGGAAGATTTTAGTGCAGCCTGAGGCATTTTTGTGCTCACCCATAAATTGGTTGAGGTGATATCCAGGGTCTGAATGAACCTGAGCCTTCTCTGCCCAGGTTTATATTTAATATTTATCAGCCTTTCCAGACTTATATTTAATACTTATTTTTATATATTTATATATATTTATATATTATTTATATATTTATATATATTATTATTTATATTTATATATTTTTATATATTTATATATATTTAATATTTTATATTTAATATTTATTTTTATATGTTTATATATTGTTTATATATTTTTATATATTATTATTTATATTTTTATATTTTTATATTTTTATATATAAAATATTTTATATTTAATATTTATTTATTTTTGCTGCTGATGCACAGAGGATGGAGCTGTTCAGACCAAGCCAAACCTGAATGTCCCCCTCAGCAGGTCCCCCAGCACCTCAAACTAGGAGTATTTAATAGCTCTGAACCCCACAGTGACCCCACAGAACCTCTCCTGGGTGAGGGGACAAGCTGGAGACATCTCCACTTAATCAAGGACAGGGTGGGTGCTCAGCAACTCCTCAGACTCAGTTTTTGAGGGAAAATCAGCTGGATCTTGAATTTAGGAAGACTTTAGGTGCAGCCAGAGTAGTTTTGGTGCTCATCCAAACACAAGATTTAGGAAGTGATTCCCCAGAGCCTGGGGCAGTAGGGAGCACCTGAAGGTCCCCCCCAGCAGGTCCCCAAGCCAGGATGTCACCAAGTGCCCCAACCTGGCCACGTTCAAGAGCAACAACAGCTCTGAGCCCCTCAGTGACCCCACAGACCCTCTGAGGGGTGAGGGATGAACTGGACACCCCAAAATTCCCAACCCAGGCTGAGCCCAGCCTGCTCTGCCTTCCCTCTGCAGTTAACGGGTCCCGGATGGGCAGGACAGTGGTGGAGAACCTGTCCCCCAACCAGACGAGGTTCACCCTGCAGAGGTCAGACCCCATCTCCCGCTACCGCTTCAGGCTCCGCGCCCGCACCCAGGTGGGAGAGGGAGAGATCCTGATGGAGGATTCAGCAGCGCTGCTGGATGAAGGTGAGGGCAGCACCCGGCTCGGCCGAGGGGACAGGGGTGTGCCAAACCCAAAAAATGGCATCGTGGCAGGATGTGGCAAACACCAAAAATTATATCGTGACAGGCCATGGAACAGGCTAAAAATGGAACCATGACAGGATGTGGCGACACCAAAAATATTATTGTGACAATTTTGTGACAAAAATTATTGTGTCAATTTTGTGACAAAAATATTATTGTGACATATTATTATGGAACAGCCAAAAAAATTGCATTGTGGCAGGACGTGGTGACACCAAAAATGTTGTTGTGGCAAGCCATGGAAAAGCCAAAAAATTGCATTGTGGCTGGATGTGGCAATCCCAAAAATGTTATCATGGCAGGTCATGGAACAGCCAAAAAACGGCATCGTGGCAGGATGTGGCAACCCCAAAAATTATATCGTGACAGGCCATGGAATGGCCAAAAAATGGCACCATGGCAGGATGTGGCAATCCCAAAAATGTTCTTGTGACAAGCCATGGAACAGCCCAAAAATGGCACCGTGGCAGGATGTGGCAAATTCCAAAAATGTTGTTGTGGCAAGCCAGGGAACAGCCAAAAAAATTGCATTGTGGCAGGATGTGGCAATCCCAAAAATGTTATCATGGCAGGCCATGGAACAGCCAAAAAATGACATTGTGACAGGATGTGGCAACCCCAAAAAATGGCATAAAGACAGGCCTTGAGAAACAACAAAAATATCTTCGTGACAGGTCATGGAACAGCCAAAAAAATGCCACCGTGGCAGGATGAGGCAACCCCAAAATTGCATAAAGACAGGCCTTAAAAAATTGCAAAAATATCTTTGTGGCAGGCCATGGAACAGCCAAAAAATGGCATTGTGACAGGATGTGGCAACCCCAAAAAATTGCATAAAGACAGGCCTTAAAAAATTGCAAAAATATCTTTGTGGCAGGCCATGGAACAGCCAAAAAAATGCCACCGTGGCAGGATGAGGCAACCCCAAAAGTGGTATTGTGACAGGCCTTGAGAAATTGCAAAAATATCGTCATGACAGGCCATGGAACAGCCCAAAAATGGCATTGTGACAGGATGTGGCAACCCCAAAATGGCATAGACAGGCCTTGACAAATCTCAAAAAATATCATCATGATAGGTCATGGAATAGCCAAAAAACAGCATTGTCACAGGATGTGGCAAACCCCAAAAAATGAAATTATGACAGGCCATGGAACAGCCCAAAAATGTTATCATGACAGGCCATGGAATAGCCAAAAAATGGCATTGTGGCAGGCCGTGGTGAACCCAAAAATGGCATCACAACGGCCATGGAACAGCCCAAAAAATGAATCAGGGAACCCCAAAAACCAGGAGTGCAGGACAGTGATTTTCTTCCAGAGGTGGAAGTGGCCAAATGCTGCAGTAAAATCCCAGCTGAGGTGACCTGGGGACTGTCCCAAGGAACCTCCTGGCTGTCCCCAAGGGAGGGACATTCCTCGTGTGCCCTGGAGCAGGAGGATATTTGTAGAATTTATGGTTTTTTACCAAAAGAGGGCAGGGTAAGATGGGATTCAGGAAGGAATTCCTCATTCAGAGTGTTTGGAAGCACCGACAATGAGAGGTTGTGAATGCTCCTGCATCCCTGGAAGTGTCCAAGGCCAGCTTGGAGCCACCTGGGATGGTGGAAGTGTCCCTGGGTGGGACTGGATGAGGTTTAATGCCCTTTCCAACCCAAACCAATCCGTGATTTTGGGATCTTGCTCTCCTTGTGCTGAGGGTGAAGCTCTGATTTGCTCCTCTGAGTTTCTGTGTGAGCTCAACAGTGGCAGCTTTGGGGGATTTTTGAGTGCAGGGACCTCAGTGCCACATTCCTGTCACCCCACAGGTGTCACCCGACCCTAAAACCCTCCAGAGCCCCAATCTCAGCCCCATAATCAGATAAAATTCCTGGTGGTGCTTCTGCCACCCCATGGATGTCACTCGACCCTAAAATTCTCCAGAGCCCCAATCTCAGCCCCAAACTCAGATAAAAATCCTGGTGCCACCTCCCTGTCACCCCATGGTGTCACCTGACCCTAAAAGCCTCCAGAGCCCCAATCTCGGCCCCATAATCAGATAAAATTCCTGGTGCCACCTCCCTGTCTCCCTATGGGTGTCGCCTGACTCTAAAAGCCTCCAGAGCCCCAATCTCAGCCCCATAATCAGATAAAATTCCCAGTGTCCCCTCCCTGTCACCCCATGGGTGTCACCCAACCCTAAAAGCCTCCAGAGCCCCAGTCTCAGCCCCATAATCAGATAAAAATCCTGGTGCCACCTCCCTGTCACCCCACAGGTGTCACCTGACCCTAAAAGCCTCCAGAGCCCCAATCTCGGCCCCATAATCAGATAAAACTCCCCTTGTGGAGCATCCATCAAATTTAAGTGGAAGTTCTGGAGCCCTGAGGGAACCAAGGGCGGCTCTCTCCCCTCTTTAGGCTCGGCTGGCGGAGCTGGGATTTGGTTAGAGCTGGGATTTAATGGGGTTTTCTCTCCTTCCCTCCATCCCCCATCCCAGCTAATGGCTCTGAGTGGGGAAAGTGATTCCTGCCCAGATCCTTTGGGAATAAAACCATTCCCGACCCCCCTGGGGTGGGATCCGGCAAAATTTATTGGATGGGGGGGAGAGAAAACAGCCAAGGAAAACACGAGAGGGGCCTGGAATTGCTTTAAAAGGAATTGTGAGAGTTCAGGGGTTGGATTGAAGCTGAAAATTGAGTATTTTTAGCTGGTTCACACCCGAATTTTGGGCACTGATAATAGCAACATAACAGTCGTGGTGTGTAAATTTTAATTTATTTGGATCAATTTCATGTATTGGAAATATTCAGGTGATGCCCAAACCTGCTGGACAAGATAAGGAACCTTCTCTGTGGGGTTTGGGCTAAGGATGTGGCAAAAAGACAAAATTTTGCTGTCAAAACACAAAAAGTTATAAAATTTGAGTAATTTACTCCCATATCACAGAAATTTGCCCTCCAAACACGAGGTACAGCTTGAAATCGGTGAGTTTTTCTCACTTTGATGGGACTTCCTGCCAAGCAGATTAAGGAAATTAAACCCATTTCTGCGCTCCAAGGAGGTTTCCTGCTCACCAGACTCTTCCAGAGTTTAAATCAGGTGGGACGAGCAAGGAAAAACCAAGGAGAAATTCGAAATTAGGTGTCAAAACCAGTTTTTGTTGAGATTAGACCTAAACACCTGCTTAAGTACTCGACTTGACACCATTGTCACCTCGATGCCACTGCTGTCACCTCAGTGCCACCTCTGCCCCTTCTAGAGTGTTTAACCTGGATCCTGGCGTGGTTTATCCCTGATTCCTGGTTTATCCTTAATTCCCAGTTTATACCAGATTCCCTGACATGATTTATCCCTGAATCCTGGTTTATCTCCAATTTCCTGATTCCTGGTTTATCCCTGATTCCCGATTTATCCCTGAATCCCTGACATGGTTTATCCCCGATTCCTGGTTTATCCCAGGTTTCCTGGCATGGTTTATCCCTCATTCCTGGTTTATCCCTGATTCCTTGGCATGGTTTATCCCTGATTCCTGGTTTATCCCTGATTCCCGATTTATCCCTGAATCCCTGACATGGTTCATGCTCCATTCCTGGTTTACCCCAGGTTTCTTGGCATGGTTTATCCCTCATTCCTGGTTTATCCCAAATTCCTGGTTTACTCCAGATTCCCTGCTGTGGTTTATCCCTGATTCCTGGTTTATCCCTGATTCCCTGGCATGGTTTATCCCTGATTCCTGGTTTATCCCAAATTCCCAGCATGGTTTACCCTACATTCCCTGGTGTGGTTTATCCTTGATTCCCTGACGCGGTTCATCCCAAATTCCTGGTTTATCCCAATTTCCTGGCATGGTTTATCCCTGATTCCTGGTTTATCCCTGATTCTCTGGTGTGGTTTATCCCTGATTCCTGGTTTATCCTTGATTCCCAGTTTATCCCAGATTCCCTGGTGTGGTTTTCCAAGATTCCTGGTTTCTCCCCTATTCCTGGTTCATTCCAGATTCCCTGGCATGGTTTATCCTTGATTCCTGGTTTATCCCAGATTTCCTGCCATGGTTTATCCCCGATTCCTGGTTTATCCCTGATTCCCTGCCGGTTTATCCCCAATTCCTCATTTATCCCAGATTCCTGGATTCCAGATACTGCCTCACGTTGGATTTAATCTGATTTCCCCCCTCTCTCTCTGCTCTCCGGTGACTCCGAGTGTCCTGGCAGCGCGTTGGGGTTGTTTGATAAATTCCTGTGTTTTTCTCTTCCCTCTTTCTCTCCGTTTTCCCGTTTTTTCCCCCCTCTCTCTCTCTCTCTCTATCCCTGGCGCTGCCTCCGAAGCCACGCCAAGCCCAGGTACCGTACCCGGAGGTAACCGGCATGGGGGCGACGGAGCTTGCCAATTAAGCTGCCAATTAAGCCGAGAAGTTCATTAAAACCCTTCCAATGGCCACGCCAATTGGGCATTTCAATCCTTGCAGGCACAAAGGGGACCAGGGCGGCTCCACAGCGGGGCAGGCGAAGATTAAAAGGTCTCTAAGCCAGGCTTAAAAGCCGCTCAAAAATCTCTGAAAACCAAACCACGGTGGCCGTGGGCTGGGCAAGCCCAAAGGAGAGTCAAATTCCCATTAAAATGGGATTTTTCCCTATTAAAGTGGGGGTTTTTTCTCTATTTAAGAGAGGTTTTTTTCTGTTTTAAAGTGGGTTTTTCCCATATTAAAGAGGGGTTTTTTTCCCTGATAAAATGAGGGCTTTTCCCTATTAAAGAGGGTTTTTTTCTCCTGTTAAACAGGTTTCTTTTCCTATTAACATGTTTTCTCAATATTGAAGATATTTTTCTTTGTTAAAGAGGGTTTATTTCATATTTTAATGGGTTTTCTTTCCCTATTTTAGCAGGGATTTTTTTCCCCGTAATATAGACAGTTTTTTCCCCATTAATGAGGGTTTCCCCCCTATTTTAGAAGAGGTATTTCCCCATATTAAAGAGGAACATTTTTGCCTATTAAAGGACTTTTTTCAATATTAAAGAGTGTTTTTTCCCTGTTAATGAGGGGTTTTTGCCTATTAATGAGGGGCTTCCCCCCTGTTTTAGAGGGGGCTTTTTCCCTGTGTTAGAGTGGATTTTTTCTATATGAAAAATGTTTTATTCCCTATTAAAGATTTTGTTTCCCTCTATTAAATACATTTTTTTCCCATTTAAGAAGAGGGATTTTTCACCCTATTAAAGATGGGCTTTCCCCTATTAAAGATTTTCCCCCTATTTAAGAGGGTTTTTTTTCCATATGAAAGAGACGTTTCCCCTATTAAAGAGGAGTTTTCTCCCTACTAAAGATGTATTTTTCCTTATTACAGAAAGGGTTTTTTTTCCCTATTAAAGAGGGGTTTTCTGCCCACTAAAGATGCATTTTTCCTTATTACAGAAAGTTTTTTTTTTCTATTAAAAAGGGGGTTTCCCTATTAAAGAATTTTTTTCCTATTAAAGAGCTTTTCCCTCTCTCACAGAGGATTTTAACCCCAGCTCTGCACAAACCCGTCTCCCTTTTTAACCCTCGCCATCCCCATCCCACAAAACCCAAAACATTTCTGGCTCCCAGCACCTGTGGGATCGCAGCTGGAGATTTGGGAATTTTTGGTTTTTTGTTTTTTGGAGATTCCCTGTAGCTCTCCCAGGGCTTTGATCCAGGAGATTCCTCCCATTCCCGGTGTCCATTGGAAGGGTTGAGCGGGAATTCGAGCTGTGCATGTTCTGCATGGAGCCTTCTGCTGGCTTTGCCCTCCTCGCTATTCCCAAAACGTGGGAGCAGGGAAAGAACTTTTCCAGCACCAGGGACAGCTCCTCCTCCTCGTCCTCCTCCTCGTCCTCCTCCTCCTCCTCCCACTTCCATGGAAAAGCCGATCCCGGATATCCCAACTCCGCCCTGCATCGCCACAACACAATTCCAACTCTCCCAAACTTGGAAAATTCTGATTTCCCCACACCCAACACGCATTTCCCACATTCCAAGCAGCCTTTTTTTCCCAGCTCAGGAAAGCGGGAATTTCCGAGCAGGGGGTGCAACCGGCCCCAAACTCATCCCAAAAAAAAGCTTTTTTGGGAGCAGCAGCAGCTCCCAGGCTCTCAGCAGGTCCTGCTTTGCCTCTGCACATTCCAAGCAGGAACAACTTCCCAGGGAAGGTTTTCCCAAGGGATCCAAGTGCAGGATTCGCTTTCCTGCCTCGTGGATGTTCCTTTTCCTTGGATTTTGCTGCAGCGATGTCTCTTCCCGATATTATTTTGCTTTTTCCCCCTCCATTCCTGAACAAGTGCAAACTTTTCTCCTTCCTGTCTTTTACTCTTCCCCTCAAAAAAAGAGGAATAACAGATTGGTCAGGTTTAGGTGGTGGAGACTTGAAAATGCACTTAAAAATCCTGGAAATGCACATAAAAATCCTGAAAATTAACATAAAAAATCCTGGAAATGACCATAAAATCCCTGAAAATCTACATAAAAACCTCAGGATCGGGACCATTCTCTTCTCCATCCAGGGTTTGGCTCAGCCACCAGAATCCAGATTTTTTTTTGTTGATCGTGATCACCTCAAGACCTTTTCTGCTTCCAGAGGGTCCTGCTGAACTCTGGAATCACGGCCTGATCTCTTCATCCTCCCAGCACCGAATCCTTTCCTGCTTAATTTCTTGCCCCACTGGAATTATTTGTGATTTCAGGGGTAATCTCCTAATTATCCAGAGCCCACCCTCCATTTTCCCTTTTCCAAAAGGAGAAATGAAACTTTGGAGAGTCGGGAAGTGGAGGTGGAGGTCAGGAATTGCTGCCTCATCTTCCTCCCCATTCCAGGCTCCAGGAGGGGATTCAGGGCATGGAAAATTCCCTTTCCCACCCCAGCCCCACTCCAGAGCTGGATCTGTTTCTCCTCAGGCTCCAGAGGATGTTTCCATTCCCAAAAAATCCTCGGAAATGCTCCCTGACCTTCCCCATCCCCACTGGCTGACCCAGATCAGGTGGATTTTTATGGAATTTGTCCTGAATTTGCTGGAAAATTCTCCTGGTGCTGACAGGGAATGAAAAGTTCATTTTCCAGGGGAAACCTGACACAGGGTCAGGAGGAACCGGAGCAGGTGATGGAATCGAAGTGAAGTGCAGGGATTTTCCCTCAGGAAAGGCTTCACCTTTCCTCTGCCAGGCTTTGGGTGACAGGAGAGGAGATTTGGGGAAAAGAGGAGATTTAAAAATAGTTTTTATTTATGCTGTGAGTGAGAAAAAAAATCCCAAAACTGGATTTTTTCCTTCTTTATGGAAAAAACTTCATCAGGGAGCATAAAGAAATTTGGTTTAGACTCAAAGGGAAAATCCTGACTTTTCTCTGTCCGTAAATGGGAATTTGAGGAGAAAAATCCCATTTTTCATTTTAGAAACAGAAGGAATTGCTCAGTCCTCTCTTTCTGCTCCGCCACCCCCTTTTCTTCTCCAATTTCTTCTCTTTCCACGTTGGATTTTCAACACTTCACAGCCACGGACTCTCAATTTCTTTTTCTTGGTAAAAACCGGGAGCATTAAAAATAAATCTCTGCCAATGTCCTCGGCTCAATCATCAAAAATCATAAAAAATTCATCCCAATTTCTCCAAGCCTCATTATTTTGTAGACACACCCCAGGGAAAGCCGTTGCCACAGCCCAACAACACATTAAAAGCACCTTTAAATAATTAAAAGGCAGCACAGATTGGGATTGTTTTCTGCATTTTGAAAAAAAAAAAAAAAAAAAAGAAAGAGCCACTTTTCGTGAATTATCCAACTCTGAGCAGGATTTGTGTCTTTTCCTTAGAGCTTCCCTTTAAAAAATCCTTGTTTTCCTTCAGGATTCTCCCTCTCTGGGATTTTCCCCCCTAATCTGAGCTTCAAACAGGTTTTTATGGAAGGTTTGGACTCTTTATTATTTTTTTTTTTACTGCTCACTCCCGGCTGGGGAGGCAGCGAAGAGCTGAGCATCTCTCATTAGTGAAATTATTAATTTCTGCATCTTCAATCCATCATCTTCCCCCCATCCTTCCCTGAGAGGGAGTAATGGATCTTGGAGACGGAAAAAGCCTTGAAAGGGAGGCAATTAAAGAGCTGAGTGCTCCTTTGGCGCTTTCCAGGAAGATGGGCTCGGCTAAAATGGGATAAAGAGCTGGCAATTGCTGCTGGTGGTTCTTAATCCGAATTTCCCGCATGATTTCTTCCCCCTTGGAGCAGTTCCCAAGTGCTGCCCTATCTGGGATGGGGAATTGGCTGCTCTCTTTTGGAAAACGAGGATTTTCCCCCTGTCCCACAAACTCCAGGTGCTCCATCCTGGCCCCAAACTTTCTGTCCAAGCCCTGGGAATGCAGGAGAACAATTCCAGCTCCTCCACGGAGCTCGGGAATGCCGTGCCTGGAGCACCGCGGTGTTTTTAGGAGGATGGATGGGATTTCCAGGCTTTCCAAAGGTCCAGGAATGCCAGCCTGGGTCTCCTGTCTGCCTTTGGGATCTTTGTCACTCCTGGTGGCAGCCAGAGGGGACCCCAGGAGGGGATTGTCAGATCCCTGAGATCCTTTTCCTTTGGGGGGATAGGGGATCCCTGGGATCCCTGAAATCCCCCTTGATCCCTATGATTCCTGAGATCCCTCTGATCCCTGAGATCCCTGGGATTCCTGGGATCCCTTTTCTTTGGGGAATATTGGATCCCTGAAATCCCCCTTGATCCCTTTTATCCCTGAGATCCCTCTGATCCCTGAGATCCCTTTATTTGGGGAGATATCAGATATTTGGGATCCCTGAAATCGCCCCTTGATCCCTGAGATCCTTTTTCTTCGGGGGATATTGGATCCCTGGGATCCCTGAAAACCCAGAAATCCCCCTTGATCCCTCTGATCTCTGAGATCCCTTTTCTTTGGGGATATCAGATCCCTGGGATCCCTGAAATCCTTCTTGATCCCTGTGATCCCTGAGATCATTTTTCTTTGGGGGATATCGGATCCCTGAAATCCCTCTGATCCCTGAGATCCTTTTTTGGGGGGGGATATCAGATCCCTGTGGTCCCTGTGATCCCTGAAACCCCCCTTGACCCCTGAGATCCATGTGATCCCTGAGATCCCTTTTCTTCGGGGGATATCAGATCCCTGGGATCCCTGAAATCCCTGAGATCCCTTTTTCTTTGGGCCATATCAGCTCCATGGGATGTCTGAAATCCCCCTTGATCCCTGAGATCCATGTGATCCCTGAGATCCCTTTTCTTGGGGGATATCAGATCCATGGGATCCATGAAATCCCCCTTGACCTGTGAGATCCCTGAAATCCCTCTGATCCCTGAGATCCTTTCTCTTTGGGGCATATCAGATCCATGAAATGTCTGAAATCCCCCTTGATCCCTGAGATCCCTTTTCTCTGGGGATATTGGATCCCTGGGATCCCTGAAACCCCTGAAATCCCCCTTGATCCCTCTGATCCCTGAGATCCCTGAAATCCCTTTTCTCTGGGGGATCCATGGGATCCATGAAATCCCCCTTGACCTGTGAGATCCCTGAAATCCCTCTGATCCCTGAGATCCTTTGTCTTTGGGGCATATCAGATCCATGGGATGTCTGAAATCCCCCTTGATCCCTGACATCCCTGAGATCCCTTTTTCTTTGGGGGATATTGGATCCCTGAGATCTTCTCCAACCCTTGGGATGGATTCCAAATCCCAGCGAACGCCCCCGATCTCCCCCTCCCCAAACCCGAGCTCTCCTCCCGCATCCATTTCACATTTAAACCCAGACGAGGCCTCAGCTCCGGTCCGGGGGCGGTTCAGGATCAAACCCCACCCTTCCCTCTCCACGGGAGCCGCGCTCCCACCCTGCCCTCCCCGAGTTTTCCAGCTCACCCCGTCCCACTCTTCACCTGTCCCCGCTCCTGCCAGGCTGATTTCCATCCCCCCGTCCCCTCCCGGGTGTAGCTCGGATCCATCCCCCGTTATCCTGATGGGAAGTGACGGCTCCGCTGGCGGGGATCGCTTCCCCCAGAGCCAGGCAAGTGGGGCAGGGAGGGCAAACCCCGCCCGGAGCCGCTGGCAGCTCATCCCGCTGCTCCAGGACGGGCAGAACCCCGCAGGATTTGGGGGCGTGAGGGATGCTCAGGGATTTATCCCGCATAATCTCTTCCCGTCTAAAATCTGGAGGAGCATTAAAAACTGAATTTTTGCTTCCCCCATGGAGGATGGAAAGCCGTGCCAGGTTTTCCCACCGGCTCCCGCCTTTCCCTAAATTCACTCGGTGCCTTTTGAGGTCTCGTTTTCCTCCGAGGGGAGCCGGGATTCCCGTGGGAATGCCCAGCCTGCATTAGCTGAGTGTTCCCAGCCTGCGGCGCGGCTCCATCCCGTTAATGGGGACATTAACCCGGCGACACCAATCTCTTAACCCCAAAACCCCTCCAGCAATCCGCGGAGATGGATGGGGACAACTCCCAGCGCAGGAAAAGCTCTTAGCGGCCTTCACAACCCTCGGAGCGAACCCAGAAAGGCAAAACGCAAAAATCCCTTTTTGGTTTTGGTTTTTTTAATTTCTTTTTGGCTCACCACGAACACGCGAGGGCAAAGCCGAGCCTTTGGATGCGTCCCCTCCCTGTCACCTCCCCCGGGCCGGGGCAGGGACGGGCTGTGCACGGGGGGCTTCGGATCGGGGTGCATGAGATCGGGGGATGCTGTGGGGTCAGCGCCGAGAGGGGTTTTGGGGTGGCTGTGGCTGCTCCTGAGGCTGGACGGGGATTTTGGGGTGGCTGTGGCTGCTCCTGGGGCTGGATGGGGGTTTTGGGGTCACTGTGGATGCTCCTGGGGCCGAACGGGGATTTTGGGGTGGTTGTGACTGTTCCTGTGACTGGATGGGGGTTTTGGGGTGACTGTGGCTGTTCCTGGGGCTGCACGGGCTGCATGGGCTGGGGGGGTCTGGGGAGGTTTGGGGGGTC
>JAWWLS010000122.1:3849365-3874233 GCA_035040975.1 Myioborus melanocephalus | reverse complement strand
GGATGGGGGTTTTGGGGTGACTGTGGCTGTTCCTGGGGCTGGATGGGGTTCTTGGGGTGGCTGTGGCTGCTCCTGGGGCCGGATGGGGGTTTTGGGGTCACTGTGGATGCTCCTGGGGCCCAACAGGAGTTTTGGGGTGGCTGTGGCTGCTCTCGGTGGCTGAGTTGGTGCTTTTCAGGAGCTGAGAGTACTCTGAAGGCACCCCTGGGTATGGATGGGGTTTTGGGGTAACTGTGGCTGCTCCTGGGGCACTTTTGAGGAACCAGGGATGCTCTGGAGACATCCCTGAGGCTGGTCGAGAGTTTAGGGTGACTCTGGCTGCTCTGGGAGAACTTTGAGGAGCTGGACATGCTCTTGAGGCACCCCTGGAGCTGGGCTGGATTTTTTGAGTACCTGGGGCTGCTCTGGGGTCACCCCTGACCCCAGCTGATGCTTTCAGCTGTGCTCAAACTCTAATTTTGCATCTCAGATGGACTGAGCGATCTCCTGCCCCTCTCAGCCTTTGGATGCTGAGTTTCAGGGCTTGGCTCTCCTTGGGGATGAGATGGGTGGGGGAGAAAAGCCTGGCTTGCTCCTAGGACTGGTTTAAAATGCTTCCCTAGAGCTGTTGTGGTTTGAGGCAGATATTTATAAAATCTGGCTTCCTTTGCCCATCAGAGGGATTTGGAATCCTGTGGCCTTCAGGAGTAATGATGATAAATATAATTTAACCTGATCATGCTGGGGTGAGTCCCCTCGGAGTCACCTTTGGTATTTGGAGCTGAATTCCGGCTGCGTTTTCTGCTGGAAGGTTCCAGCCCCATCCAGTGCTCCCCTCCCTCCCTGTGGGACCCTCGCCCCACTCAGGGTGGGTTAAAGGACATATTTCCCCCTTTTCCTGGACCACATTCCTGCTTTTCCTTGGGATCACAGCCCGAGTGAGACAATTAACAAACAAACTGTTCCCAGTTATCCCCCTGGACGGCTCTCGGGGTGTTCCAAATCCTCATTTCAATGTAAATTGTGAGGGGCAGCGCTGCCCGGGCTCTGTCCCTCCCTCCCCCTCGAGTTAAACCCTCCTCGATGGTGGAGCTGCTCCTTCTCCAGGCTCTGGAAAAAGCTGGGAAGCTGCAGGCTGAGCTGGCAGCTCCAAAAATGCTTCAGGTGTAGTGCAGGGCCAGCCAGATTAATGAAATTAATGGGATTTATGGGATTAATGGGATTAGTGCGTTTTCCTCCAGCTAAATCCCATTTCCTGGAATGCCGTGGCACAATGGGGTGAGGACAAACCTGAGTGTCCTCTCAGCTGCATTTTTCCAGGCTGGTTTATCCCGGGAGGGTGATGGGCAGGGGAAAGGCAGAGGACAAGCAGCTCGTTCAGGCCTGGGACTGGGATTGGGACTGGGAGCAAACTGGGGGAACAGGAGCAGCCCCAGCACCTCTCCCGGCCCCTGGAATGGGACAGGGGTAGGAAAAGGGGTTTGAAAAGGGGCTCAGCCTGGCATTCCCTTGTGGGATTTGCTCCTGGGATGGGCTCAGGCAATCCTTGTGTGGGGCCATGGACAGGAAAAAGGGATTCAGCCCTGTGTTCCCAATGGGATTTGCTCCTGCCCCTCTCCCAGCTCCTGCCCCTCTCCCAGCTCCTGGCATCCTGGGATGGGCTCAGGACACCCTTGCATGGGGACAGGGGTAGGAAAAGTGGCTCAGCCTGGCATTCCCAGTGGGATTTGCTCCTGCACCTCTCCCAGCCCCTGGGATCAGCCCAGACCAACCCTGCATGGGGCCAGGGGCAGGAAAAGGGGTCCAGCCACATGTTCCCAGTGGGATTTGCTCCGTGCCGTGCCGCACCAGGGAGGGCAGTGCCCAGGAGATGCCACCTCAGGTACAAAGCCGGTGTTTCCCTCTCCCAGAGGCAACTGGGCCGCCTCCAACCGCAGTGGAGGAAACCAGTCCAGAAACCAGTCCAGAAACCACTCCTGAAACCACTCCTGAAACCACTCCTGAAACCAGTCCTACAATCAGTCCAACAACCACCCCAACCACCACCGACACCACAACCACAACAACCACCACCACAACCACCACAAGCACCACCAGCACCGCCGCCAGCACCGCCGCCAGCACCAGCGCCGCTGCCGAGAGGGCTCCGGCAGCCACCACCAGGCACGAGTTGGGTACTGAGCTTTCCTTCTCCTCTAACCCCTCTCTAACCCTACTGGGACCCTTCCCCACCTCGATTCCTTGGGAAAACGGGAAAATCGGAGCCGTCCCACGGCTCCAGGGATGGGAATCTGGGTGTGCGAGTGGGAATTTGGAGGGTTCTGTGGAATCTGGAACCACGTTGGAATTTGGAGGGTTCTGTGAAATCTAGGTGTACCAGTTGGAATTTGGAAGGTCCTGTAGGATCTCAGTGTGTAAGTAGGAATCTGGAAGGTTCTTTGGAATCTGGAATCAAGTGGGAGTTTGGAGGGTTCTGCAGAATCTGAATGTGCAAGTTGGAATTGGACGGTTCTGTAGTATCTGGGTGTACAAGTTGGAATCTGGAGGGTTCTTTGGAATCTGGAACCACGTTGGAATTTGGAGGGTTCTGTGAAATCTAGATGTACCAGTGGGGAATTTGGAGGGTTCTGTAGATTCTGGGTGTACCAGCAGGAATTTACAGGGTTCTGTAGAATCTGAGTGTGTAAGCAGGAATCTGGAAGGTTCTTTGGAATCTGGAATCAAGTTGGAATTTGGAAGGTTCTGTAGTATCTGGGTGTACAAGTTGGAATCTGGAGGGTTCTTTGGAATCTGGAACCAAGCTGGAATTTGGAAAGTTCTGTAGAATCTGAGTGTATCAGTGGGAATTTGGAGGGTTCTGCAGAATCTGGATGTGTAAGTAGGAATCTGGAATCTAGAATCTGGAATCTGGAATCAAGAGGGAATTTGGAGGGTTCTGCAGAATCTGGATGTACAAGTTGGAATTTGGAGGGTTCTGTGAAATCTGGGAGCACCCGTGAGAATTTGGAGAGTTCTGTGGAATCTGGGTGTACAAGTTGGAATTTGGAGGGTTCTTTGAAATCTGGAATGAAGTTGGAATTTGGAGAGTTCTGCCGAATCTGGGTGTACAAGTTGGAATTTGGAGGGCTCTTTGGAATCTAGAATCAAGTTGGAATTTGAAGGGTTCTGTAGAATCTGAGAGTACCAGTGGGAATTTGGAGGGTTCTTTGAAATCTGGGTGTATAAGTGAGAATTTGGAGAATCCTGTACAATCTGGGAGTACAAGTGGGAATTTGGAAGATTCTGCAGAATCTGAGTGTACAAACTGTAATTTGGAGGGTTCTGTACAATCTGGGAGTACAAGTTGGAATTTGGAGGGTTCTGTAGAGTCTGGGTGTATAAATGAGAATTTGGAGGATCCTGTACAATCTGGTAGTACCAGTGGGAATTTGGAGAGTTCCACGCCACCAGGGAACAACCCGGTCCCGCTGGGGCTGTGGTGATGCCGGATGCAGTTTGGGAAGAGCTGCAAAACCCTACAAATTCCCCCCCAAAAGTGTGATGTGGTGTTTAGAGCTGTTACAAACGGGTTCTGGTGCTCCTGCAGGAGATGTCAGCTCGGATTTAGCACCTCAGCTGTTAGCAAGGAGACCTGTCAGGATTTATCCGAGTCCTTGGGTTTATCCCGCTGCTCCCTGCGCTGCCGGAGCCCGCGGGAATGCCGGGGAAGGGTGGGAGTTCAGCACCATCCCCGTGCCAGGCGTTTCCCAGGTCTTCTCATACCATCAGGAGAGTAAAACTCAGCTCTGGTGGGGAAATCTTCCCTCCTGGATGTGTTTGAGGGATAAATCTGGAAGGATTTATCTGGGGTCAGAAACGCCAGGATAACGGAATTGACGGTTTATAAATAATTAAGGTTGTTCAAAAAATAAATCGAGATAAAAAGGGAATGAAATCTGCATTAAAAATTTGGATGGGGTTTGGAGAAGCCTGGGATAGTGGAAAATGTGGATTGGGGGTGGAATGAGAAGACTTTTAGGGTCCCTTCCTGCTCAAATGAGTCTGGAATGATTCCATGACTGAGTTCAAAGCCATTTCTCTGTATTTTTGCATAAAATCAGTTTAAAATGCTTTAAAACCATCAAAACTTTCTGCAGGCGGGGGTTCGCAGAGTGCAGAGCAGGGAAAAAGGAGAGGCAGAAATGAGGACCCTCCAGTGTCCCCATCCAACCCAGGCTGGGATTTAAGGGATTCCAGGTCACCCCACAGCGCCAGGTCCTTGCAGCGCCCTAGAATCCCAAAACTGACTTTTTCCAAGGGATTGTGGTGGTTGATCCCAGATTTATGGCATCAAAACAGCTCGAGGAAAAATGACAATAAAACCCCAAGGTGTCACTTCTCTGCTGTCCCTTAAAACCCCACTAAAGTGTGGGGTTGGCTCCCACTTCTGTAGGAACGGGACTCATCCCGAGCAATGTCGAGATCCCTTAACTTCAACCTCACACACGAGTGACCTCATTGTCCCACCGGGGCCACGGTGAAGTGACAATTCCCTGCCACTCCCAGCCCTGGATCCGTGCTCATCCATGCAGGAATTCCGATACGAGGTTTCCCCGCTGGCCCAGATCCTCGGGGATGTGCCCCGGAAGAATTCCAGGATGAGCCGAGTGCTGTTGGGTTTAAACGCCCATAAAAATTCCCTAAAAATGTTGGGAATCCTGGAAAGAATCGATCCAGCCTTAGGCTGAGGTCTGTTCATGCTTAGGCTGAGACCAAAGTGTTCACTCCAGGTTTATGTAATGATTTTGAAAGGACTTTTTTGAGGTTTTTGTGATGTTTTAGTAAGGATTTTGTGAGGTTTTTTAAGGTTTTTGTGAGATTTTTATAAGGTTTTTGTGAAGTTTTTACACGTTTTTAAGGTTTTTGTGAGGCTTCTGTAACATTTTTGTGAGGACTTTGTAAGGTTTTTAAAGGTTTTTATAATGCTCATGTGTTTTCATCAGGTTTTATAATGTTTTTGTAAGGTCTTTTTAATGGATTTTGTAAGGATTTGTGAGGTTTTTGTAAGGATTTTGTGATATTTTTTTGTAAGGGGTTTGTAGGGATTTTGAAGCTTTTTGTGAAGCTTTTTGTGAAGTTTTTATGATGTTTATGTGTTTTTATGACATTTTATACAGTTTTTCTACAGTTTTTTTTTAATTTTTGAGGTATTATAAGGTTTTGGGACAGTTTCCTAATATTTTTTGAGGTTTTATAAGGTTTTTCTACCATTTTGTTATGGTTTTTTGAGGTTTTGTAAGGTTTTTGCCAAGTTTTGTAGGGTTTCTGTCAGGTTTTCGAGATTTTTCACCAGCTTTGATTTTTCACCAGCTTTTTTTTTTGAGGTTTTGTAAGGTTTTTGCCAAGTTTTGTAGGGTTTCTGTCAGGTTTTCAAGATTTTTTCACCAGCTTTGACCTCTGAGCCTGGCCTAACCCCACTAAAGACTAACTCGTGTTCTAACCTGTCCCCCAGCCGCCAATGGATCGTCCATATGGGACATCAGAGCCATGGCAAACAGTAACTGGGCAAACATCACCTGGAGCCACAATTTCTCGGCAGGAACTGACTTTGTGGTTAAGTATATCACCAGTAAGCATCAGATCGCGTGGGGACTCTACGGGGTGGCTCTGCCCTTAGAGATCCTGCCAGCTCCCGCCCTTTCCTTGGATTTAATTCCATGATTCCATGGCCAGCTTGGGAAAAAAAAAAAACAGAGGGGGAAAACACGGTGGTTGTGGTGGTTGGGGTAGATCAGAGGTGGTTCTCCAGGGGTTCCCTCTCCGTGCGCCGACGGCCGTGGGGGTTTGATGAGCTTTGGGAATGTTGAGGTCGATGGGAAGAGAGGAAAATGAAATTGATGGGAATTTGGAAGATGGGATTCCTGAACCTGGAGTTGGCAGAATCCTCTAAGATCCCAAACCTCCTCCTCGGTGTTCCTTAGGGTTGTACGGCTCCGTCCTGGGCTGGAAGCAGAGCCGGGATCTCTGGGCTTGGTGCTGGTTTAGGGAGAGGTTTTTGTCTCGTTGGTTGGTTTGGGGTTTCTGGAGAGGCAGTGCCGGCTGCTGCTCATCCCCGAGTTTATTTCCCAGCCCTCGCATCCGCTGCTGTGCTGGTCCAGAATCCCTGAAATTGTAATTCCAGGCAGGAAACTCCTCCTGCCATTCCAGCCTCCCTTAGGAGATGACCTTGAATTGTCCTTGAAATGATTCCCTGTGCAAAGCAGTGCCTGGCCTCCAAAATTCCCATATTTCAGGAGATGCATGAGCTTGCCAGGCCCTAAATCCCAAATATCCCAGCTCCCAACCCAACCCTATTTTTTCCCAGTCACTGGGAAGCACAAGGAGCAAGCCCAGGTGCTAAATCCATGCAGCAGCATCAATCCCTTGGGATTCCCTCTCCAGGATTTGGTTGAGGGAGGAAATCTTGAAGATTTCAGCCCTTTCTGGACAGCCGTGGTAGTCCACCCCTTTTTGGTGGCATTTGAAGGAACAAAACCTCAAAGCCACAGTTCTCAGTGGGTAACGACCCCATCAGCTCCTTGTCCCCAGGATAGTGACCCCAAACCAGCAGCTCCTTGTCTCAGTACTGACCCCAAACCAGCAGCTCCTTGGTTCAGGAAATTACCCCAAACCAGCAGCTTCTTGGCTTTGGTACCAACCTCAAACCAGAATTTCCTTGGCTCAGTACTGACCCAAAACCAGCAGCTCCTTGGTTCAGGAAATTACCCCAAACCAGCAGTTCCTTGGCTCAGTACTGACCCCAAACCAACAGCTCCTTGGTTCAGGAAATTACCCCAAACCAACAGCTCCTTGGTTCAGGAAATTACCCCAAACCAGCAGCTCCTTGGTTTTGGTATCAACCTCAAACCAGAAGTTCGTTGGCTCAGTACCGACCCCAAACCAGCAGCTCCTTGTCCCCAGGGTAGTGACCCCAAACCAGCAGGCCCTTGGCTCAGTACCGACCCCAAATCAGCAGCTCCTTGTCCCCAGGACCACATTATTCCCATCAATCCCAGGAATTTTGCAATGCCTTATCTGCAGTATCACAACCCCAGACCAGCAATTCCTTGGCTTGGGAAACGACCCCAAACCAGCAGTTCCTTGACTCAGTACTGACCCCAAACCAACAGTTCCTTGTCCCCAGAGTATTGACCCCAAACCAGCAGCTCCTTGGCTTTGGTATCAACCTCAAACCAAAAGCTCCTTAGCTCGGGAAATGACACCAAGCCAGAAGTTCCTTGTCTCAGTACTGACCCCAAACCAACAGTTCCTTGTCCCCAGAGTAGTGACCCCAAACCAGCAGTTCCTTGTCTCAGTATTGACCCCAAACCAGCAGTTCCTTGTCTCAGTATTGACCCCAAACCAGCAGCTCCTTGGCTTTGGTACCAATCCCAAAGCAGCAGCTCCTTGGCTAAGGAAATGACCCCAAACAGCAGCTCCCTGCCCCGGGAGCCGTGTCACTCCTGGCCAGCCCCGCGCCTGGGCCGCAGTGTCCCCGGTGTCCCCGCAGGGTGTCTGGGCGGGGTTTGATGTGCGGTTTCTGTTCCCCAGGTAACAAGACAGAGAAATCAATCCCCGTTAAGGCTCAGGGCCCGTCCTCGGTGCAGCTGGCGGATCTGACGCCGGGGATGATGTACAAGCTGTGGGTGTTCCCCATATGGTCCCACCCCAGCGAGCACTCGTACATTACCTTTACCACCAGCTCAGGTGAGACAGGCGTCGGCCGCGTGTCCCCAGAGTGTCCCCAGCATGGCCCCGGCATGGCCCCACCATCCCCATGGTGATGGCTGCATGGAAATCCCTCATCCCACTGCCCTCAACTCAGGGATTGCTTGGCATTGCATGGAGAATGAGAATCCCAGGAAGGGACAGAGATACATTTGGATGGGGATCCCTTGGGATGGAGATCTTTTTGGATGGTGATCCTTGGGATGGGGATCCCTTTGGATGGACAACCCTTCATGGTGGGGGTCCCTTTGGATGGACAACCCCTCATGGTGGGGATCCCTTTGGATGGACAACCCCTCATGGTGGGGATCCCTTTGGATGGACAACCCCTCATGATGGGGATCCCTTTGGATGGACAACCCCTCATGATGGGGATCCCTTTGGATGGGGATCCCTTTGGATGGACAATCCTTCATGATGGGGATCCCCTTGGATGGACAACCCCTCATGGTGGGGATCCCTTTGGATGGGGATCCCTCGTGACGGGAATCCCTTGGATGTGGATCCTTTTGGTTGGTGATCCTTTTGGATGGGGATCTCTTGGGATGGGGATTCCTTGGAATGGAGGAAAGGAAGGAGTGCACGTTCACATTGTCACAGCCTCTGCTTGTGGCCCCTTGGTGCCTGTTGGGACTCAGGGGGACAATGAGGTGTCACCGACGGGATGCAGGATTGGGAGTGGGAATGTGGTGATGGCACAAGAGTATCCCTAGGGGTTTCCGTACTCCTGGGATGTTTCCTCTGGCACTTTGTGTGGAATTTTCCAGGCTTTGTATCCGTGTGGTTTCCACATTTTCCTGGTTGTGGATTCCCCCGTTTCCCACCCGGCTCCAGACGCTCCCTCCTTTGTCCCACAGGAGCTTCGTGCGTTTGTAAAACTCCGCCGTTCCCTCCCGAGGATTCCCAGTAAATCCAAAATCCTTAAATCCCTTCGTATCCACCGGGGGCTTTTCCAAAGGGATCTGTGCACAGCTCCTGTCAATTCCACTCTGCTGGAGTTCCACAGAGCAGGAAATACTGCAGCAGCCTCCCTGACAGTGCTGTAGGTAGAGGTGGGGGTTTCCAAGGAATTTAAATGGTTTTGCTCTGCTCCAGCTGTGGGATGGGAAACTTTGGCAATTTCCAGGCCCTGCCAGGAATGGCAAAAGGAAAACAGGAATCTCAAAGAGAGACAGCTGTGGGAATTGGGGAGCAGAGCTCCCTAAAAACCCCCGTGTGCAGCTGAAATTGTCAGAAAATCTGGAATATCACCGGGTAATTCCTGGTGGCTGCTGGTGTTCCGTGGAATTAACATTGGAAAAGCCTCTGCCATCGTCAAATCCCACCATCCCTGGCACTGCCAAGGCCACCATGTCCCCAGGTGCCACATCCAGGTGGTTCTGGAGTGTCCAACCCTGCTGAGTGCTGATATTCCCCAGCTAGGGCTGCCCTCAGCTCTGTCCCCAAACTGTTCCAGGACTGAGCACATCCATGGCACAGCAGCCCCTGGAATATTCTGGTCCCATCTGAGCTGATTTTGGACCCAGATCCCTCCCAGCACATCTCCAGTTTTGAGTTAAATCCCCAATTTTGTTTCTCTTTTCCCCAAATCCGAAATCTCCGTCAGCTCCAGCCCTCCCATGGGAGTTATCCCTATGGATAACAATTTTATCCCTCTGAATAACCACTTTATCCCTCTGGAAAACCAATCCCAACCTGGACTCGCCTCTTTTCCTTCCTCCCCTGCTTTTCCTCCCATTTGTGATCCGTGGGGTGATGGAGGCGACAGCAAGTGGCCGGGCATCATTAAAAAACCAGCAAAAAAAAGCACAATATCCTTGGCCGATTCCTGCTGGGAAGTCTGCATATATTTTCCATAATTGAGAGGTTCCTACTGATATTTTCATGGAGAATAAGGGATGGGGCCACCTTTATCCCCGGGATTGAGGCTGGTGCTGACCTGAGCCCTGTGGGATGCACGGAGCTGTCGCCTTCCCTGCAGGAATAAACGCTCCACATCCATTTCTCTCCTGGCTGGATGCTGCTGACACAAGTGCCAGACCCCTGCTGACAATCCTATGGCATCGGGAATGCTTTGGATAAAAAGGAACCGAGCAGTTTTAGGGGTTTTGGGTTTTTTTTTTTTTTCATGTCTTGTAAGTCGTTGTTCCAAAGGTTTCTTCAGGCTGGGGGCAGATAAATAAGAAATATTCCCCTGCAGGAGGCTGAGCTCTGATTTCATTCCTGATTAACTGCCAGCTCATTAAGCCAAAAAAAAATTCCTCCCGGGAGCAAAGGGCACTTGGAAATGACAAAAATAGCAGAGTAGAGAAGGAGGGCTGCAGAATTTTAAATAAATAAATAAGTGAATGGGTTTCTCAGCTTGTCCAAACACTGGGAAGAGTGTCCAGAGAAGGGAATGGAGATGGAGAAGGGTCTGGAGAGTCCTGAGGGAGCTGGGAAGGGTTTGGAGAGTCCTGAGGGAGCTGGGAAGCGGCTCAGCCTGGAGCAAAGGAGGCTCAGGGGGAATTTCTGGCTCTGCACAGCTCCCTGCCAGGAGGGGACAGCCGGGGGGGATTTGGGATCTTATCCCAGGGAACAGGGACAGGAGGAGAGGGAACGGCCTCAGGCTGGGCTGGGGAGGCTCAGGTTGGACATCAGCAGGAATTTCCTCATGGAAAGGCTGGAAGGGGCTGCCCAGGGGGGTTTGGAGTGCCCATCCCTGGAGGTGGCACCTGGAGGTGGCACTGAGTGCTCAGGGTGGTCAGACTCAATGATCCCAAAAGGATTTTCCACCCTCAGTGATCCTGAGATTCTGGGATAGGATCACACAGGGCTGGAGGCAGAGGGGACTTTTCACATCCAAAGATCTCTTTTGCAATCCAAGAAAAAACCTTGGTGGAGCTGAGCTCTGCTCCTGGCACGTCAGTGATGACTCTGAGCTAACGAATATTCTGCCACGAAATTATCATTAATTATTTTTAAAAAAGGCTCTGCAGCTGCAATTCCAATCAGGACCTGTCGTATCCTGCAGCTGCTTTTCATTTTCCCTCGAGGTTGGCCTCGCCTTAAAGCAAATCACAAAACCCCCTGGGACAGCCACGGGCTTCAAACCTCCCTTCCTGACAGTCCCTCATTCACTCCAAATTCACCTTTGCAGGGACCTTGATTTGGTCCTCAAGTGTTGCTTTTTTGGGAAGTGTGGATTTATCCCCCTTTTTCTGTGAAGGATGGATTTATCCCCTTTTCTGGGAAGGATGGATTTATCCCCCTTTTTTGGGAAGGGTGGATTTATCCCCCTTTTTTGGGAAGGGTGGATTTATTCCCCGTTTTTGGGAAGGATGGATTTATCCCTCCTTTTTTGGGAAGGGTGGATTTATCCCCCTTTTTCTGTGAAGGATGGATTTATCCCCCTCTTTTAGGAAGGGTGGATTTATCCCCCTTTTTTGGGAAGGATGCATTTATCCCCTTTTCTGGGAAGGATGGATTTATCCCCCTTTTTTGGGAAGGATGGATTTATCTCCCTTTTTATGCCCCCATCCTCCTGTGGGATCTCCTGAGAACTCAGAGTTTAAAATCCTCCCTCCTTTCCAAACCCTGCTCCAACCCTCACCCTGCCTCTCAGGCTTCTCTGGAATTTCATATTTTGAAGACCTCCTTGTTTCTCCCTGGAAAACTCCCATCCCATCGCTGTTCATGGGATTTTTCCATCTCCAAACTTTCCAGCAAAACTTCCTTCCCCTTCCCTTCCCCAGCTCTCGGATTATTGAATCCATTTCTTTGCCATCAGCTCATTCTCTCCATCTAAAAGCACATCCTTGAGGGCTCTGGAATTCAGGGTGGGATTGAGGAAATGTGGGATTTGGCAGTGTTGGAGGCAGAGGAACCATCAGGCAGCTCCTTCCCCTCTCGGTGCTGCCCAAAATCCACAAAACATTCCGGGTTCAGCATCACTTCTTGACCAGAGATTCTGCTCCGTGTCATTCTCCTCTTTAATCCCAATTTCCTTGTCATGGTTCATCTGCAATTCCCTGAATTTCATCCCAAGGAAAGAACTCCTTCTTGTGGGCTCAATTCCAATGGAACAAGCCCAGTTTGGTCCCCCGAATTCCGTGGGTTTGGAATTTTTGCCAATCCAACCCATTTTTCCCTTCGCTGCCTCTCTTCCAAGATCCTTTCCCTCTGAACACATTAAGGGAGGGCTGCTCCCTGCTTTCTTTATCCCTCTTTTTCCTCACCGGATTTTCAGGATTATTTTCAGGATCTCCTTCCCATCTCCATTCCCAACCCCATCCCAGTCACCCTGGCTCTCCCACATTCCCACCAGGAACGCCTCGGTTTTCCCTCAGCTTGGATAAACCCAGCCCCTCCGCCCCGCTGAAGGTTATTTTCTCCTCTGCCTCGCTGAATTCCAAGGAGAGGCTGGAAAAGGCAGCCTTGGAGCTATTTTTAGGCCATGGATTTGTCTGTCTGACCGTGTGGGAGAGCTGCGAGCCGGGAGTCGGGGAATGGCAGGGAGGACACGGGAGCTGGAGGATGGGAACAGGCTTGGAATTAATCCTACAAACAGGCAGGAGCCTTGGGAAGGCGCTGGAAGCAGGAATTTGCTCCAGGAGAAAACACTCGGAGCTATCAGACCCCTCTACGCTCCAGTCCATCCCAGTTCATCCCAGTTCAAGGTTTCCAATGAACCCTCAGAACTCAGCAGTCCCTGATCCACTGGGGCTGCCCCAAAATCCCTGGACACCAGGGTTGGATCCGTGGCATTCCTGTTGGCATTCCAAGGAATTCCCACTTGTTCCCAGATCTTGGGGGGCTTCCACCACACCCACCCCAGCCCTGAGAGCCTCAGTTGCCACCAGAGGTAGCAGGAGCTGGGTGGTGGTGGCAGAAGAACCACCTCTGTCACCTCTGCAGGGACACCAGTTCATCCCAGTTCATCCCAGTTCATCCCAGTTCATCCCAGTTCATCCCAGTTCAAGGTTTCCAATGAACTCTCAGAACTCAGCAATTCCCTGATCCAGCAGTGCTGCCCAAAATCCCTGGGCAGCAGGACTTGGGAATGTTCCTCTTGGATCTTCCTGCACCCAGGGCTGTTCTCAGATGCAGCAAATTCCATCAAATTCCTCCCCCAGCTTCCTTCACCTTTTTTTTTTTTTGCATTTCCCTTTTCCCAGGTTTTCCTTTCTGTTGGGCCTCTTCACTGTTTGTGGTTCCTGAAAAAACTGATTTTATTTTCCACCGTAAAAGGAAAAAAAACATGAAAAAATATCACCAAAAAAATACCAAAACCCCACCAAAAACCACCCCAAATCCTCAAAAAACTACAGAAAAAATTAACCAAAAACACCAATAAAACACCAAAACCAACCAAAGCATTGTGAAAACACCACCCAAAAAACAACAAAAAACTTCACAAAAACCCCAAAGAAACACCAAGAAAACATCACAAAACCCCATCAAAAATCATCAAGAAAACACCAGAAGTTCTCACAAAAACCCACAAAAAATTCACCAATAAAGAATCAAAGAAAAACCAAGAAAACACCAAAAAAACCCCAAAACCACAAATCCCTTCACCACAACCTCAACCACACACCCTGACACGCCCAAACCAAAAAAAATTCCTGAACCAGCGCCCTGAATTCCTCTTCCTCCATTCCCTGCACGGTTTGCTCCATTCCTTAGGAATATTTTCCCCTTTTTCCGCAGCCTACACCAAGAACCAGGTGGACATCGCCACGCAGGGCTGGTTCATCGGCCTCATGTGCGCCATCGCCCTCCTGGTGCTCATCCTCCTCATCGTCTGCTTCATCAAGAGGAGCCGCGGCGGGAAGTACCCAGGTGAGCATGGGAATGGACATTCCCAGGATTTCAGTCGGTCTGGGATTGTTTGGGATCGTCTGGTGGTGGGGAATTTCCAGGTGAGAACTTGGAATGGGAAATCCCAAAATGTAAATTGGTGTGGCATCATCCAGTGGTGGGGAATTTCCAGGTGAGAACTTGGAATGGGAAATCCCAAAATTTCAATGGATGTGGCATCATCCAGTGGTGGGGAATATCCAGGTGAGAACTTGGAATGGCCATTCCCAAGGGTTAAATACGTCCAGGATCCTTGGGGATCATCCAGTGGTGGTGGAGAATATCCAGGTGACAGTGGGAATGGGAAATTCCAAAATTTCAATGGATGTGGCATCATCCAGTGGTGGGGAATATCCAGGTGAGATCTTGGAATGGCCATTCCCGAGGGTTTAACAGCTCCAGGATCCTTGGGGAACATCCAAGTGGTGGGGAATATCCAGGTGAGAACTTGGAATGGCCATTCCCAAGGGTTAAACAGGTCCAGGATCCTTGGGGAACATCCAAGTGGTGGAGAACATCCTGGTGAGAGTGGGAATGGGAAATCCCAAAATTTCGGTGGATGTGTCATAATCCAGTGATGGGGAATATCCAGGTGAGAGTGGGAATGGGAAATCCCAAAATTTCAATGGGTGTGGTATTATCCAGTGATGGGGAAATCCAGGTGAGAGGTGGGAATGGCCATTCCCGAGGGTTAAACAGGTCCAGGACACTTGGGGATCATCCAGTGGTGGGAAATATCCAGGTGAGAACTTGGAATGGGAAATCCCAAAATTTCAATGGGTGTGGCATCATCCAGTGGTGGGGAATATCCAGGTGAGAGCTTGCAATGGCCATTCCCGAGGGTTAAACAGGTCCAGGACACTTGGGGGTCATCCAGTGATGGTGGAGATTATCCAGGTAAGAGAGGGAATGGAAAATCCCAAAATTTCAGTGGATGTGTCATAATCCAGTGATGGGAAATATCCAGGTGAGAGTGGGAATGGCCATTCCCGAGGGTTAAACAGGTCCAAGATCCTTGGGGATCATCCAGTCCTGGAAAATATCCTGGTTAGAGGTGGGAATGGCCATTTCCAAAATTTAAACAAGTCTGGGAATCTTGGGGATCATCCAGTCCTGGGAAATATCCAGGTGAGGGCAATCCCTTTGTAACCCTTTTTAACCCCTCACAAACCCTTTGCAGACCCATTTTTTTCCCTTTACAAACCCTTTGCAAACCCTTTGTAACCCCTTTGTAACCCTTCCCAAGCTCTCCCCGGTGCAGTTTTCACCTCCCTGAGTTCCTCCCCCTCAGGGAGTCCCCCCAGGACCCTTCCCCAGCTCCCCCCCATTCCCAAACCCTTCAGTCCTTACTGGTTTAACTGGGGTGGGGGCTCTGCTCCTTCGCAGTGCGGGACAACAAGGACGAGCACCTCAATCCCGAGGACAAGAACGTGGAGGACGGATCCTTCGACTACAGGTAGGACCCCATGGAATGTCCGAACCCCCCATCAGCCCCTCCCCTGCCATCACAGCCCCCTCCCTCACAAATCCCCCCCCCCGGAACGATCCCTGTGTCCCCCCCTTTCCTCCTCCTGCCGCCTTCCCGCTGTAATTCCCGAAGGAAACGGCTCCTGGAACGCTGCCGGAGCCGCCAGGTTGTGGGGTTCCACCTCCTCTTCCTGGGATTCTGGAGTCGGAGACCTTGGACAGCTCCCAGCGGGAGTAAACCAACCTTAGTGGAACTTCTGATGCATAAAATCCCCAAAAATCACCCCCAAAAAACGGAGTCGTTAGCAGCATTAGGGTATTTCTGGAGTATTCTAAAGGAAAGATGTCTAAAATTCCGTTGGGATCAGGCTGGGCAGAGCTGGGATTCTGGGATCAGCTCCCTGGGATGGCTCCCACCAGGAGGAGAGAGACCTTAATGGAACTTCTAACACATAAAATACCAAAAATCACCCCAAAATCCCAAACTTTGTAGCAGCCTGAGGGTATTTCTGAAGCACCCTAAGGAGAATCCATGGGAGAAATGCCTAAAATTCCATTGGGATCAGGCTGGGCAGAGCTGGGATTCTGGGATCAGCTCCCACCAGGAGCAGAACAACCTTAATAGAACTCTTGGCAAGTAAAATCCCCCAAAAAACACCAAACCCCAAATTTCGTAGCAGCCTGAGGGTATTTCTGCAGTCTCACCCCACAGCTCAGCCCCTGTCCTTCCCATAAAGGAATATCCATGGGAGAAATGCTCACATCTCTGTAGGGATCAGCCCTGGAAGCAGGAAAGGGGAATGATTTGGGGTCTGCCTGTGCTCCAGCCCCACACAATCCCACAAAAACCCCCTGAGGGCTCCAGCAGGGGTTCAGCTGGAACCTCTCCGACTGCCCCGGCTCCATCCCGCTCTTTGCACGCAAATGTCACCCCTGAAGAGCAGCAGAGCCTTTTTCCCTCCAGGAAATCTCCTGGGATGTGTCAGAAAGGGACAGGAGCTTCCCAAGCATTCCCAGCTCTCTGTGATCCCCAGGAGCAGGTCCTGCTGTCAGGGCTCACCCAGCAGCCGAGGGGATTTGGGACATTTTAATTCGAATTCCTTAAGGAATTAAAATTCCTTTTCCCACCTGAGCTGGAGACAAAACCCAGTGAGAATTTTTTCTCCTCATTTAAACCAGGGGTTGATTGAATCCCGTGTTATTCCCAGCATGGGAAGAACGGGTTTGGGATTGAGGAAGGGATGGAGTAAGAGTGGATTCTGACAGAGGATTTAGGGGAAATAAATGATTCAGAAACAGAAATGGAACAGAACCAGGGATCACATTTATATCACCAAAGACACAGTAGCTCCATTTCAGAAGGATTTTTTTATTCCAAAGGATTTAATGAAGCTCCCCAGACTCCCAAAAACAAGCAGCGTGTTGTAGGGAAAGGCTGGCATTCCTAAATATCCTAAACAACACCCAGGGCCAACACCTTCCTCCCCTCCCTGCTGCTCAGCACTTCCAGGAGTGGCCAAAAATTCCTCCTGTGAATTTTTGGGATGCTCCCTTCGGATTCCAGGCTGGGACAGGGAAAACTGCAGAGGAGGAACGGGCCCAGCCCGGTCCTGCTGCAGGTTTTGGGGTCAGACCCATCCCTTCCCAAGGCAGGATTTCATGGGGCACTCCTGGCACGGGGATGAGCCTGGTCCCAAATGGTGATTCCAGCCAGGATGGGGAGCCTTGTGCTTCCCAGGTTTGTGGGGTGGTTTGTGGGAAGCCTGAACCCCCCATTTCCACAGGGATTCCTGCAGGGATTCCCACAGGGATTGCCCTAGGCCGAGCTTCTGGCAGCACTCCTGGATTTCCCAGCTCTGCTTCTCCAGAGCCCACAGAGGGAGATCCAGCCACCCCTTCCTGGCCCCATCCACCATTCCTGAGGCAAATCCATGGCCAGGCACCTTCCCATCCCAAAGGGAACCCAAACTCTTGGAATGGCCATCAGAAATCACCTGGCACCATCCAAGGGCAAGGGGAAGGATTGGGGTGAATCTTTCATCCTTTTGCTCAGCTGGAGCTCTGACTTTTACGGACAACCCCATTCCCAAAATTTCCAAGGGAAAGGCAGGAGTCAGTGGAAGGACAATAAAAGGACAATAAAACTCTGGGATGGAGTTTAATGGACTAAATAAAGGGGGAAAAAGCCCAATCTAATAAGAACGACCAAAAGAAATCCTAAAACTCACAAATTCTGCCCCCTCCTCCTGAGGAACACCAGGATTGCTGGGAGAATTCCAGGAGGTTTCCCTGCGGGAGGCAGAAGGGAAGGTGAAGCCGGAGGCTGGAGCTGCTGACCGATGGAGCTCGGGGCTGATTGTGGGGCCGGGCTCCGGGACGGGCAGCATTCAGGATTTCAGGGAAGGGCAGGAATTGAGCCCATCCCGGGCAGGGGCAGCATTCAGGATTTCAGGGAAGGGCAGGAACTGAGCCCATCCCGGGGACGGGCAGCATTCAGGATTTCAGGAATTGAGCCCATCCCGGGCAGGGGCAGCATTCAGGATTTCAGGAATTGAGCCCATCCCGGGTACAGGCAGCATTCAGGATTTCAGGGAAGGGCAGGAACTGAGCCCATCCTGGGGAGGGGCAGCATTCAGGATTTCAGGGAAGGGCAGGAATTGAGCCCATCCCGGCTCCCGCCCCCTCCTCCCCATGGCATGGCTGCAGTGCCCTCGTCACCCTCATGTCCCCAGCACCCTGTGCATGCCACTCTCCGTGCTCATCCCAAAATCCCGTCACATCTCTCTGCTCTGATCCTGGGATAATGGTGTTCCCAAGCAGGGAAGCTCCTTCCCAAACCAGGACCATTATCCATGGACAACGTTCCATGCCAGTGCCGGTGCCTCATTATACCAAATGTTCCGTGCTGCCCCTGGGGAGGCAGCTGGAAACTCCTGGATGCCAGGAAAGGGGATTTAGGGTCCGGATCCCCAGTCAGGATTTCCAGGACACAGTGAAGGCAGTGCCACTTGAGGAGGGGACATCTCAACAGGCACAGAACTGTCCCGGGAGCCTCGTGAGAGAGGAAAGTTCTGGAGAAGCTCTGGGAAGGTGCAGCTTTATCCATAGGGCCATTCCAAGGAATCCCAGCAGGACCCTGGGGTGAGCCCAGCCACCCCTTGTCCTGCTGCACATGGCTCCCCAGAGCCACCACTGTCCCCTGGACACCACCCAGCCCTTCTTGGATGGCCCTTTCCATGCTGGGATTGCTTCCAAGGAGGCTGATCCCACCTGGAACGGCTCTCCCAGCTCCATTTGGTATAACGAGGCAACAATTCCCGTTTATTTTTTTAATTTTTTGGGTCGTAGCATTGCCCCCGTGAATGCAGAACCTCCTCATTTCTCTCTCTGATCAGGCTCTTTCTGCTTCTCTCTGTTTTATTCCCATTCCTTCTCCTCCTTTTCACCTGGTCTATCCACATGGACCGTGAAGGTCTCTTGAAAGGTAGGACCTCGTGCTGCCAGAAGTCCGGCACATTCCGCTTTTTTTGGGAATTTTGTTTTCCTTCCTTCCTTCCTTCCTCCCGTTGATTTCTTCACGGCCAAATCTCCCCTGTCCCCATTCCCACATCCCTGCCTAACACATTAAACAAAATCCCTCTAATTCCCGCTGCCTTTGGGGCTTCTGGAGACTCAGATCCTGCTTGGAATTGTTCCATGGGCTGGGTGCACCCCCAAAATCCAGCCAGGCCCCCCAGCTCCAGCTGCTGATCCCTCCTGGTGAAGCAGGGTTGAATTTGGGAATGCACGTGGGATTTTTCAAGAAAAAAACTGTAGATTTTCAAGGGAAAACTGTGTTTTTTCAAGTAAAAACTATTGTTTTCCAAGAAAAAGTCCATCCCAGGGAATGGGGACAAGGGACATGAGCCAGAACTGCTGGAACCTGTCCAACTTCCCACTCTTAGTCCTGAAAATCCTCCCTCCGGCTTCAGCCTCCCCTTGTTCCCAATGATTTATGGGATTCAGGAGAGCATTTCCCACGTGATTCCCATCTGGGCACTAACACCTGGTCCAGCTGCACTCCCAGAAATCCATTTTAACAGGGTTAGATCCCATCAGGAGCTGACGGAAAACCGCTGCTCCCTCCTAACACACTAACGGGATAAACGGTCCTGGAGAGAGGTAAAACCAGCAGGAATTCTCTGGGAATGCGTTCCCAGTGGGAATTTGGTGCTGCAACCCCTCAGTTAGGGATGATCCAGCTCCGGATTTGAGCTTGAGCTGCCCCCCAAAGTTTGGGAAGGGGCGTTGGGAATCGAGGATTTGCGTTTTGCCGCTCTCTACTCCGCGTTTTTGCGGCTTTCTAACCAGTCCTGCTTCCTCACTGAATTATTCCTCCTTTTCCCTCAAAAATATCTGCTTCCAGAGCTAACAAATTAATTTTTTTTTGTTGTGATGCCAAGTTAATAGGAAGTCTCAAATACTGGGGTTGTGTTGTCATGGGATTCCCAAAGCGCTGATCCAAGGAAAGGCGCGGTGGGATCCCGAATACCTCTCCCACTTCAGGGAGCTGATGAATCCCATGGAATGAGGGAGAATTAATCCCGTGGAATGAGGGAGAATTAATGCCTTGCCCTGCTCAAGAGCCCAAGCAAAGTGAAAAAAAAAAAATCCCTAAATTTTCACCAATTTTAAGGAAAATAAAAGAATGGAGCGAGCCTGGCAGATCCCAAGCTAAAATGAACAACTGGAAAAAGACAGGAATGGAGGTGGGAGGACAAATATTTCAGGGATATCTTCAGGAATACGACAGAATTTGCATGAACTAAGGAATTGTTGATATAAAAATTAATTTTTATATCAATTTAGAGCAATCCATTCTCATCCTTCCCAAAATATCTCAATTTATGGGATACCAATCCCAGCCCTCCAAGGAAAAACAGCTTTTCACTGGTTAGATTTTGGTTAAAAAGAAATTCTTTAAAGTGCTTTTTTCCCTTCTGTGTCAAATTCTTTATTTTTAAGTGACTTGGCTTTTAGTGAAAAGGAGAAAAACCCAGACTGAGCAAGGAAAAATGCCCAGAAATAAACTGGGAAAGGGAAATTCCCAGGAGTTTTGGAAGCTGCACAAAACTTGGCATCGTAAAAGTGTCCCCTCGCAATGCTCCCCATTGCATGTGGTTTTTTCCAAGGAAAAACTGTGGTTTCCAAGAAAAAAACTGCATTTTTTCAAGGAAAAACTCTGTTTTCAAGAAAAAATGTGATTTTTCAAGGGGAACAGTTTTTTCAAGGAAAAACCACTTTTTTTTCAAGGAAAAACCATGTTTTCCAAGAAAAAAAAGTGTTTTTTTAAGGAAAAACTGTGTTTTCTCAAGGAAATCTGGGAATAAACCACTCAACCAAGTTACCAAGGGGGGCTAAAACACTGAGAGAGAAAGAATCCAAGGGAAAAATATTCCTGATGTTCATCCAGACCCGTTGATCCAAGTTTTGGGTAGAGTATCGAGGTTAAGAAATCTAGAGCAAGAAATTGAGGTTAAAAACCTGAGATTTAGAAATTGAGATTTAGAAGCTGAGAGAAACTGAGATTAATGAACTGAGGTTAAAAAACTTGAGATTTAGAGACTGAGAGTAAGAAATCAAAGTTAAGAAATTGAGGGAGAGAAATTGGAAGTAAGAATTTGAGAGTAAAAAATTGAGAGTAAGAAATCAAGGTTGAGAAATCGAGGTTAAGAAATTGAGGTTAAGAAATTTAGATTTAGAAATTTATGATTAATTAATTGAGGGGAAGGAATCGAGGTGAGGAAATCGAGGTTTAAGAAATGTGAGAAGAGGAAAGTGAGGTTAAGAAATTCGATTTCTGAGCTGAAAAAAATCACAAAATTGGGTGTTCAGACATCCCAACCACCTCCACCTCCCACACCCTCCAACACCCACAGGAGCCCCCATTATTTAGGGCTCTGCCGAGCTGCGTTCCCGCTGCGGATTGATTTAGGATCTCCATCCCTCGGGGGAAGGTTCTGAGCCCCGTTTCTCAACCCTTGCCGTGTCTGTCTGTCTTCTGCTGCCAGCGATGAAGACAACAAACCTCTTCCCAACAGCCAGACCTCGCTGGACGGGACGATAAAGCAGCAGGAGAGCGACGACAGCTTGGTGGACTACGGAGAAGGGGGCGAGGGCCAGTTCAACGAGGACGGCTCCTTCATCGGCCAGTACACGGTCAAGAAGGACAAAGAGGAGACCGAGGGCAACGAGAGCTCCGAGGCCACGTCCCCCGTCAATGCCATTTATTCCTTGGCATAGCAAAAACGCCGGGGAAAGCACCCACAGCCCGAGGGGTTCGGAGCGGGCGGGGGTTCCGCCGGCAGCCGCCGCCGCCGCTGCCTCCGACAGCAAAGGGAATCGAGCGAGGACTGAAAAAACAAACAAAAAAAATAGAGAAAAAAATTAAAAATAGCAAAAAAATACAAAAAAAAAAAAAACCCACAAAGGAAAAAAAAAAAAGAAAAATATTCCAACCAACGAGGCGGCCCAGGCGGCCGCCAATGCCATTTATCCTTAGCAAACAAGCCAACGGCAAAGGACGCGCGGGGCGGGAGCCGGAGCGGGAATCGGGGCTGAGCTGGAGCAGCTGGAGGGGAGGAGATGCTCGAGCTGCTCCCCAGTTTTGGGGTGCTCCTAAGTTTGGGGCTGTTCCCCAGCTTTGGGGTTGCTCACCCATTTTGGGGTTGTTCCCCAGTTTGGGGCTGCTCCTCAGTTGCTTTCCAGTTGGGGATTGTTCCCCAGTTTTGGGGTTGCTTCCCAATTTTGGGGTTGTTTCCCAGTTTGGGATTGCTCCTCAGTTTGGGGCTGCTCCTTATTCTGGGGTTTCTTCCCAGTTTTGGGGTTGCTCCCCACTTTGGGGCTGCCTCAGGGCCAGTCCGGAGTGGCTCCGTGTTGGGCTCTGCTCCCCGAGGCTTTTTTTTGTTCTTTTAGGAGGGAGCTCCAACTTTTTGGGTTTAATTTTTCCAAGAAGATTCTGGATCAGAGGGGAAGGGGGAAAGAAATCAAAGAATTTTTGGGGAGAGAAGAGGGGTGAGAGGGGCCTGGGCAGAGCAAAGGCATGGAAGGAGGGAAGGGGTGGATTTTGGGGTGAAAACACCGGATTATTGAGCCGTCCATCCTCACGGCAGCACCTTGCCCATAACCTCTCCCAAAAAACCCTCCTTCCTGAAAAAACCTATGCAGGGAAGAGCAGGTCCCCACCACCTCCCTCAGCACTGGGATTTGTCCTTGCTGAGGCTGGGAAAACCCACAGGGAGCTCATCCCCCGTTCCCACTGAGCTGCGGAGCACCCCGGGAGGAGAAGAGGTTGTGGAGGAACTTCTGGGATTTGTGGAAGGACAGGGAAGAGCCTCTCCCCTGCCAAGCCCGGGGTGACAGCGCTGCAGAAAAGCCTTTTTGGGTTTAAATTTGCTTTGTAGGGATTTTGTGGGGAGCCACCCCCCACCCCACACGCCTGCTTTCTTTCCAAGGCAACTCCATAAATCCGATGTAGCAAAGAGGACCTGGAAGCAGGAGCAGGATCAGAATAGGACGAGGAGACCAGAATGATGAATGAAAAAATAATCCAAGCGAGCTGCTGAGGATGGAAACAACCCCTGGGATCAGGTGGGGGATTCCCTGAAGGATTCAGGGCCACACCACGAGGAAGGAACACCGGACTGGAACCCACACCTCCACAGGCACCGGGATGAGCTGGACGGACGCTGTTTTTCCCACCAAACCCCCTCCTCCTTTCTGACAGTGGCCTTTTCCCCCCTCCAGCACTCAGCCAAGCCACCGTGGGACCCCCATCCCGCCTGGAGACTCCCAGGATTTCAGTCCCCCCCCGAGCACTCCCTCACATGCCTTACACAGCTTGGGACTTGCCGGGGAGTCACTCCAAGGATGCTCTTCCCACTCCGCCTCCGCGCCCCCGACGGCCTCGGATCCACCTGAGCAGTGGGAATGGGATGTCCGGGAGCGTTCCCAGCTCTCCCAGCACGGATCAGGGTAGAAGGCAGGGATTCCTGATGGACAGCGTCCCGTGAATCCTCCCACTTCCTGCACTTTTGAAACCAAAGGTACCTTTGCGAGGAGAGAGAGAGATGCTGGGTTTCCTTCGGAAAAGATGGATTTTTGGATGGATTTTCCTTTTGGTTTTTGTTTTAGTGTTTGGTTTTGTTTTTTTTTCTGAGGAGGATGGAGGGTTTTTTTTTTGATAGGATGCAACGGGATTTGTGCAGTTATTCTTTCTGCTCTGGAGACATGTCAGTGACAGGGATACTCCCACTGCTACGGATTGTGGAGAGGGACTTTGCCACATCCCGATGGATCCCAGGAGGAGCCCAGAGCGGGCCGACAGGAGAGATGGATGCAAATTAATCCAATGCAAATGCCTTCCTTAAAATAATAATTATCATTTATCTTGGTCGTCTTCTCTGATAGGTCAAGGTGGGGTGAAGATGGAGCTCGTGGGGTCGGATTTGGTGACCTTGAAAGGTCCCTTCCCACCCGAATTGTTCCATGAAACCAACGGCAAAGGAATTCCAGGGTTTAGGTCAGGGTCAAGAGCCAGAGCCCCCTCATAGAGCTGGGGGAGCTGTCCCAGGGATGTCCCTCATGTGTCACCCCCTGCCAGGACCCTCCAGCCATGTCCCCTGGCAGGGACAGCCCCGTTGTGACCCTCAGTGTGGACACAGCCACACCCCAATCCCAGTCCTGCCACCCATCCCATTCAGGACAGCTGCTCCCAGAATTCCATCCAGATTTTAGGCAAACACCCCCCCAGGCCGAAGGTGACACCGCCCCTGGGATGGGGACAATCCTATTCCCAAAGGTGACACTGCCCCTGGGATGGGGACAACCCCATTCCCAAAGGTGACACAGCCCCTGAGATGGGGACAATCGTATTCTCATAGGTGACAGCACCCCTGGGATGGGGACAGTCCCATTCCCAAACAATTCCCAACTCCCAGTTGAGTTTAGGCAATTCTTTACCAGGAAGTAGGCAGTGGATTCACTGTTGAGAATGAGAAACAAATCCAGCCTCTGGATCTGGGATCTTCCCAGCACTCCCAGTCCTTGCTGCTGACAGGGATCACAAAACTCCTCCAATCCTCTGGAAATCAGGCCAGGATTGCTGGAAGTGGGTCCGTGTTGGGTACCCATGGTGTGCCATTCCTGTGAAAACCTGTATTCCTGAACCACCTCATCTTATCCCTGAGGAAATCTCTCAGCATCCCTTTGGAAAAAGGAATGGGAAGGAGCTGGACTCTGCCCAACCTTATCCCAGATTTCCTCATAAAATTCCCCAGGTTACTTTGAGTATTGAGAAGAGGGAGGAGATGCAGAGGTGGACAAACAACTCAGTGTAAGTTACTCACAGCCCTGTCTCAGCTCGGTGTAAAAGTTACTCAACTTTTCTAAGGTTTAGCAAAAACTCTGACATTTCTTCAAAATTTCCCCCCGAAGTTTTGGACCCCAAAGAAAATTCAGGCTAAAAACTCATCACGAGCTTCTCATCTCTAACTCCTTTGAGTAAAGTTCGAGGTTTGCACGGGGAGAAAAGCCCTGACCCCAAACCTTCCACAGCGCTCACAGGGTGACCCCACAGCTCCCAAAAAACCAGACAGGGCTGGGATGAACCCACACCATGTCCTGGGAGCATCCTTGGAGCAGGAGATGGATGGAGGAGTGGATGGATGGATGGGTGGATGGATGGATGGATGGATGGATGGATGGATGGATGGGTGGATGATGGATGGATGGATGATGGATGGATGGATGGATGGATGGATGGATGGGTGGATGATGGATGGATGGATGGATGATG
>JAWWLS010000122.1:3834802-3849180 GCA_035040975.1 Myioborus melanocephalus | reverse complement strand
GGTGGATGGATGGATGATGGATGGATGGTGGATGGATGGATGGAGGGATGGTGGATGGATGGATGGATGGATGGATGGATGGATGGATGGATGGATGGTGGATGGATGGATGGTGGATGGATGGATGGATGGATGGATCCATGGATGGATGGATGGATCCATGGATGCAGAATCCACACAAGGATTTGTGGTGCTGAGGGATCTTCCCCACCCTGATCCTGATCCCATTCCCTGGGAGCTGCTCTGCTGCTCCATCCCCTCTCCAGAGGGGACATCCCGGTCACCTCCTGTCCTGATTCCTGTGGTGGCCCCCAGGGCTAGCAGGGATGCTTCCATTCCCAACACAGGGACAACATTCCCTCCCTGGGATCCGCACAACCTCTCTGTGGCAGGGAACACTTCCAGCTCTCCAGGAGAAAAAAACCTTTCTTCATCAAGGGTTTAAATTAGGAGCCAACTTCTCACTCAGAAATAAAAAGGGAAGGGCCAGACCCAAAACTCCAGCACCAGACCCCGAATTCCAGAGCCAGACCCCAAATTCCAGCAGTCTCGGGTGCCGAGCTCAATCCCAAATGTGTAGATTTGTCCCATTCCTACAACATTCCAAGCCAACTCCACATTCATGTCCTGGAGATGAATCCAGGCTCCATCTCAGTTCCAGGGACCTCCCTGGCACCCAGCCCTGGGACAGCTGACAGGAACAACAGGAATTTGGGATACGAGGACATCACTGTGCTTCCCTGATCCGGAGGCTGCTCCCATTGTCCCTGAGGTGACACCACAACTGGAGGCACAAAACCAGTGGGAAAAGCTGGAATTTTCATCCAAACCCCAAAATCCTGCTTGGAGAAACCCAACCCAACAGGAAACGCTGTCCCTGCTGCCAGCATTGCCTTCCTGGAGGTGACAGATCCCAAATCCGGGTGTCACCAACAATCCAGGAGGGAGAAGGGCAGAGCTGGGCAGTGTCACCCAGGGCCACCTCTGGACATGCCACCACCTTTTCCTGGCACATCCCAACGCCACCACCCACCCTGGCACATCCCAAAGCCTCTCCTCATCACACAGGTCCCAGCAGAGCCACGAGTGCCACCTGCGACGTCACCTCCTCAGCCCAGGCTTTCCTGCAGCAACCAAGATTTCAGTTAAGCAATAAAAAAACAAAACCTTATCAAGGAAAAAAAAAAAAAACCAAAAAAAAAAAGACAAAAAAAAGAAAAAAAAAAAAAAGAGACACCTCCTATTTCTTGCACTAAAAGCTGTTTTATTAATGAGAATAACGATGCTTTTCCGGTCCTCACAACGCCACCCACGGCATCAGTAGCGCCCCTCGCCTGTGTCTCCGTGTCCTCACATCAGGGTTTGGTTGTTCAACGCTGTCTAAACCCCGTGTCAGACCCTCAAAATTCTGTGTCAACCTCCAAATTCCATGTGAAAACCTGAAATTCATGCCGAACCCCAAAACTTTGTGTCAGACCTTCAAAACTCCGTGTCAAACCCTTAAATTCCATGTCAAACCTCCAAAATTCTGTCAGACACACAAATTCTACGTCAAATCCCCGAAATTCTGTGTTAACCCTCCAAAATTCTGTCAGACTCCCCAAATGTCCATGTCAACCCCCAAAATTCCATGTCAACCCCCTAAATTCTATGTCCACCCTCCAAATTCCATGTCAACCCTCCAAAATTTTGTCAACAACCCGAAATTCCGTGTCAGACCCCCCAAATTCCATGTCAACCCCAAAATCCCATGTCAGGTCCCCAGACCAAAGTCCTCCCTCCAAAATATCATTTTAAATGTCTGTTCCTCCCTCTCACATCAGACAGAAAGTACCGGGACTGTTTTGTTTTAATTTAATTTGTAAATATCTCGTGATCCGTCCGTCCTGTCTGTCCAAGCTCCCGGCTGGTCTCAAGTATCCTGTGTATTCATTTGCCTTTTTTTTAAAGCAAAAAAAATAAAACAAAAACAAAGAAGAAGAGAAAACCACCACCTTTGCGTTAACCCCACCTGTTCCAGTGAGAAATGTAAAGCTGAGGCTGTAAAAATTCAGTTTCCAGCGAGATTTATGGACTAGAAGGGAAAAAAAAAGGGTTTAATTAAAGGACTTCTAAACCAACTGCATGAGAGATGAGAGAAGGCCAAACTACTCAGATATCTTCTTTTTTTTTTTTTTTTTTTTTTTGAATCACTATAAAAAAAAGAAAAGACTGGATTTTTTTGTATAGAGAAAACACTAAACATATAATAAAACATGGTTCAAAACTCATGCTGAGCCCGAGAGTCATTCCTGTTGAATTCCAAGAGAGAAAAGCAGAAAAGCCTGGTCCTCAGAAAAACATTTCAAAAATTCCCAAACTGAACAGGAAAGGAGGATATTCTGGATCCCATCCAGAACCAGAGGTTGGATTGTGCTGGTCCTCAGCATTCCCAAAATTCCCTTCCTGGCCAGGAAAGGCGGATGATCAGGTGAAGCTCTGGATCCAAACCAGAACCAGAGCCTCGATTGTGCCAGTCCTCATAATTCCCAAAATTCCCAGACTAAACAGGAAAGGGGGATACTGGATCAACTGTATCTGCTCTGGATCCCATCCAGAACCAGAGGATGGATTGTACTGGTCCTCAGCATTCCCAAAATTCCCTCCCTGGCCAGAAAAGGCAGGTGATCAGGTGAAGCTCTGGATCCAAACCAGAACAGGAGGTTGGGTTTTGCCGGTCCTCAGCATTCCCAAAATTCCCAGCCTAAACTAGATCAGCTGGATCAGCTTTGGGTCCTGTTCAGCGCCAGAAACTGGATTGTGTTGGTCCTGAGCATTCCCAAAATTCCCTCCCTGGCCAGGAAAGGGGGATACCTAGGGAACAGTGTTGGATCAGCTCTGGATCCTCTCCAGAATCAGAGCCTGGATTGTGCCAGTCCTCAGCATTCCCAAAATTCCCGGTTTGAACAGGAAAGGGGGATAATGGATCAGCTCTGGATCCCATCCAGAACCAGAGGTTGAATTGTTTTGGTTCTCAGCATTCCCAAAATTCCCTCCCTGGTCAGGAAAGGAAGGCGCTCAGGAGCAGCCCTGGATCATGTCCAGCCCCGTTTCCAGCCCCCAAACCCTCGGGGGGCGGAGGGGGAGAAGCTCCCAGAGCTCGGGAAATGCGGGATGGACCCCAGCCCCCCATTCCCGGCAGCCAAGCGCGGCTCCCGCCGGGATCCATCCCTCTCTCCCAGCCCTTCCTGCCCGGGGCTCCAGAGTGCTCCTGGCAGAGGCTCCCCGGGGCGGAGAAGGGGCTGAAAGGAGCGGGAGTAATTTGGTTAATTGAGATGTAATTGCGGCGGGCCCGGCTAAGAGGATGAAGGGCTGAGTGCTTCCTGCTGCAGCGGGGGCTTCTCTCTTCCCGCCCCTTCCCAGCATTTCCAGGAACAGCAGAGAGGGGGGAAAGCGCTTTTTGCCCAGTGGAGACATTGCCAGCGCGGTGGAGGCACCAGCCACGCTCTGTCCGTGCCCCACGGAAGGATGGAATTGTGGAATTTTGCAATTGTGGAATTGCGGTTGGCTCCTGGTGCAGAAATTCCATCGGGGATTCCTCCCATCCCCCAGTTCCCCATTCCCGCTGCCCGCAGCCGCTGGAAGCACCAATCCTAAGGTCTGGGGCTCTCCATGGGGTCCTCCGAGCATTCCCATCGGGATTTTATCCCTCCCGTAGTGACAGCAGGACCGTGCTGATCCTCGGGATGGATCCGGGCCAGACGCGCTCGGTGCCACTTTGATGGCCCAGAGGTGACACCCGCATCGTCCCCAACCTCCGGGGGGACAGGACTGGATCGGTGCCGGGTCCCTCCTCCTCCTCCTCCTCCGGGAGGCCGCTCCAGCCTGTTTCCCATTCCCATGGCTGAGTTTTCCCTGCTGGAGCTGGGAATATCCAAGGGATTCCTCAACGGCCTCCTCGTTGTTGCTGTCCCGGCGCGTTGGCAGCACCCGAGATGTCACCGCTGTCCTTGTCACCTGCAGAGTGACCCTGGAACAGAGGGGAGGGGACAAAGGGCAGGTCCCCCACCCCTCCTCTGGGACAGGGCTCATCTCCTCCCCTGGATTTCCTTCTATCCATCCGTCCATCCATCCATCCATCCATCCATCCATCCATCCATCCATCCATCCATCCATCCATCCATCCTTTCTCACCCCCAAACTGGCAGCGGGGAGCCCAAACTGGGACAAACTGGGCGAGGGGAAGCGACACGCGACCCTCAGGCCCCCTCCTGCTCGCACACCGCCGGCCCGGCCCGCGGGAGCTTTGCCAATCGATAGAGACACTAATGCCTTAATTACTTTTCTCTAATTGCAGCCCATTAACCTGCGGCCAGCCCCGGCGCCCGCTGATCTCCCGACATCATTAACAGGAGCTGGGAAGGGCCGGAGGGTCCCTGGCACATCCCAAACCCTCTGTTCCCACAATCTGAAGCCCCCCCAGCACGGGCACCCTTCACCCAACACTTCGGGGTGTCCCGGGGTGTCCTTGTCACCTCCCCATTGTGTCACTCCAGCGGAACAGCCGGGATCGTCCCGGGAAAGGCGCTGGAGGAGCCTCCTGGGACAAACCTGAGCCCCACGGCCAAAGGGAGCTCGGGCACACCCAAAAACCCGGGGGTGACCCAAAGGCGACCACGCTCCGTCACTGTGAGGAATCCCCGTCCTCGCCTCAAGGAGGGTCAGGGACAACCCAGGCCAGCCGGAGCATCCCAAAATTCGGCCGCGCCGCGATTTCCTCACATGAATCCCATCCTGGGCTGTCTGCAGACACAGAAATCCACGGGTACCCTCGGGTGGGTTGTGTAATTACGGATCGATTGTGTAATCAGGGATATATTTAGGCACGGGGTGTGCACACACCCGGACCCACACAGGGATGGGGGGCCCTGGGGCTGCTCCCACCTCACAGCGAGGGGCTCCGACCCCCTCAAACCCCCCGGCCCCACACCTGCTCCGGCCCTGAGGGGGCTCTGCCGGTGGGCGCAGCAGGCGGGAGAGGCTGCGAGATGAATTATGCATCACCACGATGATGATGATGATGATGATGATGATGCTGCCCGAGCCGCTCTGCCTGCCCGCCTTGCGCGGTGGCAAACGAGGTAAAAGCAAGGAGGAGGGAGAGGGTGGGGGGGAGGAAGAAAAAAAATAAATAAATTAAAACCCCAACAATTCCCCGTCTCCAGGGAGCGGCGTGGTGGTTGGCAGCGAGCGAGGGAGCGCGCACGCAAGGAGGGAGGAGAGGGAGGAGCACATCCTAATGCAGAGATGCTGCAGTGGCTTTGGGCACACACATCCACCCTCGGCCAGCCACCAGGCGAGCGCTGCCTCGCAGCCCAGCCCCCGGCAGCCGCCAGGCCCCGCGGGCCCCCGGCTGATGCCCACGCAGCCCTCCCGCCGCAGGTAAGCGCTCCGTGCCGCTCTGCTGCATCCCGGAGCGATGGAAGGGGCTGCGGGGGGATCGGAGCATCCTCCGGCCGGGGGGACTCTGCGGGGTCCCGGTGGGCTCCGAAGGGACGGGGACAGGAGCCGAGGGTGGTTTGGGCATTCCGGAGAGGAGCCGAGGGTGATTTGGGTATTCCGGAAAGGAGATGAAGGTGGTTTGGGCATTCCGGGGTGGTGGGAGAGGAGCTGAGAGTGGTTTGGGCATTCCGGAAAGGAGCTGAGGGTGCTTTGGGCATCCGGAGAGGAGCCGGGGGTGCTTTGGGCATTCCGGAGTGGATCCGAGGGTGGTTTGTCATTCCGGGGTGGTTTGGGCATTCCGGAGAAGAGCCGAGGGTGTTTTGAACATTCTGGAGAGGACCTGAGGGTGCTTTGGGCATTCCGGGGTGGTTTGGGCATTCCGGAGAGGAGAGGAGCCGGGGGTGGAGTTGGCAGGAGGCGGTGGCACTTGTGGCAGCGCTGCCTGCGCGGCCGAGGTCAGGGCGGCTGTCAGCAGAAATGTCTCTCTCTCTTACGGGGGGAAAAAAAAAAAAAATCGGGGAATATTTCGGTTCTCAGCGATTGTCGCGAGGTTTTTCCCCGGCGCGTTCCGGCCCGAGGCACTTCGGGAGAGCGCTGGGTTGGGGGGGATCGGGCATCTCCAATGTGCTGGGGGGGGGTCCGCAGGGGGTTCTGCTGCCCAAAACTCCTTCAGCACCCCCGGAAGGGGCTGGCAGAGCCCTGAGCAGCCCCAGGGTCTCCTCTCCAGGGAGGGAGCAGCGGGAGCGCCTTGGTGTCCCAGTTCACCTTCCTGAGGGCAGATCGCAGGGGAGGGTGGGATTTGGGGGTGCTCCGGGGGGGTTTGTGTGTCTGGGGCTGTGCCAGGGACACTCGGGGCTGTGCCCGGGGCACTCGGGGCTGTGCCAAGCCGCGGATCCATCCCCCCGTGGGCATGGGGGGCACCCCACAAACAGGGCACCCCTCTGTTCCCATTCCCAGAGGGATGAAAGATGGGGGGATCATCCTGAGGCTCCTTCTCGTGTCTTCAAACCCCCCCAGCTCCCTCCTCACCCCACCCACGCTGACCCCAAAACTGCCCCGGGTCGGCCCCGACCCCCAGCAGCCCCCGGCGTTATCCCCGCGTTGGGAGCGGGGCGGATTCCCGGGAGATCGCGCCTCTCCCGGGAAACACCGGTTGCTGTGAGGATGGGAGGCGGCAGCCTCTGCATCCCGGAGCTGCGAGAAATCCCGAGGCTTTCCCCGAGCCCGAGCTCGGCCCTGCTCCTCCCAGGCAGATCCAGCAGGAATTCCGAGGGCGCAAAGCTCGGGCTAGGGAGTCGCACAGGAGATTTAGGATCAAGAAACGAACCTCTCCAGGCTGGGTGCTTGGGATTTTGCGCAGAGACACAACCCCAAAAACCGCTTGTTTTGCTCAGCAGCGGTTCCCAAACTTTCCAGAAATATCTGGCTGGCTCAGAAATCCCAAAAACTCCAGAAAACGGGAGATGGGGATGTCCTGTGAGCCCAGCTGCACTTGGGCTCAGGTAGAGTGAGACAAAGGGTTCCCAAAGCTCCTCTCCACCCCCTGATTAATTCCCACAAAACTGAGCGGCCACTTTTATCCCTTTGGAATATTCGCCGATGATTTGATGGTCTGGCTTAGGATTTTCTCCGCGGATTTACCACAAATAAACCAGAAAAGGGCAGAAAACCCAAACCGTGCCTTTAGGATTTCCCACAGCACATGGAATTTCCACCCCACGGAAAAGAATGGGAATCCACGTGGAGCTGAGCCCGCGTTAAAGCCGTTAAAGGTGCGCTGGAAATTCCCAAAATCCAAATTATAATATTTGAGGAGACGGTGAGCCCTGCCGGGATTTCTCTCTCCGTGGCACCGTGTCCCTGTCGCTGGCAGTGCCACCACCCCCGGAGGGTCACCTGGAGCCCCTGGCACCTCCGGGGGTCTCCCGGCAGCTCCGGGAGCCGCTCCCGGCTCAGCCGCATTCCCGGGATCGGGGCCGGCTCCAGGAGCCCGCACGGAGATCGGGGTGGGGTCCCAGGGAATTTGGGGTGGGATTTCCAGGGAATTTGGGATGGAGTCCCAGGAATTTGGGGTGGGGGTCTCAGAGAGATCGGGATGGGATTTCCAGGGAGATCGGGATGGGGTTTGCAGGGAATTTGGGATGGAATTTCCAGAAAAAATTTGGGATTGGGGTTTTCAGGGAGATTGGGATGGAGTTTTCAGGCAGTTTGGAATGGGGGTTTCAGGGAGATTTGCATAGGGCCCCAGGGAGGTTTTCATGGAGTTTGGGTGGGGTTTTCAAGGAACTCGGGATGATGATTTCCCCATCTCTCACGGGTCTGCTCAGCGCAGCTCTCCAGCTGCACAAAATCCCTTTCCCCGAACCCAAAATCTCTGATTTTTCATGAAAAGCACCCCCGGTCCCGCTGTAAAATCCAGGATCCCACTGGGATGATCCCAGGGAGCACAAGGGACATTCCCTGCCAGAGCCGGCTGTGAGTCCCAACCCCAGCCCTGCCCAGCAGCCCTGACCCGAAATTACGGCATTTATTATCTACTGGGCAGCCGTAAAAACCGGGAGGGACCAGGAAGATCTGTTTAGTGCAGATCCCTGACGAGGCGGGGAATATTTGGACCCCAAACCCAGGCGCAGGAGAGAAGGTTGGGCGCGGGTCTGGAGCATCCCAAGGAGCAAAAACCCGGCAGCACCGCCGGGAGCAGCTGCAGCTTCCCCCGAGGGGCGAATTTAACCCCAGTTTGACCAGCACAAGCACCCAGCGGTGCACTGGGAGAGCCGAGGAGCTCCGGGAACCTTGGGAAGATCCCTGGAGCCAGGCAGGGATCACCAAACCCCAAAACCCCGGGAAGGCGCTTGCTGTTGGATTCGGGCTCCCCTTTCCAACCCCTTCTCCAGGAGGTTTCCCGAGCTCCCAGCTCGTTGTTCCCGGCTCCCAGGAGCGCTTCCAGCGGCGAGGAGGGGCTGGAGCAGGTGGGAGCTAATAATACCTGAGCCACGGCACAGCCAAGCGCCGCCGCTCTGACGCCACCGGCAGCGCGGGCGGAGCCCGGGATAGTCCCGGCTTTAGGCTGAGCTTCCCGGAGCTGATCCGGGCCTGGAGAGGGCGGTGGGAAGCGGGAATGGGGGGGTTGTTATGGGGAAGAGGGCTATGGGGGGTTTGTTTTGGGGACGGGGGCTCAGCTCCGTCCTTGCTGCCTGAAAATCCCACCCGGCCCCAGCGCCTCTTCCCGGGAGATCCTGCAGGAGCAGTCGAGATTTCCCGGGAAAAGAGAGCAATTCCCGAGAAAATTGAACATTTCCCGGGAAAATTGAACGTTTCCCCAGAGGGGTTGGCATCAGGGGAATGTGCCTCTGGGAATATCTGTGATTTTAACAGGCGCTAACCAGGATTTTGGCTGAAATCGCCTCCTGAATTCCTGCTGGGATCGCCCCTGGGTGGATTTTCAGGCTTCTCATCCCGGCTGCTCTGGGCTGAGCTTTGCGTTGGAACTCGAGTCTGGAGGGCGAGTTTAGAGCGGCAGCCTGGCTTAACACCAGGCCAATGCCCAGCCTGGGGGAATTCCCTCCCCGAGCCAAAATTCCCCCATTCCCAGGGTTGGAGATCCATGGAAAAGTCTCCTGGCTCTTCCCGCTGGTCCCCTTGGCTTTGCCACCTGTCCCCAAGGCTTTGGCTCAGGGCTGAGCTACCCTGGGGTCCCGAGGTCCCACTGGAGGTGACCCAAACCCAGAACCCCCAGGAGCTCCAGCTCCAAACCCCTGGGAATTTTCCAAGGGATATTTGAATAGCTCAGGTTGGAATTCCATTTCCCCCTAGGAGGTACCGAGGAGAGAGATGGGAATGGATTTGTTTGGGGAGGAAAAAGACAATTAAAATATAAATAAATATGAATATAAATAAAAATAACAATATAAATATGAATACAAATAAAATGTAAATATTTTTATAAATACAAATAATATAGTTATACAATTATATAATATAAATAGAAATGAAAATATAAATATAAATATAAATAATATGTTTATATAATATAAATATAAATATAATTTTTAAAGGGAAATGTGCTCACTGCAAAGCTCAGATATTAAATTCACTCTGCCCAGAGCAGGAAAGTCCCACTCATAATAAAATGGCCCTTTTTTATTTTCACAATTCGATCTTCCCCCCAAGCCCACCCCGCCCACTCCCCTTTCCATGTCCGGACCAAAGGCACCTCCCGGCTTTGTCTCCCGCACAAAGGCAGAGTTTGGATCAAAAGGAAACTCCCCCGAGCCCTGGGGACAGCCCAGAACTGCGACCAATTATTCAGGGAAAGCGCTCCCAGGATCAGGATCTGTTTGGGGGGACAGAACTCCATCCCAAGCCCCTCCTTTGGTCCTCATTCGGAGCCTTCCTTGCTCAGGATGGGTTTGGAGCGGCCCAGAATTCCTGCAGGACCTGGAGCCACCGACAAATCCAACCCAAAAAAGCTCCGGGAATGGCTGAATACAGAGTTTTCCTCTCGATCCATCCCCGATTTCCAGGAGGACAAACCCGTGACAATGAAGCCGTTTGTCCCTCCCCAGCCGGGACGGACACGATGTCCCCAAACTTGGGAAGGTTCTGAGAGTCTGAGAGGGGAACATCACACGCCTGCCCCTTCCAGCTTGAGCCACGATCCCGAATAAAAGAGGCACAGGAGGAGCTGTGGCCGGAGCGATCCCTCCCTGGGGAATGCTGCGGCAGAAGGAGCTGCCCCACTTAATCCCAAATGCTCCTCTGGCGGCTGAGTGCAGGGGATGGAATTACACTGATTTATCCCGGTAATGGATAGCGCTGAACGCGGCATCTCCTGCCAAAATCCACCCCTGACCTTCCCAAAATCCCGCTGGAATCGTCCTCCAGAGGATGCAGCTCTGCAGGCAGAGCTGGGGGTGATGTTCATCCTCTCGCAGCCCCTCTCCAAAACTCCCCGAGCTCCCCAACTCTGCCTCCCTGCTCAGGGAGCACTCCTCCATCCCGGCTCCAGGGGGAAGGGATCCTGTGGAGCTCTCCATCCCAAAGGGAAGGGATCCTGTGGAGCTCTCCATCCCAAAGGGAAGGGATCCTGTGGAGCTCTGCATCCCAAAGGGAAGGGATCCTGTGGAGCTCTGCATCCTGGAGAGGCAGGATCCCGTGGAGCTCTCCATCCTGGAAGAAAGGGATCATGTGGAGCTCTCCATCCCTCCCCATCCCAAAGGGAAAGGATCGTGTGGAGCTCTCCATCCTGCCCCACACCTGGAGGGATCCTGTGGAGCTCTCCATCCTGCTCCCAGAGGGAAGGGGTCCTGTGGAGCTCTCCATCCTGCCCCACTCCTGGAGGGAAGGGATCCTGCGGAGTTCTCCATCCCAAAGGGAAAGGATCTTGTGGAGCTCTCCATCCCTCCCCATCCCAAAGGGAAGGGATCATGTGGAGCTCTCCATCCCAAATGGAAAGGATCATGTGGAGCTCTCCATCCCAAATGGAAGGGATCATGTGGAGCTCTCCACTCCTGGAGGTATCAGTGGCAGCCTCCATTAGCAGTGGTGACAAATCCCCTCTCAGGACACCAGCAGGCTCTTGGGTGTTTGTTAAAATACCCTGGGAACAGGGAAAAAAATGCTCCCTGTGGCCCTTCCCTAATTAGGGATGAGAGCAGGGCTCCATGTCCAGTGCAGAATGTTCCTGAGCTTTGGAGGAGCTGGGGGTCGGAACCAGGGTCAGGAGCTGGGGGTCAGATACAGGATCAGGAGATTGGAGCTCGATCCAGGATCAGGAGCTCAGGATCAGATCCAGGGTCAGGAGCTCAGGGTCAGGTCCTGGATCCACAGCTCGGGCTCAGATCCAAGATCCACAGCTCAGCGTTGGATCCAGGACCAGGAGCTAGGAGCTGGATAAATCCAGGGAATATCAGAGAAATTCCCTCAATTTCAGAGCTGCCCCAAGGAGCTCTCAACCCCAGGAGGGAGGACAGGCCCAACCCCGACCTCCTCCCGCTGCCACTTCCTTGTGGAAGGGATTTCAGCTGGCAGGGAGTGGGTTTAGATGGGATAATGGGAGGAATTCCTGGCTGTGAGGGTGGCGAGGGGCTGAGATGGAATTCCCAGAGAAGCTGTGGCTGCTCCATCCCTGGAAATATCCAAGGCCAGGTTGGAGCCACCTGGGATAGTGGAAGATGTCTCTGCCCACAGCATGGGGTGGGATGGGATGGGATTTAAGGTCATTCCCACGCAAACCCATCTGGAATTCCACAAAAATAACAAAATGCAGCTTTCCCTCTCTCTTTCCTATTTGTTTTCAAAGTGTGAGGGGGAGAGGGAACAAAGAGAGCAGAGCTGCAGCCAGAGCCCTCCCAGGCAGCTCCCGGGGCTCAGCAGAGGATTCAGGCTCGGAAAACGGGGCTGGAGCAGAAACTCCCTGAGTTTATTTGCAGCCGCTGGTGCAGGAACAGCTCCCGCCTCTCCCAAGCCCCGGAGCGAGGGAACTGCGGAGATTTGGAAAAGTCAACTCATTAATTAGCGCAGGGCTGGCATCTCCCGGCTCAAAGCTGCCCCTTGTCCCCAGGGCGGAGGGACAGGCCAGGGGAACAAAGGGACAGTGTTGGCCGCAGGGCCGTGGGCTCGGGACGCTGTTTGGGGCAGGATTCTCGGTGACATCAAGTGACTCCATGTGACCGAGCCGCTCCGGGGCTGCTGGAACCAGCGGCTCCTGCGTGGGAGCGGCTCCCGCCCCGCTGTGTCCCCAAATTCCCTGTCCCTGTCACAGCTCCGGCCTCTCCCACCTGGAGCTGCCGCCTCCCTCTGGCAGCGGCTCCTCCCTCCCTGGCCAGGAGGGATGAAGGAGCTCCAGATTTATTTTAGGGCCAATAGGGAACAAAATCCCAGCAGGGCTGAGAGCGGCTGTCCCCGCTCTGTCCTCTCCTGCTTGTCCCCTTTGTCCCCTCCTGTCAGTTCCCTCTCTGTCCCCTCCTGCCTGTTCCCTCCTGCCAGTCTCCTCTGTCCCCTCTCTGTCCCATCTCTGTCCCATCTCTGTCCTCTCCTGTCAATCCCCTCTGTCCTCTCTCTGTTCCCCCTCTTGTCCTCTTTCTGTCTCCTCCTGTCCATCCTGTCTGTCCCCTCTCTGTCCCCTCCTATCAGTCCCCTCTGTCCCTTTCTGTCCCCTCCCTGTCCCCTCCCTGTCCCGTGTCCCGCTCTCGGGTCTGGGCTCTGCTCCAGGCACCGGGGTCCAGCCCTCGAACCCAGACAAGACAAACCCCCGGGATTTTGGGATGGATTTTGGGGATGGGTTTTGGGAAGGATTTTGAGATAGATTTTGGGATGAATTTGGGGATGGATTTTGGGATGGATGGATTTTGGGATGGATTTCGGGATGAATTTCAGGATGGCTGGATTTTGGGATGGATTTTGGGAGGGATTTCGGGATGGATTTTGGGATAGATTTTGGGATGGATTTCGGGATGAATTTCGGGATGGCTGGATTTTGGGATGGATTTTGGGATGGATTTTGGGATGGATTTTGGGATGGTTGGATTTTGGGATGGATTTCGGGATGGATTTTGGGATGGATGGATTTTGGGATGGATTTTGGGATGGATTTTGGGATGGATTTTGGGATGGATTTTGGGATAGATTTTGGGATGGATTTCGGGATGGATTTTGGGACACTGGCAGCAAACCCTTCTCTCCGGGTGAGGACACAAAGAGCCCGAGCTGGGCTCTGCTGTTTGCTCAGGTGCTGCCGGTAATGAGGGGGGGTTGGGAAGGGGCCGAGCCCCCCAGGGGATGCGCTAATCCCCGCTCCGAGGGCTCGGGGGCGGACAGATGGGCAGCACCAGCTGGAGCAGGGCGATGAGCAGCAGGGGCGGCCCGGGAGCTCCTGGCAGCATCCTCAGCTCCTCGCCGGGGCGTTCTGGGGAGGGCAGCGGGAAATGAGGCCCCGCCGGGCTCCGTGAGCCGTTTCCAAAGGGTTTGCTAACACAAAGAGGGAGAAGGCAGCCCCAGATCCCGGCTGGAGATCCGGGGGAAGCGGGGCCGGGGCGGGGCTGCTCCCACAGAGGGCTCGGGGCTGCACAAAGAGCTCAGGGTTTGGCTGGGGGTTGATTTTTGGGAATCTTTTGGGATCACAGGAGGCTGTGGAAGGGACTGGGAAGGCCATCAGGAGATGTCCTGACAGTTAAAGAGTTTAAATTGAAGATTTCTGTTACAGAATTCCCAAATCCTGGAGTGATTTGGGTTGGGAGGGATCTCAAAGCCCACCCAGTGTCACCCCTGCCATGGGCAGGGACATCTTCCACTATCCCAGGCTGCTCCAAGCCCTGTCCAACCTGGCCTGGGACAATTCCAGGACTGGAGAATCCTGTTCCAGGGCATCCCAGTCCTCACCAGCCAAGAATTCCTTCCCATTATCTTCATTATTTTCACAAAACCCCAAATTATTCCCCCAAATTATTCATTATTCTCACAAAACCCCCAAATTATTCCCCCAATTATTCCCCCAAATTATTCATTATTCTCACAAAACCTCCAAATGATTCCTCCCTTCTCACCCCCCACCAATATCCCTGTGCTTCTGCCTTGGTGTTTTCCATCAAAAACAATTGGAAATGAGACTTTATGGAGGAGGGGGGAAGAATGGGAAACAGCAAAGGGGGAGGGACAACAATTCTGCTCTCTGATTGTCCCCTCCCATGGGGACAAAAAGAGCTCCTTCAGCAGCTCCTGCTCCTCAGGGCACCGCTGGAATTCTGCCCTGGAGTGAGTCTCACTTGGGCTGGGGGCCAGCGGGGAGGCACAGCTGGACTGTGGAGCCTCTGGAACAGCAGCTCCATGGAATATCTGGGGCTGGAAGAGTCCTGTTGACTCTGGAATTGCAGTTCCATGGAATATCTGGGGCTGGAAGA
>JAWWLS010000122.1:3804918-3828070 GCA_035040975.1 Myioborus melanocephalus | reverse complement strand
TGGGGATTGGGCACAGCCTGCACTCGATGATCCCACAGGGATTTTCCACTCTCAACAACCCCACAATTCTGAGATGTTCCACCCCTCCCAGGGCACAGCTCAGATCCAAATGCACCTCCAGCTGGAAGCTCAGCCCCATGAGCGTGGCCGTGGGGATTTATCCCTGTCCCTGCCCCGTTTTTTCCATCAGGTGGAAGATGAACGGCACGGAGCTAAAGCTGGAGCCGGATTCCCGCTACAGGCTGGTGGCCGGGGATTTGGTGATCAGCAACCCCGTGAAAGCCAAGGATTCCGGCTCCTACCAGTGCGTGGCATCCAACTCCAGGGGCACCGTGGTGAGCAGGGAGGCCTCGCTCCGCTTTGGCTGTAAGTTTGGCACCGCCAGGTAAATTAAAACCAGCCCCAGTTAGGCTGGGCTTAAACAGAGCCTGCCTGGGAAAAGGCTGGAGAGAATCCCTCCAGCGCATCATCCCATGGAGAAATCTCCCAGCACTTCCGTAGAAATTTGGAGAATTTGGAGATTTAGGGAGAAAGCCAAAGATATTTTTGGATCTCCCACCCAAGGAGGGGCACAGAAAGCGCAGAGGTTCCTCCAGCTGTGTTTTCCTGTCCGGGTTTCACTCTGCCTGTTCAGTTTTGCAGGAATTCTCAGCGGAAGAGAGGGACCCCGTGAAGATCACCGAGGGCAGGGGGGTGATGTTCACCTGCAGCCCCCCACCCCACTACCCAGGTAAGGGGGACAGCAGAGCACAGGGTTCCCAGATTTTCTGGGAGTTTCATGGAAGGAAATTCGGGGTTAATTTAGAGTTTGTAATGCAGCAGAGCAGAGGTGGGACTTGGTGTGTCCATGCAAGGGCCAATTCCAGTTGGGAATCCCACTGGGTCCATCCCACCTGGGAGGACACAACAACCAGAGCAGTTGATCCCTTTTCCTCCCTTGGAAAGGCCAATTCCAGCTGGGAATCTCACTGGGTCCATCCCAAACGGGAGGACACAACAACCAGAGCAGTCAATTCCATTTTCCTCCCTTGGAAAGGCCAATTCCAGTTGGGAATCTCACTGGGTCCATCCCACCTGGAAGGACAAACCTGTCCAGTTCACTCCTTTCCTTTTTCCCCCCAGGTTTATCCTACCGGTGGCTCCTGAATGAGTTCCCCAATTTCATCCCGGCCGACGGGAGACGTTTCATCTCCCAGACCACGGGCAACCTCTACATTGCCAAGACAGAGGCCTCAGACCTGGGCAACTACTCCTGCTTTGCCACGAGCCACATGGACTTCATCACCAAGAGCGTCTTCAGCAAGTTCTCCCGCCTCAGCCTGGCTGCAGAGGGTCAGTGCTCTTGGATTCTCCCAAAAATGCCAATTCTTATGGGAAAAAATTCAAACCCCCGCAAAGCATTTGGGGACAGTGCCCAAGTCACTCTCCAACCTCTCTTAAGAGCTTAAAAAATATGGATGGGCTGGGATGGGAGGGAAGCAGCTCTCTCTCCAAGATTCCCTGTTTCCACTCCATCCAATTTCTCTATTTTTAAAGAAAAATTCTGGTACAAGGAAAAGGGAATTAAACAGGAGTAAGGCCTGGATGGACATGGACTGGAGCAACCTGGGATAGTGGGAAGTGTCCCTGTCCACAACATGGGTGGGACTGGATGGGCTTTAAGGACCTTCCAATCCAAACCATTCCAGGACTCTGGGGAATCCAGAATTCTCAGGAATTGTGGAGCTCTGAGATGTTATAAAAGAGATTTTTAGAGACTTCAGCAAGAAGTCTGAAAAAGAAAATGAAACCTCTGTCCCCTCACCCAAACGGGTTGGGAAGTCACTTCAAGGGTCCCTCTGCCCTTTGAGACCCCCCTGGGTGGCATTTCGGTGTCACCCAGGTCCCCTGAGTGGTGTTTTCCTTGTGGCAGATGCCAGGCAGTTCCCACCCAGCATCAAGGCCAGGTTCCCTGCGGACACCTACGCTCTGACCGGGCAGGTGGTGACCCTGGAGTGCTTCGCCTTTGGAAAGTGAGTGCAGCTCTGCGTGGATCGGGATTGGGATTGGGATTTGGATGGGGATTGGGATGGGATGGGCAGAGCTTCCACACCTCCAATGGAAGACCAGAGATGGAGGGAAATGGGAAAAGGGAGGAGCTGGCCAAAGCCAAGGCCCAGTGGGACAGGACCGGGTTGGCCACACGGGGATTGAGCTCAGCCCAGGTTCACGAGCTCGGCTTTTCCACAGCCCCGTGCCCCGGATCAAGTGGAGGAAGCTGGATGGGCCACAGTCCTCCAAGTGGATCGGCAGTGAGCCCCTGCTGCAGATCCAGCAGGCTGGATTTGAGGATGAGGGGACGTACGAGTGCGAGGCGGAAAATGCCAAAGGGAGGGACACCCACCAGGGACGCATCATCATCCACGGTAACGCATCCAAACTCATCCCTTATCCAAGTGACACATCCAAACTTATCCCTTATCCAAGGGGATGCACCTAAACACATCATTTATCCAAGGGAACACACCCAAATTCATCCCTTACCCAAGGGGACACACCAAACTCGTCCCTTATCCAGGACACAACCAAACGTGTCCCTTATCCAAGAGGACACATCCAATAATGTGTCCTTCACCCAGGGAACACATTAAATACATGTCCTTCATCCAAAGAACACATTAAACATGTGTCCTTCACCCAAGGAACACATTAAACACATGTCCTTCACCCAGGGAACACATTAAACATGTGTCCTTCACCCAAGGAACACAAACACGTGTCCTTCACCCAAGGAGCACATCTATACACGTGTCCTTCACCCAGAGAACACATTTTAACTTCCCAAGGTGCCCCAGGCAGTGGTCCAAGGCTTTGGGACTAAAACCACCCCCTCTAATCCTGCCCCTTTCCAGCCCTAATTGAAGGTGTTGCAAAGCCCCAGCCAAGACCTGCAGGGATCAGGGAAACCTTTCCTTGGTGGGCACATTTGGGCTGTGGCAAGGAGAGAGAGAGAGGGAGCTCTTAACAGGCTCTAAAATCATCACAGCAAACATCAGGGAACCAGGGAAGGAAGGAAAGTGCTAAAAATCAAACTTGGCTGGTGCTCAAGATCCTCTCCAAGCCTGAGGAGCTTCCACCAGGGGTAACGCTCCAAGCTGTTGAGCAGATCTAATCAATTTAAAAAACCTAAACTGGTTACCTCATCCTGATTCCAGTTTTTCCTGAAGTTCAGGAACGGCCTGAAGCTGACAGAAGGAAGGTTCAGAGGAGATAATAGGAAGAAATTCTTTACTGTCAGAGGGTGAGGCCCTGGCACAGGGTGGATGGGGATGGTGGCACAAGGGCTGTGGCTTCCCCATTCCTGGAATTGTTCCAGGCCAGGCTGGACGGGACTTGGAGCAAGCTGGGATGGTGGAAGGTGTTCCTGCCCATGGCATTGGGGGATCTTGAAGTTCCTTTCCAACCCAAACCATTCCATGATTTGATGGTTCAGGAATGGCTGAATTTGCTCTTAAGAAGAGAAACCAATTCCTCAGCCCTGGACTCTGCCCTGATCTTGCACAGCAGGCCCCGGCCGTGCCTCTCGCTGCACAAAAGGCCGGGGCGGTTCCCGTGGCAGATCCCGCTGTGCCAACGACTGTGCCGGCAGCGCTGGCACAGGGACATCCTTCTGCCAGCCTGGCACTGCCGCCTCTCAGCTGAGCTCCTTGGCTCTGCCCTCTCTCTCTTGTTCCCTGCAGCCCAGCCCGACTGGCTGGACGTGATCTCGGACACCGAGGCCGACATCGGGTCCGACCTGCGCTGGAGCTGCGTGGCCTCGGGCAAGCCCCGGCCCACGGTGCGGTGGCTGAGGGATGGGCAGCCCCTGACGTCCCAGGTACCCCCCCAGCCAGCTCTGACCCCGCTCCTCCAGCCCCAGCCCCTCCTCCTGCCTCGCTCCTGCATCCCCGCCCCGGTTCTCACCCCGCATCCCTCCTCCATGTGCCCCCATCGGGCTGCAAAGCGACGGCACCATCCCCGAATCCCCTCTCCTGGCGCTGCCATCCCAGCCATTGCTTCGTGCAGCTGCAGGGACTCACAGCCGGCCAGCAGGGAGGACAAACAGCCCCTCGTGCCTGTCCTGGTGTCACCTGCACGCTGCTGCTCAGGTGTCTCGGCAAGCAGAGCACGGCGACGCGGGGGAGTGAGCGCACAGACATAAAAACAATTCCTGTGTTTTCCCCCATGGAAAACCAGGCCACCCCGAGGAGTCTGTGACAAAACTCAACCCCGACCCAGCTGAGGACTGAGTTCCATTTTTTAATTTTTTTTTTTGTTTTTCTCATCTAATGGGTTCATCCTCTTGTTTGCACAGAACCGCATCGAAGTGAGCGGTGGAGAGCTGAGATTTTCCAAGCTAGTCCTGGAGGACTCTGGCATGTATCAGTGTGTGGCTGAGAACAAGCATGGCACAGTTTATGCAAGTGCTGAATTAACAGTGCAAGGTAATTCCTCCTTTCCCAGAACTCTGGGTTCCAATGGGACACTGAAAAAAAATCTCTTCCTAATATCCTGATGTGATCCTGACATTGTGATCAGTGAGACAAGAGAGGGCAAAAGCTGCTCCACTCACCACTGAAATGGTTGCTGGTTCAACAAGACACTGTGCAAGCCTTGAAATTCTAAATCCTGTGTAAATTCTGTGTGAAAGTGGACAAAATAATCTGTTTAGCCACAGGAAGTGGACAGGACACCCAGCAGCAGCACTACAACCTCTCTTCTGCTATAAATTCCTCTTTTTTGGAGGAAAGAGGTCCAAAAAAAGAATTCAGCCTCCATTCCACCTGGTTTGATGGATGGTGACTGAAGCTGAACTGCTGCCAAACTTGTTCCACGTTAGTCCAAAAGTTTATCTCCTCGTGGAGATGCAAAAGATAAATTAAAGTCCCTGAGCAGCAACTGCTCAACATTAACACACCAAGGCCAACAGGTAAATCCCGATTCCATCTGCAATTCCAGGAGGAGTTTCAGGCAAGCTGGATGTCTGCGTTGGTCAGGATATTGAAGAGATTATCCTCGACATGTTCCAAAGCAGCTGTTGTTGTGTCTCTCAAAGACCTTGCACTTGTTAGGGTCATTCCCATCGCTCCGTCCCACTCGTGTGCCACATAATTCCTGCCTGGCAGGCATCAGGATCCACCCTTGGCAGCCGAGGAATTCTTCCCTTATCCTGCTCTCCAGACTCTGCCTCGCTTCTCTTACTGAGCCATCCAACAAACAAATCAATTCCCACTCGCACGGTGCTGAAATTCCCTGCAGGGCAGCGTTTCTAATCGTGCCTTAATCCTCTTTTTTTATCCCTGTAGCCTTAGCTCCAGATTTTAGACTAAACCCAGTGAAGCGCCTGATCCCGGCAGCCCGGAGTGGGAAGGTCATCATCCCGTGCCAGCCACGAGCAGCACCAAAAGCCACCGTGCTCTGGACCAAAGGGACAGAACTCCTGGTCAACAGCAGCAGGTAGCAGCACAGACTCAGCTTCCACCTAGAAAACGTAGCTAAAATAATTTTATTTTTTTTAACAGAAAACTGGACTCGACCATCCAAATGTGCTGCTGGCTCCCTGAATTTTGTTACCCCTCTAATTTCTCCTTTAGCAAACTCCTACACAATATTTTCTGCCTGATTTTTTCTCTGGTGTCTCCAAAATCAGTGGAAATTCCCAAATGTCCAGAGGACATCTTAACATTCCTTTGTGTGGCTCCTCCTCCTTTGCAGGGTGACAATTACGGCGGACGGGACCCTGATCCTGCAGAACATCAGCAAATCCAATGAGGGGAAATACACCTGCTTTGCTGAGAACTTCATGGGCAAAGCCAACAGCACTGGAATCCTCTCTGTCCGAGGTAGGGTTGTTCATTTGGGGTCAATCAAGCAAGAAGCAGCCAAGAATGAATTAAGTGATGTTTCTCCTCTCCTTACACTCCCAAAAACCAGAATAATCAAAGTGATTTCAGGTGGAGGAGCAAAACTTCCGCCTGACCCAGTAACAAACAGCCCTGGAGCAAAGCGTTTCCATTTCCTGGTCCCTCCTCTTCCTCCTGTGAAGCTCCAGCTGTTGGAGTGGGATGAGGAGCTGGAAGGGATGGTTTGGATGCTGGGATGGGGACATTCACTGCTAACAGCCCTTCCCGCTCGCTTCCTGCAGATGCCACCAAGATCACGCTGGCACCATCGAGCGCCGACATCAACGTGGGCGAGAACATCACCCTGCAGTGCCACGCGTCCCACGACCCCACCATGGACCTCACCTTCACCTGGTCCCTGGATGATTTCCCCATTGACTTCGACAAGTCCGAGGGGCACTACCGGCGAGCCAGCGCGGTGAGTCCAGAGGGAATTCTGGACCAATTCCCACCAAAAGGGTGGAAAACTAATTTCACACTCATTGTTTGCATCTTTGTGCCCACCAAAACTGCTCTGTCACTTTGCCCAGAGTGGTTGTGAATTCCACATGCCTGGAAGTGTCCAAGGCCAGGTTGGACGGGGCTTGGAGCAACCTGGGATAGTGGAAGGTGTCCCTGGCCATGGCTGGGTGGAATGGGATGGGCTTTAAGATCCTTCCCAATGCAAATCATTCCATGATTCCATGAGCATTCCCCTCCTAAACTGGAGGAGAAAGGGAAAGGCCTGTGGATAAAGGCAGGTAGAAATCACTCAGTGATCACTCAATGATGGATCAATGACCACTCATTCATCAGTCAATGATCAATCAGTGATCACTCAACGATCAATCAGTGATCACTCAATGATCAATCAGTGATCATTTAATGGTCACTCATTGATCATTCAATGATCATTTACTGGTCACTCAATGATCACCCAATGATCACTCAATCATCACTAAATGATCGCTCAGTGATTGCCCAATGGTCACTCAATGGTCACTCATTGATCACTCACTGATCATTCATTGATCACTCACTGATCACTGATCACTCACTGATCACTCTCTGATCACCATCCCAAGCCAAACAGACCCAGCACAGGCTCGGCCTTGGCCAGCACTGGATCCATCCTGGATCTTTTCCCATCTCCCTCCTCTCCACCTCCACCACCACCCACCCACCCAAACCCACCCCACACTGCATTCTGTCCCATGACCTGTCACCTTCTGGTGCTGTCCCCACTGTGTTGTCCCGTTGCCCTGCAGAAGGAGGCCATCGGGGACCTCAGCATCTCCAACGCGCAGCTGCGGCACTCGGGGCGTTACACCTGCACGGCCCAGACCGTGGTGGACAGCGCGTCCGAGTCAGCCACGCTCACCGTCAGAGGTAATTCCCTGTGGGAACGTTCCCTGCTCCTGGCAAACCCAGAGCAATGACATGGCCATCAGTTGCTCTGTAACCACCTCACACCCGATAATTCCATGATACGGCCCAGCAGGTTTTTTCACCTAAAATTTGGGCTTGATCATCTTGGAGGTCTTTTCCAACTTTTCCAGCCAAGCTGAGGAGCTTTTCCAGAAGCTAAAGCTGGCGGTGAAGCCTCCCAGCTTTCAGAAAAGAAAGCCCCAGTGTGAATTTAGGAGTTGCACAATGCACAGAGTGATAAACCTCCAGATTTTCTATGTCAGTGACACATTCCCCATGCCCCCAGGACCTCCAGGCCCACCCGGAGGGGTGGTGGTGAGGGACATCGGTGACACCAGCGTCCAGCTGAGCTGGAGCCGTGGCTTCGACAACCACAGCCCCATCGCCAGGTACCTCATCGAGGCCCGGACCCTCCTGTCCAACCAATGGAAGCAGATGCGCACCAGTGAGTGTCCCCACGGCGGCACCGGTGACACACTGAGGCCACCGGCCAGTCCTGGCTCCACGCTGCTCCTCGCTCTATTCCTTCCCCTCTGGTGCTGTTGGATTTTACAGATCCCATAAACATCGAGGGCAACGCGGAGACGGCGCAGGTGGTGAACCTCATCCCGTGGATGGATTACGAGTTCCGGGTCCTGGCCAGCAACATCTTGGGAATTGGGGAGCCCAGTCTGCCCTCCATCAAAATCCGCACCAAGGAAGCAGGTGGGTGTGGAGACAAGCCCAGGTCTCTGTCCCTGCCCAGGATGGTCCCAAGGGATGAATCATCTCCTGGAGAGATCCCAGAGCTGAGGCCACCACAGGATTTTCCATCTTTTTGCCCATTTCTGTGTCAAAGATGAGCAGGGTTAGAGCTGCACTTGCCAGCACTGCATCCAGCTGGGATTGTTCATTCCATGTCCAGCAGATGGGAGAACAGCAGGAGAACCTCACCCAATCCACCAACTACAAACCAGCTTCTTCCTAATAAAACTCCCCTCCACATCCCCGCTTTTGACCTCCATTCTTGTCCCTGAGGACACCAAATCCTTGTCCCATGTCCCTAAATCACCTGGTTAGGCACAAGCTGGAATTCCACAGAGCCCAGTCCTTTCCTGGGAGCTGTCCCATCCAGTGTCACCGGTGTCACACCATGTTTGTGCCCCTCTCCATCGCTCCCACCTCCTTAACCCAAACTCTGCTTTTTTTGGGGACCTCACAGCACCGACGGTGGCACCATCCGGGCTCGGTGGCGGCGGAGGGGCTCCCAACGAGCTCATCATCACCTGGACGGTGAGTTGGGAACAGGAAAGCACCAAGGTGGGACCATGTGGTGTTTCTGGGGGAGGAAATCAGCGATGCCATCCCAGCTTGGACATCGGGTTGAGCCCAGGGCTGGTTTGGATGGACCAAGTGCACATTTCCTTTGGGAAATCAGTGCTGGTGCCCCAGTTTGGACATGGGGATGGTTTGGATGCACCAAGGGCTGGTTTGGATGCACCAAGTGCACATTTCCTTGGGAAATCAGCGGCACCATCCCAGTTTGGACACAGGGTTGGGCCCAGGGCTGGTTTGGACAGACCAAGCACACATTTCCTTCAGGAAATCAGCGCCACCATCCCAGTTTGAATATGGGGGTTGAGCCAAGGGCTGGTTTGGATGGACCAAGCAACATTTTCTTTGGGAAATCAGTGCCACCATCCCAGTTTGGACACAGGGTTGAGCCCAGGGCTGGTTTGGATGGACCAAGAGCACATCTCCTTGGGAAACCAGCGCCAGTGTCCCAGTTTAGACACGGGGATGGTTTGGACAGTGGGATGGTTTGGATGCACCAAGGGCTGGTTTGGATGCACCAAGCAGAGATTTCCTTCGGGAAATCAGCAGCACCATCCCAGTCTGGATGAGCCAAATTCCGGTTTGGACAGACCAAGGCTCTCTTTCTCTCTTCCCAGCCAACGCAGCGGGACTACCAGAACGGGGATGGCTTTGGGTACATCGTGTCCTTCCGGAGGAAGGGCAGCCAGGCCTGGCTGAGGGCGCGGGTGCCGCACGCGGAGTCGCTGCACTTCGTGTACCGCAACGAGAGCATCGCGCCCTACACCCCCTTCGAGGTGAAGATCAGGGCCTACAACAGGAAAGGGGAGGGCCCCGAGAGCCTCACGGCCATCGTGTACTCAGCAGAGGAAGGTAAAGAGCAGCAGGAGAGCTGGGAGTGTTCAACTGGAGAGGAGAAGGCTCCAGGGAGAGCTCAGAGCCCCTGCTGGTGCCTGAGGGGGCTCCAGGAGAGCTGGAGAGGGATTTGGGACAAGGGGTGGAGGGACAGGAGACAGGGAATGGCTCCCCACTGCCAGAGGACAGGGATGGATGGGATTTGGGATGGAATTGTCCCCTGGGAGGAAGGTGGGATGGAATTCCTAGAGAAGCTGCAGCTGCCCCTGAATCCCTGTGAGTGTTCAAAATCAGGCTGGATGGGGCTTGGAGCAGCCTGGCACAGTGAAAGGTGTCCCTGTCATGGCAGGGGTGGCACTGGATGAGCCTTAAGGTCCCTTCCACCCAAACCATTCCACGACTGCACAGACTGGGAACTCCCAGTTCTGTCCAACCCACCGCCTTTCTCCTGCAGATCTGTGTCCATCCAGGAGCTCAGATATTCCTTTGGCTCCTCTACTCCTCCAAACCCTCAGAGTGAGGATCCCCTAAGCCCAGCCTGGGCTGCCCCACAGCCCCGGGGCAGACACGGATCCCAGAGCTCACAGCTGTGGCCCTGCTTGTCCCCCTAAGTCCCTAAATCCCTTACACCAGCTGTCTGCCAGGGGATGACGCTCCGGGAAAACCTTTTGTTCTCGCTGGGCCCAAAGTCAGGAAAAGGATTTTATTCCTGTCTTTCAGAACCCAAAGCTGCTCCTTACAGCGTCATTGCCAAGTCCGTCCTGTCCTCGGAGATGGATGTGTCCTGGGAGCCCGTGGAGCAGGGAGAAATGACTGGAGTGCTTTTGGGATATGAGGTAGGAGATTCCAATGGGAATGGCAGACCCTGAGAGCCCAGCAAGGAAAATTCCCCCGGGTTATGTGAGGTGAATGGAAACAGCATTTTGATTTCAGAGGTGGGGGATAATTCTCACAACACGTGGTTTTAATGGGGCTGGCCCTGCTCTCTCAGGAAAGATTAAAGGGAATCATCCCATTTTTCCTGCCTGCCTTTCCCGGGAGGCCGTGGCCTCATTCCTGGGCGCACACAAAGCAAAACACACAGAAACAAACACCCAAAGGCCCTTCAGGGTGGGTTGATTTGGGATTTGCAGATCTCTCCTTCCTAAATCCATCCTGTCCTTTTCCAGATCCGGTACTGGAAGGACGGGGACAAGGAGGAGGCGGCTGACAGAGTGAGGACAGCGGGGCTGGTGACATCGGCCCATGTCACCGGCCTGAACCCCAACACCGACTACCACGTGTCAGTGCGAGCCTACAACCGGGCAGGGACCGGCCCCCCCAGCCCCGCCACCAACGTCACCACCACGAGACCTCGTGAGTGAGCCCTGACCCCTCCACCTTCCATACAATCCCCCAAAATCACCCAGACTTTGATCTTGGTCCCCTGAACGCCCCACAGTGGTGACAGCTCAGGGGATGGCTGGGACCAGCACAGCCTTCTCCTCCCTCCCTGATTTACTCAATCTCTGTCTGGTTTTGCATCCCTCAGCACCGAAAAGGCCACCTGGGAACATCTCCTGGACTTTTTCCGGCTCCACAGTCAGCATCAAGTGGGACCCCGTGGTGGCCAAGGCAGACGAGTCGGCGGTGACGGGGTACAAGGTGAGGCCAGCGAGGCTGGGCTGCTCCTGGAGGTGATCCAAGGAAGTCACAGGGAACAGGAGCTCAGCATTCCCTCTCCCCACAGATGCTCTACAGGCAGGATTCCCACTCAGCCCCCACCCTGTACCTGGCCAGCAAGAGCCAGATCGACATCCCCATCCCTGAGGATTTCACTCACGCCTTCGTCCAGATCCGGGTGACCGGGCCTGGAGGGGATGGGACCCCGGCAGAAGTTCACATCCTCAGGAACAGCGGTACCTGTGCTCCTCTGGCCACACCCACCCTGCTGACCACACCCCTTCAACTGACCACACCCATCCATGTGCTCCTCCAGCCACACCTGGTCCACAGACCACGCCCATCTGTGTGTTCATCTGACCACACCCATTCCACGGACCACACCCATTCAACTGACCACACCCACTCCTCTGATCACACCCATCCATGTACTCCTCCAGCCAACACACCCCTCTGATCACATCCATTCAACTGACCACACCCACTCTACTAGCCACACCCACACCATTGACCACACCCACTCCTCTGGCCACACCCACTCCCTGTGCTCCCTGACCACACCCTCTCCGAAATTCCCCTTTCCGAGGTTCTCCAAGGCCCCGGAGCTCACAGGGCACCTCCTGCCCCTCCCTTCCCAGCAGGAAGGACTCAGCCACGCCCCTCCCACCCTGGCCACAGCATGATCACAATAAATTGTGATTTAAAACCCCACTCCCCCTTCCAGGGCCACGGGAGAACATCCTCCTGCAGGGTTTTAGGTTCAGACTCTGGAATTGGTAATTTCTAGAACTGGTCCTTTCTGGAATTTCTTTTTCCTGGAATCAGCCTTTGGTTCCCTTGTGGTGTTCACTCATAGGAATTCCTGACTCTTCTCCTTCTCCCCACTCCTCTTCCTAAACTCAACTTCAGAAGTTGAGTTCCTGACCCAGCTGTAGGATCTACAGCCTCCACAACCCTCAATTTCCCAAGAGTTATGAGCCAAAAACCATTTAAGTTTTCCACCAAGAGTGAAACCCCATCTCTGCAGGGCCACAGCTCCATCAAATTCCCTAAATCCAGGGGTGAATTCCCAGCACCCACCCCCAAATTCCTGCTCCCAGCACTCCCAGGAGTTTCACCAGCACCAAACACACAAAAAACCCCACAAAACCTCCCTTAATTCCCAATTCCTTGTTTTTTCAGGGACAAGCATGATGGTGGAGGACTCGGGGATGAGGCCAGCACCACACGTCGTGGTTGTCACCACCAATTCCCTGCTGATGGTGGCCCTGATCAGCTCCCTGGAGCTCTGACCTCAGCTCCTCCCCATCCCATGGGAACAACGCAAATCCCATGGAAACAACACGAAATCCATGGGAACAACACCAAATCCCATGGGGGCAACACCAATCCCATGGGAACAACACGAAATCCATGGGAACAACACCAATCCCATGGGAACAACACCAAATCCATGGGAACAACACCAAATTCCATGGGAACAACACCAAATCCATGGGAACAACACCAATCCCATGGGAACAACACCAATCCCACTTCAGGGCAGCACTATGGGGAAAGGATTGGAAGACTGGACCACGTGGTTGGAAGGGAGGAAGAAATTAAAAACAGCTTTTTGTTTTGTTTTGTTTTTTGGTTTGGAGGAACAAAAGCTTTCATACAAGACATGGGTCTTTAACTGATTAAATGTTTTTTAAGGAAAACGAGGAAAATGAGGAATTCTCCGGGAATTCTGCAGCCAGCTGCCCCCACCCTCACTGTATCCATAGGTTTTCTGCCTTATTGAAGCCATGTATGAGATAACCAGACTGCTAAATTTGACTTTTTTTTAAACTCTGTACAGTGAATTCTGCAGGGGGGACAGGGACTGAGGAGTTCAGGGACCAGCATGTTCCACACCCATCCCACCACAGCCAGCTCGGAGCATTTGTGGGACAGGATTGATCCTTTTTCCCACAAAAACAGAGCCAAACCCTGCAGGAACCAGCCCAAGGAGACAAACCCACGGGAGTGTTGAGCTCTGCCCCAGCCTGAAAAGCTTTTTTTACAACTCTGGTGTTCACTTGCAGCCCAACCTGGTGCTCTTCTCAGCTGTAAGGTGCAAATTCTGTGTTTTCCCATATCCCACGTGCTTTTGGGGTGGAATTGTCACCCTGTTTGCCTCTTTGGGAGAAGGGGATCCTTTCCCAGAATCCTTAATTTGGGCAGCTCTGCCTAAAAACAGAGGTGTCAACAAATCCAATTTCAGAGGGGCTTAAAGAAGGAATTTTTTAAAAAACGACAAAATTAAAACAGGAATGGGAGACTCCAGGAAGCCACCACTGGGACAAGAAGGAAAATTTGGACGCGGATTCATCTTCCTGCACTGAAAATTCACCCAGCCAAAATTCCAGGCTCAGATTGGGACTGCAAAGGCTGAGATCCAGCCAGGAAGAGGCTCTGGATTCCAGCTCTGACAGCTGCCGGACATCCCAAGGAAATTCTGGGATGCTGAGGAGCCCCCTCCACTGCAGAGGCTGGGAAAAGCAGGAATGCTGAGCTGAGCACCCACAGGACTGGCTGGGAATCGATGTTGCCTGTTGAAATCTCTGTCTCCCAGTAAAGCAGTTGACCAAAGTTAACGAGAACTGGTTGGTGTTGCTGCTGGTTCCATCCCAGGGGGGGTTTTAGGGATTTTCCCTGGTTGTGATTCTTCAATCCCAGATAAAACCGTGCCAGCCTGGGCAATCCCAACCCTGGAATTTCCTGGCTGGGCCCTGATGTGCAGTTTTCCCTTTAAATGCCAATTCCTTGCCCTTTTTAGCCCAGGTGGTGGCAGGGAAATCCCTCTCCAGACAGGGCAGCTCAGGCTTTGTTAAGCCCTGTTTTGGACAGTCCCTTCTGGTATTCCATTAATCCAGGGTTGGGAGAGCCACGGGGAGGGATCTGCACCTGCAAATCTGGCATTTGGACCTCGGGAAATGACAAAAATCTACATTTTTGGCTTGGAGTCCTCCTTAAAACCTCTCAGAGCTTCCTAAAATACAGCCCAGGGGTTAAAGGTGTGCAGAGCCAGGGGGAGAAGTGGAATTTGGGGGATTTGGAGGGAGGATAGAGAGAGGGAAGGATGGAAAGAGGCAAGGATGAAGGAAAGATGGAGAGGGAAGTTTGAAGGATGGAGAGAGGGAAGGAGCCCTGGCCAGCTCCAGCCTCTGGTGATCCCAAAGGTCCCAGAGCTCAGTGCAGAGAGAGACATTTTTTCCTGAATTTCTGCCCTTTATGATGGGAATTCATTGGCAGTGATTAACAAAAGATGATTTTGCAGGGAGAGAGGGGAAAAAGGAGGGATGGAGATGCTCTTCCAAGGGTTTTTACTTCCCTACTTGCACTGAGCTCCATCCTCTGCTATTCCCTTTTCCTGCCTTCTCCCTTCCTTCCCCTATTATGATAAACATCCCCCAATCCTTAATATCCCTTCAAAAATCAAAGAGCACCCCCTTAAAAAAATCCCATTAAAGGCCCTTTGTGACAGCTGGACCCCAGTGGCCATCCCAGCCGTCGGTCTCCAAATAAAAACTCCAATTATGGATTCATTTTCCCTGCTCTGAGCATCTGGCTCCCCTCAGAAATTACAAAACCCCACACTCCAAAGATGAAGGAGATTTTTGGCTCCCGCTCTGACTCCCCCAGCAGAGCTGGAGCTTTCATCCCGCTGGATTTGGGAATCCCAGCTGGGCCCAAGACACTGAAATTTCCATGACAAAGAGCAGAGAGGCTCCTGCAGATGGGGCAGCTCTGGACCATTAACTCCTAGCCTGCTGTGATGGGTCATTCCCAATTTTTCCATGTTCAGGAGGTGAAAAAAACCCTCTGGGAATCAGCTCTGGGAAGTGCCTGGTTTGGTTTTCACTCAAATAAATAAAATTATTTCCCTCCATCCCCGTGTTTTTTGGTATCAAAGCTTTTTTGTGTCATTCTGGTAAAAGGAAAAACCGTGGACGACCCCCAGAATCCCATCCTGAATTCCTAATCCAGGCTCCAAAGTGGCCAAAAATATTAATTTATGAACTGTGTCTTTTGTAAATAAATTCTAAATATCCCATCAAATGGGATCCATGGAACATCATGAGTTGGAAGGGGAAGATCACCAAAATCCAACTGTGGGCAACCCAAAGAATTCCATTCTGAATTCTTAATCTAGGCTCCAAAGTAGCCAAAAATATTAAATAATAATCTGTGTCTGTTGCAAATAAGTACTAAATATCTCATTAAACAGTTATGGGATGCATGGAATGTCCTGAGTTGGAAGGGGAGGATCACCAAAATCCAACTGTGGATGACCCAAAGAATCCCATTCTGAATTCCTGAATTCCTAATCCAGGCTCCAAAGTAGCCAAAAATATTCAATAATAAATATGGAATTATTGCAAATAAATTCTAAATATCTCATTAAATAGTTATGGGATCCATGGAACATCCTGAGTTGGAAGGATCACCAAAATCCAACTGTGGATGACCCAAAGAATCCCATTCTGGATTCCTAATCTAGGTTCCAAAGTAGCCAAAAATATTCAGTAATATTGATCAATCCATGGAACGCCCTGAGTTAGAAGGGGAGGATCCAAAAATGGACGATCCCAAGACTCCCACCCTGAATTCCTGATCCTAACAAAGAGCCAAAGCCAGGGAATTGTGTCAATCTCTGTTCATTTCTCACGCTGTTCTTCTGCTGCAAACCTTGCCCAGGCAGCAGAGCCCGAGGGTGAACACCATCCCCATGATCACCCCACTCCCAATTCCCAGCACGACCTCGTGAAACCACTGCTTCTCCCAAAAACTCTCCCTGCGCTCCATGGGGGCCGTGGCGTTTTCCGGCACTTCCTCCCCGTTGGCCGCCAGCTGCTGCTCCCAAGTCAGGGATTTCTGGAAGTCCAGATTCACCAGATCCCTGGGGATCACCCTGAGGCCGAAGTAGATCCTCTTGACGAGCTGGAAGGAGCTCAGCACCTGCACGTCGCAGCGGTAGGTGCCGGAATGCGACTCCAGCGCCGGCGAGAAGCTCAGGGAACGGCTGGGATGGTGGAAGGGATGGAACAGGAGGTCGTTGGTGGTGATGAGCCCCCGGGCGAACCTCCAGGTGTAGCCGAAATTCGGCCCCTCCAGGCTGGCGGCGTCCGAGGAGAGGCAGGTGAGCTGGAGGGGCTCTCCCTCGGGCACGCTGAGGTGCCGGAGGCCGCAGATCCAATCGCTGAGGCAGCGCGAGCGCACCAGGGAGCAGTTGCGGCGCTCCCCGGCCGGGCTGACCTCGCACAGCTGCTCCTGCTTCACGCCCAGCCCGCAGGTGACGCTGCAGGGCGTGGAGTTCACCGTCACCATGGGCTTCAGCCCCAGCGGGAGGGACTCCGTGCCCGGCGGGAGATTCAGGTCCGGTGCTGGTTCTGAGGGAGGCTCCGAGGGAAGCGCCGATCCCGATCCCGATCCCGCTTCCGAGGGGAGCTCAGTTCCCAATGGAGGCTCTGAGCCTGGTTCTGAGGGAAGCTCAGAGCCCGGTTCTGAGGGAAGATCTGATCCCAATCCCGGTTCCGAGGACAGTTCTGAGCCTGGTTCCAAGGGAAGCTCTGATCTTGATCCCAAGGAAAGTTCTGAGCCTCGTTCCAAGGGAAGCTCCGATTTCAATCCCAAGGGAAGCTCCAATCCTGCTCCTGAGGGAAGCTCTGATCTTGATCCCGAGGAAAGTTCTGAGCCTGGTTCCAAGGGAAGCTCTGAACCTGCTCCCGAGAGAAGCTCCAATCCTGAGGGAAGTTTTGATCCCGATCCCAAGGGAAGCTTCGAGTACAATCCCGAGGGAAGCTCTGATCCTGATCCCAAGGAACGCTCTGATCTCGAGGGAAGCTCAGATCCTGATCCCAAGGAACGCTCTGATCTCGAGGGAAGCTCAGATCCCGAGGGAAGCTCAGATCCTGATCCCAAGGGAAGCTCAGATCCCGATCCCAAGGGACGCTCCGATCCCGATCCCAAAGGAAGCTTTGAGTACAATCCCAAGGGAAGCTCAGATCCCGATCCTGAGGAACGCTCTGATCCTGATCCCAAGGGAAGCTCCAAGCCCATTTCCAAGGGAATCTCCATTCCCGGTTCCATGGGAAGCTCCATTCCCCGTTCCAAGGGAAGCGCCGCAGGAATGCACAGGGCACACAGCAGGATCACCACGATGGGGCTCTGCTCCATCTTCCAGGTGTTTCTGTGTCTGGGTTCAGCACTCCCAACTCCCTGGAATCATTCCATGGTCCTTTGGGATGTCTCTGACATCCCACCAGATCTAATCCTTCCACCTGGGAAAATCCTCCCGGATGTGGAGCTGGAGGCACTACTAAAAAAAGACACAGCAAGGTGTTACAGGATCCAGCAGGGTGGGAATTGCAGGAATTCCATCGGGAATGTTCTTTGAACAGGACAGGAGGATGTTCTGATCCATTGGATCTAATCCAACTCTGCCCAAATTCCATCAGTCCTGGGTGTGTTTGGCAATTTCAGAGTGAAATTCCCTCCTCTCTGTAAGACTTCCATCATTATTTTTGATGGGTTTTATTTTGGATGGATTCCCACTGGAAAAGGAGTAGCTCCAGTTTCATTTTCCCACCAAACTCCAAATTTCCAGCAGGAATTACTTCTGGAATCTCCCAAATAATGGAGGAAACCCCAAAATCCCAATTCCTCATGGAGGCCCTGTCCAATCCTCACTTATACAAACACATCCCAATGTGGAGCACTCCCCAAATCCAACCCCAACATTCCAACCTCTACTGGGGCTGATCCATGGGAATCCAGGGTGGTCTGAGTCTGGTGGGCTCTGGTCACTCTGTGTCCACACCAGGCCCTGGAGCTGTTCCCATGGGAGCAGCTCTGATGTCACAGCCAGGGCACAACAGCCCCAAACATTCCAAGGAAGAACCCTCACGGAAGGTCCAGCAAACCCTGAGGGCCCCAGAAGCTCCAGGAGAGGCTCTGGATGAAATTCCCAACCTTGGAAGGAGCCACAGGTGTTGGGAGAGATCTCAGAGCCCTCATTCCTGAGGGATCTGACCCCAAACCTCCACTGATGGATCCACAGGAATCATTCCCATGCTGCCATCCCAGGAAAATGTCCGGAGAAGAGAATCAGGTGGGATCCATGTGGTGCTCAAGCATCCCAAAAATATTATGCACTGCTGAAGTGTTCTTCCCTGGAAAATCCAGTTTTTTGGATGGAGGAACCCCCCCACAGTTCTATGGAAACAAATCATGCACTGCTGAAGCGTTCTTCCCTGGAAAATACATTTTTTGATGGAGGAACTCCCCCCAGTTCTATGGAATCATGTTCTCCAGTTTCTGACCACAATTTTATGGAAAAGGCATCCCACAATCACAGTGTCCTGATGGGCATCCCTGGATTCCCACAGGGATTTGGGTTTGCTGAGCTCCTCTGCCCATAATGAACATCCAGATCTATTTCCCTTCCTCACACTCCTCAAACTGAACTGAGGAATTCCCAAAGCTCCAGGAGGATTTTCCACCCTCATTTCCCCCCTGGAGCTGCCACCCCCTCCCAGCTCCGAGTGCACTCAGGGATCTGGGAATTCCAGACTGCTTTGGGTGGGAAGGGACCTCAAATCCCACCCATTCCACCATCCCAGGATGCTCCAAACCTCGTCCAGCCTGGCCTGGGACATTCCCTGGTCAGGAATTCCATTCCCTGAGCACTCAGGGTTTGGTTTTACTCCAGCTTTACTCCTCTCCCTTCTCTAAAACCAATAAAAAAATACCTTAAAAACCCCAAACATGGTGTGTTTGAAAGATTCTTGAATTCCAGCACGACAGAAACACCCAACTTTTCCATGGAAAAGCCAAGATTTACCCATGGATTTTAGGAAATGGAAGGTACCTCTTTATTTACAAACACAGAACCACCACCGCTGCAGGAGCTGCTCCAATATTGTACAAAACCAGGGAATAAAATAAAGGTGGGAATAAATCAGGAAATAAAATAAAATAAGGATGGGAATAACCAGGAAATAAAATAAGGATGGGAATAAACTAGGAAAGAAAATAAGGATGGAAATAAACTAGGAAAGAAAATAAGGATGGGAACAAAGCAGGAAAGGAAATAAAATAAGGATTGGAATAAAGCAGGAAATACAATAAAATAAGGATGGGAAAAATCAGAAAATAAAATAAAATAAGGATGGGAATAACCAGGAAAGAAATTAAAATAAGGATGGGAATAAAGCAGGAAATAAAATAAGGATGGGAACAAAGTGAGAAATAAAACAGAGAAGGGAATAAGGCAGGAAATAAAATAAAATAAAATAAAATAAGAATGGGAGGAACCAGGAAAAAAAAAGAGAACAAAGCAGGAAATAAAATAAGGATGGGAATAAACTGGGAATTCAAATAAGGATAGGAATAATCAGGAAATAAAATAAAGATGGGAACAGACCAGGAAAGAAGGATGGGAATAAAGGAGGAAATAAAACAAGGATGAAAATAAAATAAAGATGGGAACAGACCAGGAAATAGACAGGAATAAAGCAGGAAATAAAAGAAGGGTGGGAATAAACAAAGGCATTTACACTGTACAGAGGAGAAGCTGAGTTTAGGGGATTCAATGCTTTAACCCAACCTGCAGAACCTTGGCCTGGGCATTTTTAATTTAGGGGGTCAGGCCCAGCAGCCAGGGTGGGTTTGGCACAGCAGAGTCACCCCAGAAGCAAAAAGAACCAAAAAAATAAAAAGGAATTTTACACTCGTGGTCATAAATTTCCCCAAATGCCCCCAAAGCCGGGAATGAAAACATCAAGTTTTGAAAAATTACAAAACCTCTGATTTCCAAATGTTTTCTCTCTCCTCATTTTTACACCTGCACGGTTCTGGCTGCAAATTTGTCATTTTCCAACTCCCTTCCTGCTTTTAGTGCCTGCAGGACAGCCAGGAAATTTAAACAGCTCCTGATAATCCAAATAATTCCACTTGGGGGAACACTGAGAGCAATGAAACTCCAGAGTCTGGGGAAAAAAAGGGATTTAGGAATGAAATTTCCTTTGATCAGGATGTTGGTGTGGGATAAGAGCCAGGCTGTGAGTGCTGGACAGGGAAATGTCATTCCCATTCCTACAGGGAATTCCTGAAGGAATAAAAGTTGGGAATGAGCTGCCAGATTCTGTTTTTAACCAAGAAATGGGAAAAACAGAAACCCTTTGGAAAAGTTCTGCTTCAGTTCTGACAAGAATTTGGTTTTTGTTTATCAAGGAGGAGCCTGGATATTCCTGGAGGAGAATTTCCCAGGGAAGAGAAGGAACAAAACCATTGGAAAGGACAGGAGGGAACTCCAGCAGAGCTTTGGGAATCACAGGCTGGGAAAAAAGAAAAACCATTGGAAAATGACTTTTTTTATCTAAAGCTGCTCCTTCTGCCACTGGCAGAGTGGGAAAAACAAACACAAAACCGAGGCAGATTCCAGAAGGGCCTCAGGAATTGGAAATTCCTGAAAATCTTGGCTGGGATCAGCAGCTCTGCCTTGGGAAAGCCAGGCTCAGAGAGTTGGGAATTCCCAGCTGGAAAAGGAGGCAGGAGACAGTGAGGAATCCAAACTCACACTTTGGGCTGTTCTTCCATCCAGGAATGCTGAGAGATTTTGGGAGATAAAAGGTGGAGAGGCTCTGGAGTGGCAGGGAAGGGGCTCAGGTCACTTTGGGACAGGGATTTGTCCCCAAAATTTCCCGGCTGGAGCTCAGTCCCAGCCTGATCCATGGATGGAGCTGCTCCCTCTTGCAGAGTCATTCCTGCCCCAAAAATCACTCCCTGAAATCCTTGGAATTCAGTCTGTGCCAGTCCTGCCTGGGAATTCCAGCATTTTCCACCACTGGGGAGCCAAGGGAGGAAAGGAGACAGGGAGGGGAGGGAGAGTCTTCATAGCAACTCTGAGATTGCACCACCTGCTGAAGAGAGCAGAGATGGAAAAATGAGTGTACAGCCCCATGGAGAGGCTCCCAGGAACACAGGGAGCCCCTGGTGGAGCAGGGAAAAATGGGAAATGCAGGGGGGAAATGGGAAATGGAGGGGGAAATGGGAAATGGAGGGAAAAAAATGGGAAATGTAGGGGGGAAATGGGAAATGGAGGGGGAAAATGGGAAATGGAGGGGAAAAAATGGGAAATGCAGAAAAAAATGGGAAATGTAGGGGAAAATGGGAAATGGAGGGAAAAAATTGGGAAATGTAGAAAAAAAATGGAAATGTAGGGAAAAATGGGAAATGCAGGGGGGAAATGGGAAATGGAGGGGGAAATGGGAAATGGAGGGAAAAAAATTGGGAAATGTAGAAAAAAAATGGAAATGTAGGGAAAAATGGGAAATGCAGGGAAAAGAATAGGAAATGCAGGGGGGAAATGGGGGAAATTGGAAACGAAAGGGAAAATGGGAAATGTAGAAAAAAAATGGGAAATGCAGGGATAAAAAGAGAAATGTAGGGGAAAAAATAGGAAATATAGGGAAAAATATGGGAAATGCAAGGGGGAAATGGGAATTGCAGGGGAAAATTGGAAATGTAGGGGAAAATGGAAAATGTAGAAAAAAAATGGGAAATGTAGGGAAAATATGGCAAATGGAGGGGGAAATGGGAAATGCAGGGAAAAATATGGGAAATGTAGGGGAAAATGGGAAATGTAGAAAAAATGGGAAATGTAGAAAAAAATGGGAAATGCAGGGAAAAAATGGGAAAAGCAGAGGAAAATGGGAAAAGCAGGGTAAAATGGGAGATGCAGGGGGAAAAATGGGAAATGTAGAAAAAAAAGGGAAATGCAGGGAAAAATGGGAGAGGGTGGGATTTTGTAGCTAAAACCCCAAAATTTCAGCACCAAGAGGCTGCTTGGTGACAGCTCTGGGATTTATTTGAGATTCTGGGAGTGAAATTCTTTATTCTCAAACTTGGCTGGTGTCAAACAATTCCTAATTCCCAAAATTCCTAAGGAAAACCAAGGAAATAAAGCCCCACCTAAGAGTGGGTGAAACCAGAGAAGAGGATTTTATTCTAAACTATAAAATGATGAAATTTGTCTTGGTTTTAGGCCGAGTTTAGCACAAAAAATCTGATTTTAACTTTTCTGCCAGCAGAAAATGAATTAAGAGAATTAACGAAGAGAATTAATTAATGAAGAGAATGAATCCCAGTCCCAGCCATGCAGCTCCCACATGGAAATCCCAAAGATTTCCCAGGAAAACTCTCCCTGCCCCAGCCCTGGGTTGGCTCCTGCAGGAAGCAGCAGAATTCATGGAATTCCCACTCCCTGCAGCCAGGATGGGAAAGGGAGCCTGGACCCAAATTCCATGGGAATTCCAGGGGAGTTTGGAATGTGCTGGAACCTCTGGTGGCCCAAAATGTTGGGAATTTTGGGTCCAAGGCACAAAGAGAACAAAGGGAAGAGGGAAATCCAGGGAATTCTGTGGGTTTGGGAAGAGCCAAGGGATGGATTCTTTCTTCTCCCAATGTGGAAAATGTGGATTTTCATGGAAATGTCATGGTTTGGGTGGGAAAGAACCTTAAATCCCATCCATGGCATCTCCCAGGATGCTCCAACCTCAATCCTTGGACATTCCCAAGGATTCCTCTGGGAACTCCTCAGAATTCCAGGCAGGAATTTTTTCCCCATTTCCCTTCATCCCAATCCACCACAGGCAGCAAAGCCTAAAAGCAGATTTTAGGGAGCTCTGCCACCTCCAGCAGATGGAAAAATCCAGTGGGAATTGGGTCTGAACCCGTTTTTGAGGAAAACAAATCCCCAGGTTGGTTCAGGAATCTCATCCCAACCTAAAAGCAGGGAAATAAATCCCAGAATTTTCTGCAAGGAAATAAATCCCAGAATTTTCTGCAAGGAAGTAAATCCCAGAATTTCCTGCAGGGAAATAAATCCCAGAATTTTCTGCAAGGAAGTAAATCCCAGAATTTCCTGCAGGGAAATAAATCCCAGAGTTTCCTGCAGGGAAATAAATCCCAGAGTTTCCTGCAGG
>JAWWLS010000122.1:3763974-3774410 GCA_035040975.1 Myioborus melanocephalus | reverse complement strand
CCACTCCCAGCAGTGACCATTCCCAACAGTGACCCCACTCCCATCAGTGACCCCACTCCCAGCAGTGACCATTCCCAACAGTGACCCCACTCCCATCAGTGACCCCACTCCCAGCAGTGACCATTCCCAACAGTGACCCCACTCCCATCAGTGACCCCACTCCCAGCAGTGACCATTCCCAACAGTGACCCCACTCCCATCAGTGACCCCACTCCCAGCAGTGACCATTCCCATCAGTGACCCCACTCCCATCAGGATCTCACCGTGCAGCAGCACGTCCTGCAGGGATCTGCTCTCCAGGGAGAGCCGGGCCAGCCGGGGCGCGTGCTCCTTCCTCACCCGCAGCCACAGGTCCTCGGTGCGCTCCAGCCGGCCCGAGTGGCCGTCCTCCAGCTGTGGGGACAGCACGGCGTCACTGGGGTGGCCATGGGGGGACACCAGGGCTTGGAATGGCCAGCACAGCTCAGAAACGTTATTTATATGGATGGATGGATGGATGGATGGATGGATGGATGGATGGATGGATTTATATATCTATCTATATATCTATATACATATATCTATATAGATTTAGATATACATAGATTTATAGATAGATATTTAGATTTACAGATACATATAGATTTACAGATACATATAGATTTAGACAGATATACACATTTAGATATATAGATTTAGATATATTGATTTAAATATACATAGATTTAGATAGATATATAGATTTAGATATATATACTTACATTTACCTATAGATTTTGAGATACATATAGATTCAGATAGATATACAGATTTAGATAGATTGATTTAAATATATATAGATTTAGATAGATATATCGATTTTTATATATATTTAGATCTATATAGATCTATCTATATATATAACTGATAGACAGATAGATAGATAGATAAATAGATAGATAGATAGACAGATAGATAGATAGATAGATAGATAGATAAATAGATAGATAGATAGATAGATAAATAGATAGATCGACAGATAGATAGATAGATAGATAGATAGATAGACAGATAGATCGATCGATCGATTGATCTATCTGCTGGGCAGTTTTTGCAGTTAAAACCCCGCATTTCCATCCCCAACCCTGATCTCCCAGGTGGTTTTTGCAGTTTAAATCCCATTTTCCCTTCCCATTCCAGATCTCCTGTGCAGTTTCTTCAGTTAAAACTCCACGTTTCCCTCCCCATTCCCAATCACCCAGTCAGTTTTTTGCTGTTTCTGCAGTTTAACCCCCACATTTCCCTCCCCATTCCCGATCTCCCAGTCAGTTTTCTTGCTGTTTTAGCAGTTAAACCCCACATTTCCCTCCCCATTCCTGCTCTCCCCTGCCCGGACCTGGCGCAGGGAGGCGGCGAAGGCCTCGTGGGAGCTGTTGAGGCGCGTGCGGAACTGGCTGCAGATGCTCTTGGCCAGCTTGGAGGCGCTGAGGCTCTCGATGGCATCCTGGGCCACCTTCCTCTTCCAGTCGCTGGTGATGGCCGGGGGGCTGACCCACGTGATCCGCTGGATTATCTGGGAAAATCACGGAATCACAATCCCAGAATGACAGAGTCACCGGGCTGGAAGAGAGCTTTGGGATCATCGAGTTCAATCCAGCCCCAATGCCTCAATTAAAACCCAAAAATCAGCCCCCAATCCATGGCACAAAGCCCTGGAATAAGCCCCAAATCCAAGGCAGGAATCTCTGCAATCAGCCCCCAATCCAAGACACAAACCCCTGGAATCAACCCCAAATCTGAGGCACCAATCCCAAAAATCAGCCCCCAATCCATGGCACAAATCCCTGCAATCAGCCCCAGTCCAAGGCACCAATCCCAAAACTCAGCCCCAATCCAAGGTGACAAATCTCATAAATCAGTCCCAATCCAAGGCACAAATCTCCAAAATCCGCCACAAATCCAAGGCACAAATCCCAAAAATCAGCCTGCAGTCAAATGCAGAAATCCCAAAAATTAGTCCCAAATCCAAGGCACCAATCCCTGGAATAAATCCCCAATCCCAGGCACCAATCCCTGTAATTAGCCCAAATCCAAGGAACAAATCCCCAAAATCAACTCCAATCCATGGCACAAATCCCAAAAGTCAGCCCCAAATCTCTGGAATCAGCCCCAATCCAAGGCACCAATCCCAAAAATCAGCCCCAATCCAAGGCACCCAGTGCCACATCCAATCTTTTTTTAAACACACCCAGGGATGGTGACTCCACCACCTCACACTCCAGAACTTTATCACTCTTTTAGTAAAAAGCTTTTTCCTAAATCCAACCTAAATTTCTTCCTGAAATTCCTCCCCTGAGCTGGAACTTTATTCCCTCCTCAGATGGGTGAGCAAGAACAAAACTTTTCCTCAAACAATCCCAGCTCAGGGTGGGAACAAACTCCAGATTCCTCCTCCTCCCTTCCTGGGACAGGGAAGCACTCTGGAATTCTGTGGTTTCTAATGAAGGGTGAGGCAGAGCAATTTAATTACCCACTAATTACAGGAAGTGCTGATTCCAACACCTGGAATTTCAACACAAAAAGTTGCTTCCCTGGGAATTTCACCAATTTGGGAACAGCTCTCCCTGATTTTCCCACCAATACTGTGGAATGAGAATCCTGGAATTCCCAGAATGGCTTGGACTGGAAAAGATTTTAAATTTTATCCCATTCCACCACCCCAGGATGCTCCAATCTCCATCCTTGGGCACTTCCAGGCATGGAAATCCCCAGGAATAAAGTCCCAGAGTGAATTTTGGGAGCAGCTGAGAGGATTTTTTGCTCCAAAATTCCCTTTTCCAAGCATCCACACCTGTTTGATCTGTTCCCACAGCATCCTGGTCACCGTTGAACCCGAGTGGAATGTGACCTCCACGTGATAGGCTGCATTCAGGATCTGGAAAAGCAAAAAAAGAGAGGGAAAAATGGGAATTCTGCCAGCCAGGAGCTTTGCCAGAGCCTGTGAAAATGGAAAAAATTGGGATATTCCATTAATCACTTCGTTAATTGATTTATTGTGTTGTTTCATGGGTGTTTTTAGGCTGTAATTTGATTATTTTATACAGATTTATGGGCTAACTGATTTACTGTATTATCTCATGTGTGTTTTATGGCCATAAATTGCTCATTTCACCCAAATTCAGGCCATGGCCACTGCAGACCTGTTTGAGATAGCTGCTGGTGATGTGCACAGATCCATCCCTGGGTTTCTCCAGGCCCCGGGGTGGGTGCACGGAGCCCTCCCAGGACTCCTCCAGAGTTTTCTGGTATTTTATGACCATAATTTGAACATTTCACCCGAATTCAGCCCATGGCAGTTCCAGCACACCAATCCCCAGCTGTTTGAGATAGTTGCTGGTGATGTGCACGGAGCCCTCCCAGGGCTTCTCCAGAGTTTTTAGCTATTTTATGACCATAATTTGACCACATCACCCAAATTCAGGCCCATGGCAGTTCCAGCACCCCAATCCCCAGCCACTGCAGACCTGCTTGAGATAGTTTCTGGTGATGTGCACGGATCCATCCCTGGGTTTCTCCAGGCCCCGGGGCGGGTGCACGGAGCCCTCCCAGGACTCCTCCAGAGTTTTCTGGTATTTTATGACCATAATTTAACCATGTCACCCAAATTCAGGCCCATGGCAGTTCCAGCACCCCAATCCCCAGCCATTGCAGACCTGTTTGAGATAGTTGCTTGTGATGTGCACGGAGCCCTCACAGGGTTTCTCCAGAGTTTTTAGCTATTTTATGACCATAATTTGACCACATCACCCAAATTCAGGCCCATGGCCACTGCAGATCTGTTTGAGATAGTTGCTGGTGATGTGCACGGAGCCCTCCCAGGACTCCTCCAGAGTTTTTAGCTATTTTATGACCATAATTTGACCACATCACCCAAATTCAGGCCCATGGCAGTTCCAGCACCCCAATCCCCAGCCACTGCAGACCTGCTTGAGATAGTTTCTGGTGATGTGCACGGATCCATCCCTGGGTTTCTCCAGGCCCCGGGGCGGGTGCACGGAGCCCTCCCAGGACTCCTCCAGAGTTTTCTGGTATTTTATGACCATAATTTAACCATGTCACCCAAATTCAGGCCCATGGCAGTTCCAGCACCCCAATCCCCAGACATTGCAGACCTGTTTGAGATAGTTGCTGGTGATGTGCACGGATCCATCCCTGGGTTTCTCCAGCCCCCGGGGCGGGTGCACGGAGCCCTCCCAGGACTCCTCCAGGCTCTTGAGGCAGCGCTCCAGGGTGCCCACGAAGCTCTCCCTCAGGTAATCCACGGAGCTGATCAGTTTGTTGGCCACAGCCTGGTTCAGCCTGGAGATGATCAGCTCCTGGATCTGCTGGATGCAGCGCTTGATGTCCTTGGAGCTGATGGGCTCGCCGCTCTCGGGAATGATGATGTCTGCAGGGAAAGGGAGGAAAAATCATCTGGGATTGTTGGGAGAGCAGTCCTGAGGGGTGCTCTGAGGGGCACACACTGATCCTAATGGTGTTTTAAAATAATGTTCTTCCCTATGATCTCAGAATTGCACTGTTATTGTTTTAGACAAGATTATGATCATTTTATTCAAGATTATCGATTATTATTGTAAGATTTATTATCATTTTCTCCAAGATTACTATGATAATTTTCTCCAAGATTATGATCATTCTATCCAAGATAACTATTATTTTATCCAATATTATCATGATTTTATCCAATATTATCATCATTATTTCATCTAATATTATCACCATTCTTTTATTTGCAATTATGACCATTTTATCCATTAGTATCATAATTATTTTATCCAAGATTACTATCATTATTTTATTCAATATTATTATCATTATTTTATCCAAGATTATTATAATTATTTTATCCAAGATTATTAATGACTTTATCCAAGATTATGACCATTTCATCCACAATTATTTTATCCAAGATCACTATCACTTCATTCAACAGATCCTATCAAAAAATTTCATATTGCCTGATCCCTGATTTTCATCCTTGTTTAGGGTTTTGAGACCATCCAGGAATTGCAGGTTGGAGTCTCACTGAATTAATGAATTATTGTGGGTCAGGATCTGCTTGATCCCAGATTTTGATTTGTGTTTGGGGTTCTGTGACTATCCAGGAATTGCAGGTGGGAATCCCACTGAATTAATGGAATTATCATGGTCAGGATCTGTCTGATCCCAGATTTTGATTTGTGTTTAGGGTTCTGGGATCATCCAGGAATTGCAGGTTGGAGTCTCACTGAATTCCTGGAATTATCATCAGGATCTGCCTGACCCCTGATTCTCATCCTTGTTCAGGGCTCTGTGACCACACTGAATCCATCAATTACTGTGGTCATGATCTGCTTGATCCCAGCTTTTGGTTCACGTTCAGGGCTCTGTGACCATGCAGGAATCGCAGGCTGCAATCCCACCAAACTCCCGTGCCAATTTTACATTTCTCCCACCTCCCTCCCCACCAAACCACCCCAAACCCTCCATCTGCCTCCCACCTTTAAACTCCATGCTGGCAGCATCCTCCAGCAGCTCCTCCTTCATATTCCCCAGGGTGTCCACGATCATCTCCTTCATCTCCTCCTGCTTGCGGTTGGCGATGCCCATCAGCGACTCGTAGAGCTCGTTCTCCTTCCTGCGCGTGTACTCCAACCTCTTGGGGGTGATCTGCAGGTCCCTCTGCATGTCGAAGGCCTGGTTGATGAAGATGTTGAGGCAGCGCCCGTGAACCTCGCTCAGCCTCGTGGCTGCCTCCACCAGGTGCTGCTGCAGCACCTGCCTGGAGAAGGAGCTCAGCAGCCTCAGCTTCTCCAGCTGCTCCACCAGCATGGAGGAGCCGGGAACGCCGCAGCCGCAGGGGCTGGAGGGGCTCAGGTATTCCAGATCCAGCAGCTGCAGGTGGAGCTGGGATTTGTTGTCCTTGGGGGGGTTTTTGGGAGAGCTCAGCTCGCTGCCGGCCTCGGGGATTCGCAGGAAGAAGATGGGGAGGGAGAATTTTTGTTTGATTTCCCGAAGTTCTGCCTGGTCCGATGGGGACAGCTGGGGCTCGCTGATGGCGAAGGTGACAACGGGCAGCACCTGGTCCACAAACTCGGCCAGGGTGGACTCAGCTGACTGGAAGCCTCGGCATGGAGCCACCACGATGTCCACTTCCTGGGAAAAAGAAAAAAAAGAGGAGGTTTGAGAGGTTTTTTCTGCAGAAAAATGCTCTGGGAGTCGTTCACACAGCAAAAAACTGGAATTCTTCAAAGCAGATCTGGAGCCTCAGCTACAAGGCTGATCCCTAACTCCAAATTCCTCATTTTGGACCAAATCCTTGGAGTTTTAGGACAAAACTTAGGACAAGCATCCCAGGAAAGAGCCAGCATGGGAATCTATTGAACAGGGCTGTGGCAGTGCCACCCCAAACTCCCCATGGACCAGGGCAGGGACAGTGGCAGTGCCATTCCAAACTCCCCACAGACCAGGGCGGGGACAATTTGGGAATTAATTTATCAAGGCTCTAAATGTCACCCCCCACATGCCAGGGACAGTGGCAGTGCCACCCCAAATTCTTCACAGACCAGGGCAGGGACAGTGGCATTGCTGCCCCAAGCTCCCCAGGGACAGTGGCAGTGCCACCCTAGGCTTCCCAGGGACAGTGGCAGTGCCACCCCAAGCTCCCCAGGGACCGCAGCAGTGCCAGGCACGGTGCCACCCTGTCCTTGAGCAGCGCACAGGGCAGCACCACCTCCAGCTCTGCCACCCTCTGTGCAGGATCCTCGGCGTCCCCTGGCACCTGCAGGTCCTGCTCGGGGATGGTGTCCCAGTGCCCACTGTGTGCCACCAGCGCCTGCACCAGCTCGTACTGCCCGGGCAGTGCCAGGCTCAGCCGTGGCCGTGCCCCGTGCGTGAAGCGCACCCGGCGGCGCCGGCAGCGCTCCTCAGTGCCTGTGCCAGTCCCAGGGGTGGGCAGCAGCTCCTCAGTGCCTGTGCCAGGGGTGGAAAGCAGCTCTGCAGTCCCAGCACTGGGCAGCAGCTCCTCGGTGACAGTCCCAGGGCTGGTAAGCAGCTCCTTAGTGCCAGTGCCAGGGGTGGGCAGCAGCTCCTTGGTGCCAGCCCCAGTAGCAGGCAGCAGCTCCTTGGTGGTAGTGCCAGGGGTGGGCAGCAGCTCTGTGGGGCCAGCCTTGGGCAGCAGCTTCTCAGTGGCAGCCTCAGTGGCAGGCAGCAGCTCCTCAGTGCCAGTCCCAGGGGTAGTAAGCAGCTCCTTAGTGGCAGTGCCAGCCCTGGGCAGCAATTCCTGGGTGCCAGCTCCGGGCAGCAGTTCCTTGGTGCCAGTGCCAGACCCAGGGCTGGGCAGCAGTTCCTGGGGGGCTGTGCCAGTCTCAGGGGTGGGCAGCAGTTCCTGGGTGGCAGTGCCAGTCCCAGGGCTGGGCAGCAGTTCCTGGGTGGCAGTGCCAGTCCCAGGGGTGGGCAGCAGTTCCTGGGTGGCAGTGCCAATCCCAGGGGTGGGCAGCAGCTCCTGGCCCAGCAGGGTGTTGAGCAGGCGGCCCTTGGCACGGCAGTTCTGGCCCAGGATCAGCAGGCAGGGCCTCCAGCTCACCGAGCGCTGCAGCTGCTCCTCCTCGTGCCGGGGGAACGACACCGGGCTGGGGCCTGAAATGGGGACAGGGATCAGGGATTGATCCTAAAAATGGGGCCTGAAATGGGGACAGGGATCAGGGCTTGGCCCTAAAAACGGGACAGGACAGAGATCAGGGGCTGGGCCCGAAAAATGGGGCCTGAAACAGGGATCAGGAGTGCAGCCCTAAAAATGGCGCCTGAAACAGGGATCAGGGGTGCAGCCCTAAAAATAGGGCCTGCAATGGGAACAGGGATCAGGGCTTGGCCCTAAAAGTGGGCCCTGAAATGGGACTGAGATCAGGGGTTTGGCCCTAAAAATGGGGCCTGAAACAGGGATCAGGGTTTGGCCCTAAAAATGGGGCCTGAAACGGGACAGGAGTCAGGGGTGCAGCCCTAAAAGTGGGGCTTGAAACAGGGATCAGGGCCTGGCCCTAAAAGTGGGCCCTGAAATGGGACAGGGATCAGGGCTTGGCCCTAAAAATGGGGCCTGAAATGGGACAGGGATCAGGGCTTGGCCCTACAAACGGGACAGGGCAGCAGCCCCACAGCCCGGGGGAACACCGAGAGCTGCTGACGGGGGAGTTCCTGCTGTGCCAACACAGGACAAGAATTAATTCAGTGTTGTTACAGGAGCACAGAATCCCAGCAGCCTGGGAAGGGATGAGCCCCAGGGAAGGCACTTTGCTGCCAGCCAGAAGGTTCTGGAACAGCCTCAAACCCCACAAGGCTCCCTCAGACACACAAACCTCGCTCAGAGCCCACAAATGTTGCTCACATCCCACAAACCTCCCACACACCCCACGGACTGCCCTCAGAGCCCACAAACGGCCCTCACACCCTACAAATGTCATTCAGACCCCACAAACCTTCCTCAGACCCCAAAAACATCACTCAGAGCCCCACAAACCTCACACAGACCCACAAATGGCCCTCAGAGTCCACAAATGTTGCTCACATCCCACAAACCTCCCACAGACCCTATGGACTGCCCTCAGAGCCCACAAACGGCCCTCACAACCTACAAACGTCACTCAGGCCCCACAAACCTCCCTCAGACCCCAAAAACGTCACTCAGACCCCACAAACATCACTCAGACCCACAAACGGCCCTCAGAGCCCACAAATGTTGCGCACATCCCACAAACCTCCCACAGAGCCCACAAAGTGCCCTCAGAGCCCACAAACGGCCCTCACACCCTACAAATGTCACTCAGACCCCACAAACCTCCCTCACACTCTACAAAATCCACTCAGACCCTACAAAAATCACTCAGACCCCCACAAACTGCCCTCAGAGCCCACAGATGGCCCTCACACCCCACAAACATCACTCAGACCCCACAAGCCTCCCTCAGACCCCACAAACCTCCCTCAGACCCCACAAACATCACTCAGACCCTACAAACCTCCCTCAGACCCCACAAATGACCCTCACTCCCCACAAACCTCTCTCAGACCCCACAAACTTCTCCCAAACCCCACAAACCTCCCTCACACCCCACAAACCTCCCTCAGACCCTACAAATGACCCTCACACCCCACAGATGGCCCTCACACCCCACAAGCATCACCTGGCTGTGCTAATTCAGGCTCAGGGCTGAGTTTAGCTCCTGTTTTCTTTTTTTTAAAAAAAATCCTAAACACAGCTTTGGCAAGAGCTAAATTCAGCATTACCCTCGTGCGCAGCACAGAATGACTCTGACAGCCCCAAAAACACAAACAAATCCCTCATCAGGAACAGAAAAATCCCAGGAATGAAATTAAATGGGAAATGGAACCACCAGCCCCTAAAAAATGCCCAATTTGAGAGGTACAAAGCACCAGGATTGCTCTGAAAACAGAAGGGATTTTATAGGGTTAAAAATTCTGTTTAAAATTCTTTTTTTTTTCATGAGTCATGTTCTGGCAGCCTGAATTGTGAGGAAAACAAGATCCTCTCCTCCACAGGATCCTCCTCACACTCCAAACCCTATTAAAGAGATCCTACAACACATCCCTCTCCTCACTCTGACAGCTTAATCACTCCAGTTTAATTAAAATCAGCCAAATTTGGAGCATTTTGTGTAGTTTTAGATTGGTTTAAAGCTCCTTTTAAACCCTGCCCAAGCTTTGCCTTCCCCTCAAATCTTCCAGGATTTTGGAGGAGTTTTTCCACCCCAAAAATAAGAAAAAATCCTCTCTGTGGCTCAGCACTGCACAGAACCCAATTTTGAGCCCCAAACCCCAAATCTGGAAATGGTTGAAGGGAGAAATCTCTCCTTGAAATGTGATTTTTGGGATTGTTTTCCAAACAAGCCTTTCAAGAGCCACATCAAGTGACCAGAGGGCTGGAAGCTGACCAGGAGCTCACAAAAGATAAAGATCTGGGAAAAAATCCCACAAAATTGCACATTTGAGCCTTCATCTGTAGGATTGCTTTGATCTGGGGACATTGCTTGGAGTTTCTCCTGGGATTCAGGATCTGGAGCATGAAAAAAGCAATTCAGGGAGGGCTGCAGAGGCTCAGCCTTTTCTCTGCTGAGGTTTCAGAGGCAGCAGAGCTCCCTCTCCTCACTCCAGGAAGGAGTGGATCCTTAAATCCAGCAAAAATATCTTCAAAAATATCTCATTGGAATTGATGGATCCTTAAATCCAGCAAAAATATCTCCAAAAAAGTCTCCTTGGAATTGGTGGATCCTTAAATCCAGCAAAAAAATATCTCATTGGAATTGATGGATTCTTAAATCCAGCAAAAATATCTCCTTGGAATTGATGGACCCTTAAATCCAGCAAAAATATCTTCAAAAATATCTCATTGGAATTGATGGATCCTTAAATCCAGCAAAAATATCTCC
>JAWWLS010000122.1:3747346-3758810 GCA_035040975.1 Myioborus melanocephalus | reverse complement strand
CGCTCCCGGGATGAAGCGGTGCCGCTCGGACGAGCTGCAGCAGCCCGAGGAGGATTCCGGCGCCGCGGGGGAATCGCCCGGTCACGGAGTGATGGAGGGCAAGGCCGGCGAGGCGGCGGCGGCCCCCGAGGCGGGCGCTGTCCCGGCGCCGCCGCGCTCCAAGCCCCCCGACCTGAAGGTGAGCGGCGGGAGCGCCCCGGTGGGACACGGGGGACGGGAAAATCCCGGAGGATCGGCGGGGAAGGGGGTCCCGGTGGTGGCCGGGGTGGGGAGAACCCAGCGAGGTCACCGGAGCGATGGAGCTCGGCGATGCCACCATCCCCTCGGTCCTACAGGTGTGACCTTGGAGGATGCGGGATGGCTCCGGGATTGGGGGAATCCTGGGAATGGGGATAATCCTGGGAATGGGGATAATCCTGGGAATGGGGTGCTCCCGGGGCAGGGTACCCCTGGATTGGAGTGCTCCTGGGATGGGGATGATCCTGGGAATGGGGTGCTCCAGAGGGAGGAGACCCCTGGATTGGGATGCTTCTGGATGGGGGTGCTCCTCAATTGGGGTACTCATGGCATGGGGATGATCCTGGGAATGGGGTGCTCCAGGGGCAGGGTATCTCTGGATTGCGGTGCTCCTGGATTGGGGTAACCTTGGGAATGGGGTGCTCCAGGGGGAGAAGACCCCTGGGAACAGGCTGCTCCTGGATTGGGGTGCTCCTAGGATGAGGATGATCCTGGGAATGGGGTGCTCCAGGGGCAGGAGACCCCCTGGATTCGGGTGCTCCAGGGTTGGGGTGCTCCTGGGATGGGGATGGTCCTATCAGCAGAGATCCTACTGGGATTAGGATGCCCCGTTCCTGTTCCGGAGATCATACTGGATGAGGGTGCTCCAGGGATGGAGACGGTGCTGGGATAGGGAATTGCTGGGATTGGATCCTCCTGGGATGCGGCTGCTCCTCGGGTCGGGATGGGGCTGCTCCTGCAGTGGGGACACTCCTGGAATTGGGATTCTGCTGGGATGAAGAAATCCCGGGTTTTGGGGGCTGCCCCTCTGCAGAGGGGCTGCGCTGATCCCAGGAAATCCCTGCCGGGAGTCGGGAGGATAATCCGGGGGGATGCTCCTGGAGGATCCGGGGGGATGATCCGGGGGGATATGGGGGGGATGCTCCGGTAGGATCCGGGGGGATGCTCCGGGAGGATCCAGGAGGATCTGGGGGAGATGCTCCAGGAGAATCCGAGGGGATATGGGGGGAGGACCTGGGAGGATCTGGGGGAGATGCTCCGGTAGGATCCGGGGAAATATGGGGGTGATGCTCTGGGAATATCCGGGAGGATCCATGGGGGGATGCTCCGGGAGGATCTGGGGGGATATGGGGGAGATGCTCCGGGAGAATCCAGGAGGATCTGGAAGGATATGGGGGGGATGCTCCGGTAGGATCCAGGAGGCTCCGTGGCTGCGGCACCGGGAGTGACGGTGTGGAAATGTGGGAATGTGGAAATGGCCCCGAGGCTGCTCCTGCCGGGCCCGCGGGGCCGGAGGAGGAGGAAAACAAAAAACAAACCCCGGGCACTGCAGCGCTGCGGGAGGCACAGAGCCCATCCCGGAGCGGGGATCCGGCTGGAATCCGGCACGGAATTCCCCTGGCTTTGGGGGAAAAAAGCAGCTCTGACCCCCGGCGGCTCAGCGGGGTTTTATTGTTGGAATTCGGGGTGTGCAGGCGTGGGAATGCCGTGGGCAGGGCGGGAGCAGAGGGCAGAGTGGGTGCCCACCCACGGTGGTGCTTTCAAAAAGCTCCGGGAAAAAGTGGGAAATGTGGGATGCAGGATGGAGCCCCTCGGTGTGGCAGCCCTGGCGGTATCACCGGTGGGGTCAAGGTCATGAGGAAGCTGATGGCACTGCCAGGAGATCAAATCCCTGCTCCCAGAGGAAAACTCGGCTGCTTTGAGCACAGGGAGCCCCTGTGGCTGCTGGAGGTGGCACTTGGGGCCTTCCCTGGGTGGCCCAGCAGCTCCGGAGGATGCTTTGGCTTTGCTGCTGGGGGGAGCAGCTGCTGCTGCTGCCCCAAAAGCAGCTGGAGAAACCAGGGCCAGGCACATCCGTGGGATGGGAGGGTGGTAGGGTTATCCCAGAGAATCTGTGGCTGTTCCTGGATCCCTGGCAGCGTCCAAGGCCAGGCTGGATGAGTTTGGAGCAGCAGGGACAATAGGATGTGTCCCTGCCCACCCCTGGAACTGGATGAGGTTTGAGGTCCCTTCTCAGCCAAACCATTCCATGATTTTCTGACTCCCCAATTCCATGATCCATGAGCTCAGGGCCATGCTTGGCACATCCAAGGTGTTTTTTCCCTGTCCTTTCACCATCCCACGTGGGCCATAGAGGCTCAGAAAGGGGTGGGAACGTTGGCCCAAAGGAGCTACAGCTTCCCATGGCTGTGCCCATCATCCCAAACACTCCAGGGCTGGCACATCCCACCCGGAGCTGGAGCTCCACAGCCTCCTCCAAGGCCAAATAAACCCCATTGATTTTATCGAGCTGCCTGTGCTCCCTTCCTGCAGGTCTGCTGCCAGTGCTCACCTTTAATGCAGCAATTCATTAAAATAAATCCTCAAACTGGGCAGAACTCGGGCAAAGCTGGGGCTGGCTGCTGCCCACAGCTGCCACAGCGTGCCAGGCATTGTGCCACAGCCACCACCGGTTAATACATTAATAAATAATTAATAGATTGGAGTTTTCCTGCCCCAAACCCCCTGTGGAGCTGCTGGTGGGGTGGGTTCAAGCTGGCTCTGCTCCAAATTCAGATTCCTGTCCCTGTGGATGGGGCAGGATCAGAGATTCCAGTCCCTATGGATGGGGCAGGATCAGAAATTCCTGTCCCTATGGATGGGGCAGAATCAGAAATTCCTGTCCATATGGATGGGGCAGGATCAGAGATTCCTGTCCCTATCCTGTCCCTGTGCATGGGGAAGGATCAGAAATTGCTGTCCCTATGAATGCTTACAGATCAGAGATTCCTGCCCCCATGGATAATTAAGGATCAGAGACTCCTGTCCCTGTTCTGTCCCTGTGGATGGGGCAGGATCAGAGATTTCTATCCCTGTGGATGATGAAGGATCAGAAATTCCTGTCCTGTGCATGGGGCAGGTTTAGAGATTCCTGTCCCTATGAATGATTAAAAATCAGATTCCTGTCCCCATGGGTGATGAAGGATCAGAGATTCCTGTCCCTATCCTGTCCCTTGGGATGGATCAGAGATTCCTGTCCCTGTGGATGATGAAGGATCAGAGACTCCTGTCCCTGTCCTGTCCCTGTGGATGATGAAGGATCAGAGATTCCTGACCCCATGGATGGGACAGGATCAGAGATTCCTTTCCCTGTGCATGGGGCAGGACCAGAGATTGTTGTCCCTGTCCTGTCCCCATGGATGGGGAAGGATCAAATTCCTGTCCCCATGGATGGGGCAGGATCAGAAATTCCTGTCCCTGTCCTGTCCCTGTGAATGATGAAGGATCAGAGATTCCTGACCCCATGGATGGGACAAGATCAGATTCCTGTCCCTGTGCATGGGGCAGGATCAGAGATTCTTGTCCCTGTCCTGTCCCCATGGATGGGGCAGGATCAGAGATTCCTGTCCCTGTCCTGTCCCTGTGGATGATGAAGGATCAGAGATCCCTGTGTCCATGGATGGAGAAGGATCAGAGATTCCTGTCCCTGTCCTGTCCCTGTGGATGATGAAGGATCAGAGTGACCTCTTGGCTCCAGTGAGATGGATTTGAGGTGGCAGCCTGGAGCCAGCAGCCTGCCTGGTGTCACCTCCAGCCCTGAACTCCAGCAGATCTGTGGCTGCTCTCCCTTCCCAGCCCTGCTGACACCCTTGGGGAAAAAGGAGGGGAAGAAAAGAGTTCTGGCAAGGAGCAGAGCTGGTGTGTGACAGCTGTGCTCAGGAATCCCTGGGTGGCAGCGATTTCTGCAGGAGTGATGGGATCCATCCAAAACCCTGCATCCAAATCTGCCGCTGCTCCTGAGCCAAGGGTTTTCCCTGGATGTGTTTCCCCTGGCTCTCCGTTTTCCCTGGATGTGCTTTCCCTGGCTCTCTGTTTTCCCTGGATTTCTGTTTTCCCTGTCTCTGTTAGTTTTCCCTGAATCCCTGTTATCCCCAGAGCATTCCCACACCTGGGCAGTGAATTCTGCTATTCCAGACTGTTCCCATACCTGGGCAGTGAATTCCCTGCTATCCCCACACCTGGGCAGGGAATTCTGTTATTCCCAGACCATTCCCACACCTGGGCAGTGAATTCCCTGCTATCCCCACACCTGGGCAGGGAATTCTGTTATCCCCAGAGCATTCCCACACATGGGCAGGGAATTCTGTTGTCCCCAGACCATTCCCATACCTGGGCAGTGAATTCCCTGCTATCCCCCACACCTGGGCAGGGAATTCTGTTATCCCCAGAGCATTCCCACACCTGAGCAGTTCATTCCATTATCTCCAGAGCATTCCCACACCTGGGCAGTGAATTCTGTTATTCCCAGAGCATTCCCACACCTGGACAGTTCATTCCATTATCCCCAGAGCATTCCCACACATGGGCAGGGAATTCCCTGCTATCCCCACACCTGGACAGTCCATCTTATTATCCCCAGACCATTCCCACACCTGGGCAGTGAATTCTGTTATTCCCAGAGCATTTTCACACATAGACATTGATTTTCCTGCTATTCCCAGAGCAGTCCCACACCTGAGCAGTGAATTCCCTCCTATTCCTCACACCTGGGCAGTGAATTCTGTTATCCCACTGCATTCCCACACCCGAACATTGAATTTCCTGCTATTCCCAGACCATTCCCACACCTGGGCAATGCAATCCCTGCTATCCCCACACCTGGGCACACTTCCCATTATTCCCGTTATTCCCGTTATTCCCGGAGCTCTCCCGGGAGCTCTGGGCTGTCGCTGTCACTCCGGTGCCCTGCCCAGCATGAGTCACGTTTGTCACATGCTGCTGCTGCTGCTGCTGCTGCTCTCAGCTGTCCCCGGAGGAGCAGCAGGCTGTGGGGGAGTGCTGCATTTGCCTTTTGGGAACATCCAGACGTTTTCCTTGGCGTTTGTGGCAGCAGGAGCTTGGGATGCTGGGGGAGAAAGGGCCAGGCTGGTCTGGTTGTCATCCCTTGGGGACAGCTCTGAGCCTGTCCCCCAGCCTGGCTGGGTGGTGGCAGGAGCCTCTTGGTCCTGCCTGAGGAGAATCAGCTGGAAAAGCAGCAGCAGCAGGGCTGGAAAACCCAAAAGGGGATGAGCAGGTTCTGCCGGGATCCTGCTGCTGTTTGGGGGCTGTGGCCTCCCCACTGTGCCCTAAAATGGGATGGGATGGGATGGGATGGGATGGGATGGGATGGGATGGGATGGGATGGGATGGGACTTAAAATCTGGAATGGGACGGGGTGGGAAGAGATGAGGCTTCCCCCCATGCCTAAAATCTGGAATGGGATGGGATGGGAATGGATTAAACTTCCTCCTCTACCCTAAAATCTGGAATGGGATGGGGTGGGAAGGGATGAGACTTAAAATCTGGAATGGGGTGGGAATGGATTAAACTTCCTCTTGTGCCCTAAAATCTGGCATGGGATGGGGTGAGAAGGGGTGAGACTTCCCCCTATACCCTAAAATGTAAAATGGGATGGGATGGGAATGGATGAGACTTAAAATCTGGAATAAGATGGGGTGGGAGGGGATGAGACTTCCCCCCCATGTTTGTGCAAATGTTCCAAAGAGCTGCAGAGCCTTGGCTGGAGCCTCTGGGCGGGCTGGGGATGAATAAATAATGAATAATCCTAACAATTGAGCAGGATTTCTCAGCCTGGGGCCGTGCTGGGAGGTCGTGGCAACCAGATCCTCTCCTTGTGTGTCCGTGTGCAAGCTGAGGAAGGGCTTTGGGTGTCAGGGAATGGTTCAGAGAGGGTTCAGGCTGGGTGGCAGCAGCAGGAAAACCACCCTGGAGAGCCTGGCATGGCGAGGGCATTGCCAAAGAGTCCAAACAGAACTGTCCTCCAAGTCCCACTTGTCCTGTGAGATGTCCTGGCTTGGGCTAAAATGGGATTTTTCCAGCTGTGGGACACAGAGCAGGGGCTTTGAAGTGCATAAAAACCAAGTCCCCATCACCCAGCAGCAGAGCCTGGCTGTGCTGATGTGAAAGTCCAAAGAAATAAAGGTATTTTTGGACTCACCCCCGTGTTTTACAGCTGTCCACGCTGAGAAATGGATCTGTGTCCATGGCTGGGGTTGGTAAGCAGTGGCTGTTCCAAAATAGCCTCTGCTCTGAGCCATGAGTGCTCTGTGCCAGGAAAATGCCTCAGCTCTGGAAGTGCAGGAATATCCTGGGAAAACATGGGAAAACAGAGCTTGTGCAGCAGCACAGGACTGGTTTGTGGCCACCACTCACAGCTCCTGCAAGCAGAAAACCCAGAGCTGGAATTCCAGCCTGGGATCCCTCCTTGCTTCCCTCATTTTTATATTTTTTTTCCATGAAAATTTGGTTTTTTCCATGCAGATCCCGTGCCTGCCCAGCCCATGAAAGCCTCTTTCAGGAAAACTTGGAAAGGGACTGAGGGGATTTGTCTGAAAAGGTGAATTTTTCTCAGTTGGAGCTGTTGGATTGAGAAGCTCTGAGGGCATCTGGCTCCCAAAATCTTTCCTGCCAGCTCCACTTTTAGTTTGTTTTCATCTCCCTGGGGAAGGGAGTTGGTTGTTTATTTTCACTTCGACCTTGTGCAGCTCTGGCTGAAAAGAAATTCCAAGTGCCACTTTGTAAAAATTTCTAATAAATTTTCTAAAGAAAGAAAGCAATTTAAGTAATTTGAGGCAACTAATCATTTAACTTAGTCAGTATTTTGTATAAAATCTTCCACAGAAATAATATTAAAGATATTCAGCTCAGGCAAATTCACCAGCAGAACTAAATTTATAAAAAATCAATGTGAAATGAGAACTGAAATTGTTTATTTCTGCAGAAGATCATTCAAGATTGGGAAGTCCATGTCACAAATAATTTGCCTGAAGGCTTTAAAAAGGGAGTTGGGGTTTCCTTTTCACCTGGACTTTGTGCAGCTCTGGCCGTGCCCTCCATGGGAGGAATCTGGGGGTTTGGAGCTCTTACCTCTCAAATGCTGCCTCTGTTTCCATAGAGACTCTATAAATAGAATAAAATTTAAATTGTTATTTCCCCAAGAAGCGATTCAGCACCGGAGATTTATTTTATATTTTCCAAGGAACAGCCTCAAAGATGGAGATTTGTGCTGTGAGTGGCTCAGGGAAGGGTGAAAAGCTTTTCCTGCAGAATTTGAGGACTCAGGATCCCTTTGCTGGTTCCTCCAGGTGTGCTGGGTTTGGATTTGTGTGGGATTTTTAGGGGAAGGAGCCCGTTCTGCATGGCCCTGAGCTCCTGGAGGTGGAGTCTGGAACATCTCAGCTTTCCCAAAATCCCAGCTTTGTGCCACTGGGGCTCTGAGGATGCTCTGAGCCCTTGGGAAATGCTGGAATTTGGAAATGCTGGAATTTGGAAATGCTGGGAGTCTCTCCTCCCTGATTCTCCTCACGCAGGGGATGTGAAGGGCACAGGGCCAAAATTTTGGGATGCAAATCTGGGTGTTCCAGGGGAACCCCAGAATTGCAGTGACTGCAGGGAAACCTGGCCTCAAATCTGGGTGTTCCAGTGGAACCCCAAATTTCCAGTGCCTGCAGGGAACCCCAAATTTCCAGTAGAACCCCAAATTTCCAGTGGAACCCTGAATTTCCAGTGGAACCCCAAATTTCCAGTGGAACCCTGAATTTCCAGTGGAACCCCAAATTTCCAGTGGAACCCCAAATTTCCAGTGGAACCCCAAATTTCCAGTGGAACCCTGAATTTCCAGTGGAACCCTGGCCTCAAATCTGGGTGTTCCAATGGAATCCTGGATTTCCAGGGGCTGCAGGGAAGAACCCTGGCCAGGTTCCGGTGGAACCCCAGATTTCCAGGGGATCCTCAAATTTCCAGTGGCTGCAGGGAACCCTGGATTTCCAATAGAACCCCAAATTTCCAGTGGAACCCCGAATTTCCAGTGGAACCCTGGCCTCAAATCTGGGTGTTCCAATGTAATCCTGGATTTCCAGTGACTGTAGGGAACTCTGGATTTCCAGGGGAACCCCAAATTTCTAGTGCCCTTAGGGAACTCCAAATTTCCAGTGGAACCCTGAATTTCCAGCAGAGCCCTGGCCTCAAATCTGGGTGTTCCAATGTAATCCTGGATTTCCAGTGACTGTAGGGAACCCTGGATTTCCAGTGGAACCCCGAATTTCCAGCAGAGCCCTGGCCTCAAATCTGGGTGTTCCAATGGAATCCTGGTGAGATTCCAGTGGAATCCCACATTTCCAGGGGTTGCAGGGAACTCTGGCCTCAAATCTGAGACCCCGGATTTCCAGTGGAACCCCGAATTTCCAGCAGAGCCCTGGCCTCAAATCTGGGTGTTCCAATGGATTTCCAGTGGCTGCAGGGAACCCCGGATTTCCTGTGGAACCCCAAATTTCCAGTGGAACCCTGAATTTCCAGTGGAGCCCTGGCCTCAAATCTGGTTGCTCCAGCAGCACCCCAGATTTCCAGTGGCTGCAGGGAAGAACCCTGGCCAGGTTCCAGTGGAACCCTGGATTTCCAGAACCCTGGCCAGGCTGCCCTGGCTGTAATCAGGAGCAGGATCTGTTCCACCATCCATATTCATGATTTCCCCGTGGCCAGCTGCCACCCTGGGATTGTTTCCTGGGAATGTGGGGTGCAGCCCCTGGAAAAGGAGAGCTGGGAATGCTCAGGGCAGCCAAGTGTCCCCATCTCCTGCTGGAAACCAGTGGCTGCCCAGTTTGTATTTATATATGATTGTTTATATATATTATATGTTATTTATGTGTTATATAAAAATAATATATTTTAATATATGTTACTATATATTATATTATTAAATATTATTTTATATATAATTTTATATAATGTTATATATTATTTTATAATATTATATATTATTCTGTATTATCAATTTAAAATATTTTATATATTACTATATACTTTATAATAGTTTTATATTTATAAACCCAGTTTGGACTGGGTTTGGTGGCACAGGTCTGGTTCATCCCCAGGAGCCAGGCCAGGCTGGCCCATGGAAAATGTCACAGAGAAAAACTCTGATCCTTGCTGAAGCTCATGGAGCTATTGGTCCATGGCTGAGGCCCCTAATATTAGTATTTCAAATATTTCCATTAATATTTAGTAATTCCAAATACTAATATTTAGTATTTCCAATAGTTCCACTAATACTTAGCATTTCCAAGTTAATATTTCCACTAAAATTTCATCTTTCCAAATACTAGTATTCAGTATTTCTGATAATTCCATTAATTCTTAGTATTTCCAATACCTCCATTAATATTTAGTATTTCCAAGTACTAATACTTAATATTTCCAATATTTACCCATTCTCTCAATTAACAGCACCCATTCCCTCAATGAACAGCCTCATTTAACAGCACCCATTCCCTTGATTAACAGTGCCCATTCCCTCAATTAACAGCACCCATTCCCTCAATTAATTAACAGCACCCATTCCCTCAATGAACACCCTCAATTAACAGCACCCGTTCCTTCAATTAATACTCTAAATTAACAGCACCCATTCCCTCAGTTAACAGCACCCATTCCCTCGATTAATTAACAGGACCCATTCTCTTGATTAACTGCACCCACTCCCTCAATTAACGGCACCCATTCCTTCGATTAACAGCATCCATTCCATTGATTAGTTAACAGCACCCATTCCCTCAATTAACACCCTCAATTAACACTGTCCATTCCCTTGATTAACAGCCACCATTCCCTAAATTCACAGCGCCCCAAAACTGCTGCGGGGAGCAGTTTTGGGTCTCTGATCAAAATTCCCTAAATTAACGTAAATTCCCTCAATTAACATCCTCAATTAACAGCACCCATTCCCTCAATTGATTTATAGCACCCATTCCCTCAATTAAAAGCACCTATTCCCTCAATTAACACCCTCAATTAACAGCACCCCTTCCCTCGATTAACAGCCCCCATTTCCTCAATTAACAGCGCCCATTCCCTCGATTAATTAACAGGACCCATTCCCTTGATTAACAGCCAGCATTCCCTAAATTCACAGCGCCCCAAAACCACTGGGGCGAGCAGTTTTGGGTCTCTGATCAAAATTCCGTAAATTAACCTCAATTCCCTCAATTAACACCCTCAATTAACAGCACCCATTCCCTCAATGAACACCCTCAATGAAGACCCTCAATGAACACCTTCAATTCCCTCTCTTTCCCCGCAGAAAATCCAGCAGCTCTCCGAGGGCTCCATGTTCAGCCACGGCCTCAAGCACCTGTTCCACAGCCGCCGGCGCTCGCGGGAGCGCGACCAGCAGAGCTCGCAGGAGCCAGCGACACCGGGGCCACCGCCGGCCGCCGCCTCGTGCCCGCCCCACGGCGTGGCCTCGGACCACGACTCCCCGGACGAGAAGGAGCGTTCCCCGGAGATGCACCGCGTGTCCTACGCCGTGTCCCTGCACGACCTGCCCGCCCGGCCCACGGCCTTCAACCGCGTGCTGCAGCAGATCCGCTCGCGGCCCTCCATCAAGCGCGGCGCCAGCCTGCACGGCGCCGGCCGCCGCGCCAAGAGCGGCTCGCTGGAGCCGCAGAAGGGCAGCCCCCACCTCGGCCGCAAGGCCCCCCAGGACAGCGGCCTCACGGCCATCCTGCACCAGCACCAGGGCAGGCCCAGGTCCTCGTCCACCACGGACACGGCCATCCTGCTGGCCGAGGGTGGGGCTGTCTACCTGCTGGCCGAGGATGGTGAAGGGCTGGTGGATAAGGTAGGGATGGAGCATCTTGGAGGGGTTGTGCTGGAGGAAAGGGTGGTCTTGAGGGGTTTTGGAGCTCTGATCAAATCCCTGGTGGGATGCAGGTAGTGGGGTCAGGCTTTGCTCCTAGGTAGTCATCCACCACAGACACGGCCATCCTGCTGGCCAAGGATGGTGAAGGGCTGGCGGATAAGGTAGGGATGGAGTGCCTGGAGGGGTTGTGTTGGAGGAAAGGAGGATCTGGAGCAGTTTTGGGGCTCTGCACAGATCCATGGTGGGGTGCAGGCAGTGGGGTCAAACTTTGCTCCCAGGTCGTCGTCCACCACGGACACGGCCATCCTGCTGGCCGGGGGTGGGGCTGTCTACCTGCTGGCCGAGGATGGTGAAGGGCTGGCGGATAAGGTAGGGATGGAGTGCCTGGAGGGGTTGTGCTGGAGGAAAGGGGGGTCTGGAGCAGTTTTGGGGCTCTACAAAGATCTATGGTGGGGTGCAAGCAGTGGGATCAAGCTTTGCTCCCAGGTTGTTGCCCTCCACGGACATGGCCATCCTGCTGGCCGCGGGTGGGGCTGTCTACCTGCTGGCCGA
>JAWWLS010000122.1:3725982-3736181 GCA_035040975.1 Myioborus melanocephalus | reverse complement strand
GGATATGAGGATTTGGGAATATGAGGGTTGGGGATATGAGGATTGGGGATATGAGGACTGGGGATATGAGGATTTTGGGGATATGAGGATTTTGGGGATATGAGGATTTTGGGGATATGACGATTGGGGATATGACGATTGGGGATATGACGATTGGGGATATGAGGGTTGGGGCTATGAGGGTTGGGGATATGAGGATTTTGGGAATATGAGGATTTTGGGGATATGAGGATTGGGGATATGAGGATTGGGAATATGAGGATTTTGGTGCCGTTGTGTTCTCCCCGTGGCAGAATGGGGTCAGTGCCACCCCCACTCTCCTGGGGTGACAGGGACAGATCAGCTCCTGCTCTAAGACACCTGCTGCTGGCACGAGTGCCTCATTCCCGGTTTTTAACTCAGGCTCCTTGCTCAATGACAGGATTATTTTCCCCCGACTGTTTCCACTCGCGTTTTTCCTTTCTGGACGCCTCCCCCCTGCCTTTCCCAGGCTCTTGTGTCCCTCTGTGTGACACAGCAGATGACAAGAGCCCGTCCCGACCTCCTGCGTCAGGGCACAGGCAGCGTTTGGGGCTGGAGGCGTGTGAATATCCCGGCACGGGGATACGAGGGGGGGTTTGGCATTACAGCCCTGAAAGCTCGGGCTGGCTGCGAGCTGTAAACAGCTCGGGCAGATTTCCTGAGTCGGCAATCCCGGCGGAGCGAGCGCCTCTCTCCGTCCCTGCGCGCCGGGAACCGCGGGGAGCGCTCGGGGGACGGCACCGGGAGAGCCCCGGGAACGGCACCGGGAGCGCTTCGGGACCGCGGGGAGCGCTCGGGGAACCGCGGGGAGCGCTCGGGGAACGGCTCCGGAAGAGCCCCGGGACCGCGGGGAGCGCCCCGGGAACGGACCGGGAGAGCCCCGGGAACGGCACCGGGAGCGCTCCAGGAACCGCGGGGAGCGCTCCGGGAACGGCACCGGGAACGGCACCAGGAACGGCACCGGGAGCGCTCCGGGAGCGCTCCGGGGATGCAGGGCCAGCCCTAACGGGGTCTAAGAGAGGCTTCTCCTCCTCTTCCCTCTCTGCTGCTCCCCCAAACCCTCGCTGCCACCCGCTGCTGCCTTCCCCAGCGGGCAATCCTGCCATGGCAGCGCTGCCAGCCTTGGGGACACCGCGGGGACACGCCAACTAGCCCCGGGGCACCTCAGCCCTGCCCGCCATGGAGGTAGGTCCTGGCAGATTTTTGGGGTTTGGGTAAAATGATGGCGAGAGAGACCCACGGGGGGTTTTGGTGCCGCCGTTCCTCAGGGAATGGAAGCAGAGAGTGAAACCCCCCCAGCGCCATCAGTGCCGGGTGGGAAAGTGCTGCAGCTGGAAGGCTGAACGTTAATCCCTGCATTATGTAAGGAAAATTATTGTCAGGCTGGGGAATGAGCACAGGGAGCTGCCGGCAGCCCGTTGTGCCCATCCAGGGGTGGCACAGAGGGGGCACAGGGCGCTGCCAGCCCTGGGCTCAGAGGGAGGGTGGGGATTGTGACTCAGGGCTCCTGCTGCTATTTTCAACACCTGGGCTGGGTCTGGTGGGAATAACAGCTCAGCTCGGGGAGGCACAGGGCTGGAAGCCCGTGTGGGGACAGGGACAGGACATTCATGGTGTCCCCAGTGACAGTGACCGGCTCAGGGGATGCTGTGCTGGAAAAATGCTCTCAGAAACGAAATAACTGCTCAAAAATCCCTCTCCCCATGTCCACCACACCCCTGCATTTCTGTGCTGGCCGTGGCCTCTCCCTGGTGGCATTGCAGGGCCACCAAGTGCCCCAGGCAGGTGACACTTGTGCGGGGGAGCTGACGGATCCAGGCAGCGGCTCCCTGGATCTGCCCTGGATTTGGCAGCACTTGTTCTTGTTTTTTCCCAGCTGGAAGGTGCACATGGTCCTTCCCAGGGCTGCTGTGTCCCTGGGATGGATTCCAGGCAGGAATCACAGTGATACTTTGTAGGGAAGGTCCTTGCTGGGGTTGGACACAGCCAGGGCTCGTCCCCGGCGTGTCCCGTGGGCTGCAGGGCACAGAAAACAGAACAATTCAGGGGGGATGTCAGCGCCTCCAGAACTCTGCTCTGAACTTTGCAATAATTGTGCAATTCCTTGGGAATGGGGTTAAAGCAGGGCGTGATGTGGTGGGACAGCCATGGCCCTGAGTTGGGGTGACATCCTCGAGCTGAGGGGACAGCCCTGAGCTTGGGGACACAGCCCTGAATTGTGGGGACATCCCCAAGCTGAGGGGAGAGCCCTGAGCTGGGGGGACACCGCCAAGCATAGGGGACATGCCCAAGCTGAAGGGACAGCCCTGTGGTGGGGGAACACCACCCCGAGCTGGGGGGACAGCCCTGAGCTGGAGAACACAGCCTCAAGCTGGGTGACATCCCAAGCTGGGGTGACATCCCTGACCTAGGGGGGACAGCCCTGAGCTGAGGGGACATACCCAAGCTGGGTGACTTCTCTGAGCTTGGAAAACAGCCCTGAGCTGAGGTGACAGCCCTGACCTAAGGGACACAGCCCAAAGCTGGGGTGACATCCCTGAGCTGAGGTGACATCCCCAAGCTGGAGTGACATCCCCATGCTGAGGTGACATCCCCACACTGAGGTGACATCCCCACACTGAGGTGACATCCCCATGCTGAGGTGACATCCCCACACTGAGGTGACATCCCCAAACTGGGTGACATCCCCAAACTGGGTGACATCCCCACACTGAGGTGACATCCCCACACTGAGGTGACATCCCCAGCAGCTCAGCTGCCCCTGTGCCCAGCTGTCCCCATCCTGCAGCCCCACTAACCCAGCCCTGTGGTCCCCTGAGCCCCGTTTGCTCCTCAGCCCGAGCCTTTTGCAGGTCTCAGCTCTGCTGGGCTCAGCTCTGTTGATCAGAATCGTTTCCCTGCCCTCGTCCTGCATTCCTCCCGCATCCCACAGCAGCTCTGCCCTCCCAGCCTGCCCTGCAAAACAAGCTCTGCAAAACAGGGTTTTCATCAGGATAAATTTCCTTTCATCCTGTGCCTGCCAGCGGGTTTGCTGCGTGGAGGGAAAGTGTGGCTGTTCCTAAACCCCCTTAAATCCCCTGCACAGTTGCTGGGATTTAGCATCAGGGCCTGTTAATGCTCCAGGGATCCACATTGTCTTTTTTTGGGGGGGTTTGTTTTCAAAGCCATACCCTGATGTGCCTTCCCCAGCGTGGCAGCGAGCAGGATTTCAGCCCAGAGCTGTTCCCTGCCCATCCCAGATGGATAAATCATGGAATTCCAGAATGGTTTGGGTTGGGGAGGACCACAAAACCCATCCAGTGCCACCCCTGCCATGGGCAGGGACACCTTTCACCATCCCACCCAGCCCTGCACACTTTTAGGGATGGGGCAGCCACAGATTCTGTGGGAATTCCATCTCACCCCTCTCAGGGCCAGGAATTCCTTCCTAAAAATCCCATTTAAACCTCATTTTCTTTCCAAATCCAAAAGACTGGCTTTACAGAGGGCAACTCCCTCTTTGGAAAAAGTTTGAGCAACTTTTCCCCTCCCCTCCCTGGTGGGTGTTTCCCCTCTGGGCCTCTCCAGAGCTGCCTTTTCCTTTGCCACGGTCACTTTTTCCCTTTTCTGTCCAGAGAATTGCACATCTGGGCAAAAAGTCTGTTTCCTGCTGTTTCTAATTTCTGCCTGGTGATAAGAAACCAAAGCAAAAAACCCTCGGTGGAGAGCCCAGCCTAAAAATAGCCTGGGAGTGGGGTCTGAAAGCCACAAGTTTGTTATGACTTCATTTTTATTTTTATATTTTTTTAAAGAAAATTGCCATTCCAGACAGGGTGAATCCAGCTGGGATTGGCCTTTTGCTCCCATCCTCCAGCCCTTGCTCCATCACTGCTGCAGTGAGGAGCCAGGAAAAGCTTTGGGGTGAAGCTGAGATGAAATCCCAACACCCCCAGACTCCCAGCAGGACACAAAAAACAGGGGAAAAAATGGAGATGGAATAACAGGAGGGTTCTGGCTTTTCCAAGCCCCTGTTCCAGATGGGATTGTTCCCAAGCAGCATCTTGAGAGAACATTGCTCCCTGTTCCCCCCTGCATTTCCTGGTGATAATAACACACTCCCAAGCAGTGATCCCGCAGCTTTATCCCTATTAAAGGGTCATTCGGGGAAAGTGGGATGGAAATGAGAAATTATTCAGGTCTGCCAAGAGTATTTAACTTTCAAGCAGCTCTTAATTAGAAGCCAGGAGCCATTTACACAACCAGGGAGGTTTTTGCATAAGAATCTGCATATAAAACCCAGCAACTGGGAAGATTTAGGGATTTTTTTTTAATTTATTTTTTCCCCCAACTGGCCAAGCAGCACATCCAGGTTGGAGAGCACGAGGCAGGGCCTGGGTTGCAGTCCAGGCTCTCCAAATGTGGCATCAGGAGAGCGATTTCCTCTCCCAGAGCTCCAGTTTTGCCATCTGTAAAACGGAATTTTGGCATTTGGCCCAATTTCCTGCGGTGGCAGCTGGTGTTTGCAGGAGGAGCTTGGCACTGCCAGGTGAGGGAGCTTAGAAAGGCAGAGGAGTCCCTGCACCTGCAGCTCTGGGAGCTGGAGCTGTCCCCAGCCTCCCAAAAATTGGGAACTTTGGGGTGAAAGCAGGACTGAAATACGTCCAGGCTGCTCAATCCCTGTGCTCTGGGCTGGTTTGGGGATCAATCCTGGTTTTTCTCACTCCTTTTCCCTGCCTGGCTGGAGAAATCCCATCTGTGCACCAGGTGAGGGTGGAAAGGCAGAGTCAGTGGCTGCTCCCTGCTGAATTCCACCGGGGAAATCCAGCCCTGGACCCCAAATGGAGCTGGGGGTTGAGCAGCTGCTGTGCTCTGTTACTGGGGTGTCCCTGGGGTCACCTGGGATGTTCTGGGGTCACCTGGGATGTCCCTGGGATCACCTGGTGTGTTCTGGAGTCACCTGGTGTGTCCCTGGCATCAGCTTGTGTGTTCTTGGGGTCTCCTGATGTGTTCTTGGGATCAACCTGGGTGTTCCTGGGGTCACCTGGTGTGTTCTGGAGTCACCTGGTGTGTACCTGGCATCAGCTGGTGTGTTCCTGGAATCAACTGGTTGTCCTTGGGATCACCTGGTGTGTTCCTGGGGGTCAACTGGGATCTTACTGGGGTCTACTGAGATGTTTCTGGGGATCAGCTGGTGCATTCCTGGGATTCCAGCAGTGCTGGCATACTTGGGAAATCTCCAACCAACCCCAAAACTCCCCCAACCTCTCTGGTTAATTACTCTCCTGCCTCATCCAGGCATCCCCTCCTGTCCCCTCCCATTTCTGGAGTTTCTCCTCCCTCCCCTGAGCATCTCTCTTTTCCTTTTTCTTCCCCTCCAGCTGGACAAAGGGCAACGTGACCACCCTGAACCTGCCTGGGATCAACTGGGGAGTTCTGGGATCAACTGGGGTGTTCCTGGAATCACCTGGGTTGTTCCTGGAATCATCTGGGATGTTCCTGGGATCACCTGGTGTGTTCCTGGGATTCTAACAGTGCTGGCAAATCTCCAACCAACCCCAAAACTGCCCCAACCTCAGTTAATTATTCTCCTGCCTCTTCCGTGCATCCCAAGCCCATTTCTGGAGTTTCTCCTCTCTCCCCTGAGCATTGCCTTCCTTTCTCTTCCCCTCCAGCTGGACAAGGGCGACGTGACCACCCTGAACCTGCCGGCGGGCGCCGGGGGGCACGGCGACGCCGACGGCCCCGTGTGCCTGGACGTGCCCGATGGCACCCCCGACCCTCAGCGCACCAAAGCCGCCATCGAGCACCTGCACCAGAAGATCCTCAAGATCACGGAGCAGATCAAGATCGAGCAGGAGGCGCGGGACGACAACGTGGCCGAGTACCTGAAGCTGGCCAACAACGCCGACAAGCAGCAGGCGTCGCGCATCAAGCAGGTGTTCGAGAAGAAGAACCAGAAGTCGGCGCAGACCATCGCGCAGCTGCACAAGAAGCTGGAGCACTACCACAAGAAGCTGAAGGAGATCGAGCAGAACGGCCCCAGCCGCCAGCCCAAGGATGTTTTCCGGGACATGCACCAAGGGCTGAAGGACGTGGGCGCCAACGTGCGCTCCAGCATCAGCGGCTTCAGCGGCGGCGTGGTGGAGGGCGTCAAGGGGGGGCTCTCGGGGCTCTCGCAGGCCACGCACACGGCCGTGGTGTCCAAGCCGCGCGAGTTCGCCAGCCTGATCCGCAACAAGTTCGGCAGCGCCGACAACATCGCGCACCTGAAGGACACGCTGGACGACGGGCACCCCGAGGAGGCCTCGCGCGCGCTCAGCGGCAGCGCCACGCTGGTGTCCAGCCCCAAGTACGGCAGCGACGACGAGTGCTCCAGTGCCACCTCGGGCTCGGCCGGGGGCAGCAACTCAGGGGCGGGCCCTGGCGGCTTGGGGAGCCCCAAGTCCAACACGCTGGACAGCCACCACAACAACTTCGACACCATCCTGGAGGAGCTGCGGGAGATCAAGGACAGCCAGTCGCACCTGGAGGACTCCATGGAGGACCTGAAGGCCCAGCTGCAGAGGGATTACACCTACATGACCCAGTGCTTGCAGGAGGAGCGCTACAGGTAGGGGAGGTGTCACCCATGGTGGCTCTTTGGGGACCACAAGCTGCCCTTCTAGCCAAAATACACGGGGAGCTGCAGCTCTCCTCACTATCAGACGATCTTGAGAGGTTTGCCCACAAGGACCTGCAGCCCTCCTCACTGCCAGATGATCTTGAGAGGTTTTCCCACAAGCAGGGGAGGGTGGCAGGGGCTGGAGGACTCCATGGAGGACCTGAAGGCCCAGCTGTAGAGGGATTACACCTACCTGTCCCAGTGCTTGCAGGAGGAGCGATACAGGTAGGGCTGGGCAGGTGGCAGGGTAGGTGTCACCTGGAGTGGCTCTTTGGGGACCACAAGCTGCCCTCCTGGCCAAGAGACACGGGGAGCTGCAGCCCTCCTCACTGCCAGATGATCTTGAGAGGTTTTCCCACAACCATGGGAGGGTGGGAGGGGCTGGAGGACTCCATGGAGGACCTGAAGGCCCAGCTGCAGACCTACATGACCCAGTGCTTGCAGGAGGAGCTCTGCAGGCAGGGGAGGTGTCACCCATGGTGGCTCTCTGGGGACCACAAGCTGCCTTCTAGCCAAGATACATGGGGAGCTGCAGCCCTCCTCACTGCCAGACGATCTTGAGATGTTTTTCCACAACCATGGGAGGGTGGGAGGGGCTGGGTGGTGTCCCCAGTGCCAGGGGGGTCTCAGGGACACGTCCCAGCCCAGCTGCCCTGTGCAGGTACGAGCGCCTGGAGGAGCAGCTGAACGACCTGACAGAGCTGCACCAGAACGAGATGACCAACCTGAAGCAGGAGCTGGCCAGCATGGAGGAGAAGGTGGCCTACCAGTCCTACGAGAGGGCTCGGGACATCCAGGTAGGGCTGTGGGAGGGCTCAGCCCCCTCTGCTCCCTCCGGGCAGGGGTGAGGGACAGAGCCTGGGCTGGGAAGGAGGGTGGGACAGTGGGATCCCTTCTCCCAGCACCCTCCAGGTGAGGCTCTCCCTGTGCTGCTGTCACAGCAAGAGGCAGGTGACTAAACCATGTCCCCAAAACCAGGGAATCCCACCCTTACAGGGAAGAATTCCTTCCCGAGATCCCCTCTGTCCCTGCCCTCCATCCCCCCTTGTCCTGTCACACGGAGTCCCCTGTGTGTGACCATGGGCTGTGACAAGCCACGTGTGGGCCAGCACAGTCCCCTTTGAGCCATCCCCCAGCAGAAACCAGAACAAAACCCCCCAGCAGCAGCAGCAAACTGGGGAGAGGCACCAAATCCCTCTGGGGACATCCCTGGAGCTGCTGCCACCATTGTCCCCTGTGATGGTGTTCACAGGGGTCCCAGGATGAGGCAAGAGACGAGGATCTGACTCCATGTTTCAGAGGGCTTGAGTTATTATTTTATGATATACATTATATCAAAACTATACTAAAAGAATAGAAGAAAGGATTTCATCAGAAGGCTGGCTAAGAATAGAAAAAGAAAGAATGAATAACAAAGGCTTGTGACTCTCAGAGTCCAAGCCAGCTGACTGTGATTGGCCATTAATTAGAAACATCCACATGAGACCAATCACAGATGCACCTGTTGCATTCCACAGCAGCAGATAACCATTGCTCACATTTTGTTCCTGAGGCCTCTCAGGAGGAAAAAGTCTTAAGAAAATGATTTTTTAGAAAATACCATCTATACAGTGCAGTATATAGTACATTACATCCCTGGAGCCCCTGCCACTGCTGTCCCCTGGCAGGAGGCCTCAGGGGGGACATCCCTGGAGCTGCTGCCCTTGCTGTCCCCTGGCAGGAGGCCGTGGAGTCGTGCCTGACGCGGGTGACCAAGCTGGAGCTGCAGCAGCAGCAGCAGCAGGTGGTGCAGCTGGAAGGGGTGGAGAACGCCAACGCCCGGGCCCTGCTGGGCAAGTTCATCAACGTCATCCTGGCCCTGATGGCCGTGCTGCTCGTCTTCGTCTCCACCATCGCCAACTTCATCACGCCGCTCATGAAGACCCGCATGCGCATCCTCAGCACCGCCCTGCTCGTCCTCTTCCTCTTCTTCCTCTGGAAGCACTGGGACTCCATCAGCTACTTGCTGGAGCACGTGCTGCTCCCCAGCTGATCCCACAGCCCCCCGGGAGTTTTTGTTTCCCGACAAAGGAGAGGGGACACAAAAGGGGGTGAGGGTCCGGAGCCTTCTCGGCTGCGTTCCCGGCCCTCCACGGCAGCCTCTTGGATCTGGGATCCCTCTGGGATGTTTGGGAAGGGTGGGGTGGGGAGCAAGGAGGAGTTTTGGAAGGCAGCAGCGATTTCTGGCTTTTTCTAAAAGGTTTTGGGCGGGTTTTTTTGGGTGGTTTTTTTTGAAGGTCGTGCTGAAGTCCCCGGATAGGAGATCATCTCCAGGGGTCTTCAGTTGGTGGGAAGGATTGAGCTGGACCAAAGCTGGCTCTGGGAGAACTTCCAGCAGGCAGAGGAGAGGGGTTCATTGGGGCAGGAGTTTCCCTTTTGGGCAGGATTTTCCCTTTCAGGCAAAAAGTGGCATTTTCCCCTTGGAAAATGCCAAAAGCGGATTTTCCCCTCGGTGGCAAAAAGTCCTGGGACGGAGCGAAAGCAAAGCAGGTGGAGATGGGAGCCAGCAGGGCCACGACAAACAACCACAGCAGGACACACGCGTGCCACCAGCCTGCAGCACAGCCCGGCCGCAGCGCGGGGCTGTGACACCGCCCCGATGTCCCCGCTGTCCCCGCAGGGCTGGCACGGCCAGGGCGGTCAGCAGCGGCACAAACCACACCCCCCGCGCTGGCTCCATCTCCTGACCTCCCAACTCTCTGGCTTTTGTCGATCCGATCTCTTCAGGGACTCGTCCAGCCTCTGCCCCGTGTCGTGTGTGCGTGTGCGTGTGTGCGGTTTTTAATTTAATTCCAGACTCTTTGTTTCCATTTGTGAATCGAAGCCGGTGGGGCAGGGCGAGGAGGGGCGGCAGCTGCCCTCCAGCCCCGCCCCAGAGCACAGCATGCTGTCTCGAATGGTTCTTAAATTATTTCATACCTATATATTTATGTAATATATCTATACACACACATATATATAAATATATATATATATAAAATACCTGCACACTCGGGGCCTGCTCTGGTGCAAACAGCAGCTGCTCCACTCACTTTGAAACCCTCAACCACTCGGCCTCAGGTGAGAATTTGGCCCTGAACATTTCCAGTGGTGATTCCCAGGGCTGGCACAGGACATTTAGGAGGGTTGAGGGTCCCTCTGCCACCCCCTCCGTGCTCCCAGGGCCGAGCCATCCCTGCTGTGGCCTCACATCGGGGTCCCTGGGAGGGGATAAAGGTTTGATAAAGGTTTGGATAAAGGTTTGATATCAAAGATAAGGTGCAGCCGAGCCCCAGGGCAGGAGCAGGGCTGTGCCCAGGTGGGATGCACAGGTGGGGACAGGACTGTGACAGTGTTCACAGGGGTTCTTGGATGAGGGAAGAGACAAGGATCTGACTCCATGTTTCAGAAGGCTGATTTATTATTTTATGATATAGATTATGTTAAAACTATACTAAAAGAATAGAAGAAAGGATTTCATCAGAAGGCTAGCTAAGAATAGAATAGGAAGGAATGATAA